>QLNU02015003.1:106171915-106241097 GCA_006491805.2 Dysdera silvatica
CAGCCCATCGCCATTTCAGCCCTTTACTTTAACAATGATGTCCTCTACTCTAGTTTGCTCTCTCACCCAAGTGTTTCGATCTCTCCTAGTTATTCCAAGCATGCACCTCTCCATGCTCCTTTGTGTTGTCTGTAACTTTCGTATTGCTCCAACTGTTAGACTCCATGTCTCTGATCCATAAGAGAGGACTGGCAATACACACTGGTTGAAGACCTTTCTTTTTAGACACAAAGGCAATTTCCCCTTCAGGATAAAACTGTTTCTTCCAAATGCACTCCAGCCAAGTTTAATACGTCTGTTGAGTTCTTTCATAATGTTGCCATCCATTGAAATCAGCTGGCCAAGGTAAATATATGAATCAGCAATTTCTAGCTCAATGTTGTCAACTTGTATTTTTGTTTCCTCTACGAAATTATTGAACATGATCTTAGTTTTTTGTAGGTTCATCTTCAGTCCAACTTCTTTACTTCTAGTTGAGAGCTCCTGTACCATGTCTTGGAGTTCTGATGGGTTCGTTGAAAAAATAACAATGTCATCAGCAAACCGCAAATGATTTAAATATTCACCATTTATTTTTATTCCCTTGTCATTCCAATTTATCTGCTGAAAAATCATCTGTAAAGCTGAAGTAAAAAGTTTTGGAGAAATGGTATCTCCCTGCCTCACACCTTTACCAATTTTGATAGCTTCGGTATCTTTATGTAACCGAAATTTTGCACTTGCATTTTTATACACACGTTTCACCATGTCAATGTACACATCCTCAATGTCTGTTGATCTTAAAGAGTTGATGACTGCTGATGTTTTAATAGAGTCAAAGGCCTTCTCATAGTCAATAAATGCCACACACAATGGAAGTTCATATTCATGTGTTCTTTCAATTAATTCTCTTAATACTTGAATATGGTCCACTGTACTGAATCCACTTCGAAATCCAGCTTGTTCTCTTGGTTGAGCTGCATCTAATTTTTTCTGCAGGCGATGTGTTAGCACTTTTGTGAAGATTTTATAAATAGCAGGTAACAAGCTAATTGGTCGGTAATTTTTCAAATCCTCTTTATCACCTTTTTTATGCAAAAGAATTACTGTTGCAGAATCCCATTGGTTTGGTATGTTACCGCTGTTAAGACATTTGGTAAAGAATTTTGCAAGTATGTCTTCTACATATTCTCCAGCTTCTTTTAGGATATCTAATGTAATACCATCATCGCCAGGGGCTCTTCCTTTCTTCATACTTTTTATTGCAAATGAAACTTCTTCTTTTAAGATTTTAGGAGCTGTTCCTTCGACTATTTCAGTGTCTTCGTTTAATCCACTGTTACTTTCATATAGTTTTTTGTAGAATTCTTCAACTCTTCTAAGTATTTCTTCCCTATTTCTTGTTACGGTGCCATCCTCTCCTTTTAATGCAATGATGTGTTTCTTCCCAACAGATAAACTTCCTTTAACAACCCTAAGGCTCTTGTTATTTTCAATGGCCTTCCTTACTAACTCACAATTGAATTTTCTTATGTCTTCTTTCATGCTTTTGCGCAGAGTTTTACAAAGTTCTATGTACTCAATCCTGGAACTGGTATTTCGATTGTCCACCTTCATATCTCTTCGCCTTTTCATGAGCTGTTTCGTCTTCTCAGATAATTTGCTATTGTGCTTTTTACAGGTTACACCACCAATTTCCCCAGCAGTTTCAACTATTGTCTTAACAATGTTTTCATTTGCTTCTGAGATATCACTTTCATCAATAAGTCCTTCCAGTGCAGAAAAGCGATTTTTTAATTCCAACTTGAATGCCTCGGTATTTTCTTTTAATTTCTTTAAATCCACCCTCTTACTTACTTGTTTCCTAATGAGCTTCTGTCGTTCTAATTTAGTATTTAAGTGCACTTTACATCTCACCATTCGATGATCACTTCCAGTATTAAATCTGTTCAGTACACTGCAATCTTCAATAATTGATTTCTTGTTTGCCAGGATATAGTCAATTTCACTAGTTCCCCCATTTGGGTGTTTCCATGTCCATTTTCTTTGCGGTTTCTTCTTAAAAAATGAATTCATGATGCTAAGGTTTTCAGCTTCTGCAAATTCGATGAGTTGATCGCCACGTTCATTCCTTTCCCCATATCCGTATTTACCAACCGATGTCTCTCCTTGTTCCTGTTGTCCAATTCTTGCATTGAAATCCCCCATGATGAGCTTGATATGTTGTTTCCCTTTGGTGTGTAACTCTTTGATTTCTTCATAAAATTCTTCAACCTCTTCGTCGGTATGGCTTGATGTTGGTGCATATACCTGTACTATTTGAAGTTGGTATCGCTGCTCGATCTGATGTACTTTCAACTTCCAGAAGACAGTCTTTAATTCTTTTGTTGATTAAGAAGCCAACACCACTTGTTCTTCCAGTTTCCGTTCCTCTATAATAAAACAAATGTCCACTTTTAAGTTCCACCAACTCTTCACCTTTTCTTCTAACTTCACTGAGTCCTACAATGTCCCATTTGATCTTGTCTAGTTCCTCTTCCAATTCCTGAAGTTTTGCTTCAGAAGCAAGGGATCGTCCATTATACGTAGCCAAGGTCAATAACAAACGGCAGCCTGGGCCATTCCAGTGATTCTTAGCACCCCCTGCTTTCATGCCACGCTGACCGCTGCCTTGATCAGGATATATATATATATATATATATAAATAGCTCGATGGGGGAACTGGGGCCACGCCCCTACTGGCCTGCCGGCAATTGACGTAATAGTATAATCTACAGTACACAACGTCTCCAATTGGTTATCTCTGTAATACACGCTAAGTACTCACTGTGTTTTACAATAAGGTGCGAGACAGTCTATCAAAACATTGCGATATACGTCGGTGGTAATGTTACGCTCAGTATATCTGTCTCCAACTCCGATAACTTTAATTCGTAGTGGGCTTTAACTAATGCAATTATCTTGTGTGCATATCACGCTCAGAAGGTTTCTCGATTTCGCGTGTCTTTGAATATTACGCAAAGCACCGATTACGAAACGCTGAACATTCCTGAAATTTGTATATTCAGTTTTGAAATAATTTACAATCAAGTTATAGTGATTAACCTTACATGTAGGAAGCGAATTCAATTTGAATCAGATAGCAAATATATGTTAAGTTTATTATAAATTTACAGAAATTGTTGGTTGGTTGTATGTTTATGGCGCAAGGTCAACAAAGGTCTTTCTGCGTCAAACAAAGTGAGACCGAACATAAGGTTTTAAGAAAAATTAAATAAATCCAAAGGAAGAATGTATTACGTGCACAATGAAAAAAATTTTTGTAGTAGAAATTGCTATTAACGTTCATTGGCACCAAGCGACCGTAGTAATTTTATAATACCATATTTATATACTAATTATATTATAATAATATAAATAATTATACAAATTATATCAAATTATACTAATATCAACTTTAAAATATTTCATTTCCATTAAACCTGAATATTGGAGTGCTTATTTACATGCACAATACATTTATATAAAATCGTTCTCCTCATATTGAAAAATAAACTCGATTTTAACAATTTTTTACTAATAATTTCCAATTTCTTAAAAAACAATTTACGCAATACTAAACTCCCTACCTCCCTGATTCTTTATCTGTATGTATTATATGTATACATGTATCGCCCAGTCACCATTGGCAACTAGATTTTTGGCAATTGGTGAATAGGAAATTCGGGCTACTACATTAAAGATTTGCGAGTACGGTTCACTAGGATTTGTTGTTTGTACAGTAGTAGCCTGAATAATCAACATCAACATATTGAATGTATAGACGATTTCGAACAAGCGAAATTTTGGATAATCCAGAAATTAACTTTTCGGTATAAAAAGTACTACGCAAACGCATGTTTAATTACATGTTACTAAATTATAGGTCGTTCACGAAAATTGTCCAATGGTATAGTTAGAATTCACTGGAGCTGACGTCACAAAGGGCATAGCCGATTCCAGCAGAGGGAAGGGTGTCATTTCAGAACTGATTCTTACCGAACGTTTGCCTGCGCCAAAAACCAGTTCTGAAATGACGTCCTCCCCTCTGCTGTAATAAACTAGCCCGTTTGTGACTTCAGCTCCCGGGAATTCTAACAGTACCATCGGACTACTTTTCGTGAACGAAATATACTACGTTAATATTTTTAAAAAAAATGTTTTCTTGAAGGTTTCACGGCATGTGAGAACATGACAGCGGGGCTTGGTTTTATTGCCACCCAAGAGAGAGACGCGGGATTATAAAAACGGTAGTGTTTTCTCCCTTAAAGCCATACGCTAGAAAACAAATATAAACGTTTTCACCGAAAACGTTGAAAAAAAAAAATGCAGCAGGCTATTTCGCTTAATCCAGATTCCCTTGTCCAGTTAAGTTAGCCCCGGTTCTAATATATATATAAAACAAACAGGGCCGGTCCGTACAAGGGTGCGAAACGTGCAAAAAGTGAAAATGGGGGCGATGATTATACGACCACCCAAGAGAGACGGGGGATTATAAGAAGAGTAGTGTTCTCTACCTTAAAGCCGTACGCTAGAAAACAAACATGAACGTTTTCACCGAAAACATTGGTTGATAAAAAAAAAGCAAATGCAGCAGCCTATTTCGGTTAATCCAGATTCCCGTTAAGTTAACCCCGGTTCTACTATATATATATATATATATATATATATATAAAACAAACAGAGCCGTTCCATACAGGGGTGCAAAACGTGCAAGAAAATGACAGTGGGGGCGATGATCATACAGCCACCCAAGAGAGACACGGGATTATAAAAACAATATTGTTTTCTCCCTCAAAGCCGTACGCCAGAAAACAAATATGAAAGTTTTCACCGAAAAAAGAAAAAAAAAAAGTGCAGCAGATTATTTTCATTAATCTGGATTCCTTCCGGTTAATTTATTCCCAGTTATTCCTGGTTCTATTGTATGTATAAAACAAATAGGGCCGTCCCTGACAGGGGGGGTAAAACGTACCCCGGCACCAGACCGTTCATTACACTATTGTCTGGGATTTCTGGGTGGAAGAAAATATCAATAATTTTTGTTTGACTTAAATAAAATTTCGAATTATTTTTTACTTCATAACTGCACACATTCAGAACATACTATCAGATTAAAATGTAATTCGGAATGATTACCTTTAGTGACATTTGTATTTTTTTTCCAAAGTTGTTTAAATTTCACGACGTAAGGACAGCAAATGCTATGCTGCGCCGAAGCTCCAATTTTCCGAGAAATCCAGACCTCTTAAAACCTTGGGCATGCCTGCATCCCTGTATCCAAAGGGGGATTCGTAGGGACCAGTCCCCCCCCTCCCGAAACTAAATTTTCAATGGGACCTAACTGCGGCCTTATATGCTGTGAATGTATCGATACATGCTGAACATTTTTTTTAACCCCACCCCGGAATTAAACCCTGGCTACTGGCTGTATAGGTATTGGTAGATATAATGTGGTGTCTGGGGTTCTAATTACGGGATTTGTCGCTTTATGGACGTTAGTGGAAAAAGTTGCTTGGAAAGTTTTGTCAAAGGTCAAAATTAAATTTGCTGCTTTTGTGAAAACACTGCAGAATTTTAATAATGAAACAAATATCTTTAATTTATAGAAAGATCTTAGTGATTTCGCAGAATTTTGAGAATACCTTATATATTTCGTTCCACAATACTTACGTTGTTTTACAATTCATGAAATAGCGTATTCAAATATTGAATTTGCATGTATTGAGAATTATTGAAAAATATAGTATACGATTTACAGTAAATCAGATGAGAGTAAATTTTGATAAAACTAAAATTGTAATATTTGCAAATATGGACAATAAGAAAGAAAGATGCAAACATAAGAGATATGTATATCAAAATAGATGATAAAGAAATTAAATTTTTGGAGAAAACTTAATTTTTTTGAAAAGTATTAACTGATAGCCTTAATTAAAAATTACAGACAGACAAAATTATTGAAAGCTCCGCAAAGGTATTGAGCCAATGAAGGAAGTTCATATTATGATGTCAAAAACGACTAAACTAGAATTATATTATTCACTGATTTACAATTATATTATATATATATATTTATCTGCCTCTTAGGCTTAAATTCTTTTTATTTTATTTATTATATATATATAAATATATATTATTTATGCGGCGATTGCATATGGGGTAATCTTGGTAGAGTGCAAATAACATTATCGGAGAGTATGCAGCAAAAGAATAAAAGTTATTTACAGAGATAATAATATGATTTGAAAATCAAAATAATGGCTAATAGAAACATTTTACCAATGTCTAAAATACATGAATATAGTGTCTTGATGAAAGTGTATGAGAGAATAAAAGATGGCAGACATGATAAATTGATTGTCCTACGAATGAATTGGTTTGATAATAATAGAAATCGAGAATGCAGATAATAATAGTTTCTTGAAATAAGATCAGAGACAGGTCGAGACAATATTAATTACAAAAGACCTAAACTACGGAACCATCTACAGACTGAATTAAGAAAAATATCTGATATGAAGCTTATTTCTTTTAATTTGTATTAACATATATGATTTTTATTATTATTATTATTTATCTTACGTATAGACCTTACCTAAAAACGTAATTAATAAAAATATAAATAATAAATAAATAACATAATAATTTATTATAAATAATATAATAATTTATTATAAATAATATAATAAATATAACACAACAAAATAAATAACATAAATATAACAATAAATAAAATAAATAAAAAATAATAAAGCTAAGTTTAAAACAATTAAACGAACTAATATTCGAAGAAATTGAGAATATTCCCTAACGTATTTGTGACGTGTATATCATATGATATTTTGGAATTTATATTGTTCTCAATACTAACATATAATTGATGTATTGACGTTGTTTTCTATTAATTATAATTTTTTCGGCACCGATACTACATGTTTATATTGTTTAATTATGTTTTATTTAAATTATATTTAATTGATATTATCCTGATACTAACTGATATAATGATACATACATAAGATAATGATACATACATACAATGAACATACATAACTGATATAATGATATTGGACCAAGTCAGAAGAAGTGAAAAATGTCACACAAATGTTGCAATTGTAAAATGTTCCAGAAAAAAACAAAAACTATTATTTAAAACAAAACAAATATTAATATAATGTTCTTCATAATGTTTACGATAGAGCTAAATAATTTTTTGTTCTGATATTTATATAAATTCTATAAAGCAATGAAATATTAATAAGTTTAAATTCCATTGTCACATAGGTAAGCATGGCTTCGCCCTATTGACATTGTATATTTAAATTTGATGGTTCAGAATCCTTAATTACAGGCCTACAAATGGTTATGCCAATGTATGACATTTTCTGTGCACCTCCCACTTTGTGTATAATGCAGTATTATATGTAAGTGTGGAAAATAAAATTATTATTAATATTGGAATTCAAATATATCGTTAAACCTTCAAATTATGTTAAAAATAAAGCTGAGAGGAAAGCATGAAAACGATAAAAGGACTAATTCAGTAGTAACAAGCTAAACTGAGATTGAAGCAATATATATATATATATAATGTTAAACGATACTAAACCATCCATTGAAAATACACAATATGGCTCCTGATTTGTTTTCCAAATACCCGGGTATTTCCCCAGTCGATACTGTGCTGCTCAGATAAGGTCCTTTTAGCAGCGAAATGCCTTATCGAATCCGCGTGATGGGACGGGAATGGACCTCCAATAGCCCCTACCCCTTCCCCATCAGCCTGTTTATGGAAAACGGGGCCTTCGCAACCACAATCGAGATAGCTCTTTTTATGCTCAGCCGAAGAGCATAAAAATTTATAAACCATTAGCTCCGCCATATAGGTGGAGAGGAATATGAAACGCATCCCGTATACTAATACGAAAGTAATGATACCGGTTTTAGGAAGATAAATCCACATTTGTATGTTCAAAATATGCTGTTTCTTTCCGGGTATAAATGGATTATGATGCATTTTGTGCATACATCGACAAAATAGTGCAGAAAGGAACTAATGGCGTCGTCACACGGAACTCCAGACTATTATACCCTTAATGTGTTTTGTGGCTGCTTTAGAAATTTTAAACGTTGGTTATTAACGATTTTTGTCGCGTTTATAAAGCAGAGTTTTAAAGGCAAATATGTTTCGAAAGTCGCACACAACGGATCCAAAACAAACACCGTATGAGCGTCTATATTCGATTTAAAATTTTATGCCATGTTTTTATATCTTCAAGTTAAATTGCGACTGGCGCAGTGGCAACACGTTCGTCTATCGGGAAGATAACTAGGTTCGAGTCAAATGAGGCAATAGAGCGAATATCGTTGTTTCCTAACCCAGCGTAGTCCGGGTGTTTGTTTTCTAGATAACCGCGATTCGGATTTCTTGAAAGTTTGTAGGCTGCGGCTTATCATGGGCTTAGCAATTCTTAAGCTGTGAAAAAAATTATAGAGCATGGAAACAGAACATCCAAAACGCACGGTGAACAATAAAATTGATGAAACAATTCAATTGATTTGTTTGAATTTTAAGGCGCAAGGATATCAAGGATTATGTAGTGCCGGGACTTACGGATTTCCGAGGAATCCGAAACTCTTAAAGACTAGAGAACCAACATCCGGACTAAAGTGAATTGTTATCAGATAAGCGACCTTTTTTGACGCAGTTGAGGGTTGAATCTGGGATAACAGGTGAACGCGTTACCACTGCATGACCTTAATGCAATTGAAACGGAAAAGAAAAGCAAGTTAAGGCAAATTGTCTGTACGGCCAGCACATGGAAAATATAATAAATAATTTTTTCAGGACCTCAAGTTTAATCGGGTCCGTTGATGTAAATTTTTGCAAATTTATATTTAGAGTTTTGATGTTATACTTTATTATATGTTCTTGTATTGTCATTTCATTTATCAGTATTCTCTATGTTATATAAAATATTATAATTATTATCCTGCCGAGGCCTTTTTGTATCTGAGACAAAAATGTAAAATAGTGTCCATCCCTTCTAATCACAAATAACACATGTTTTTGACATTTGTCATTTTAAATTATTAACTATACACATTTTTAAAGTCTAACTAGATCATCCATCCATCCATCTAGAACCCCACAATACACTTTCACCTTATCCAAGACATACGTCCCCAAATTGGGAGTGATAGGGTGATCGCCCTTGAGCCGGAATTATATCAAGGAAAATGAAATGAAAAGTAATGGATACTTGGCTGAAAATAGAAAATGGAAACAAAGCGTCCCTTTGAAAGATTTCTGGATCCGCCCTTGTTCCCCCCCCCCTTTAAGCTTTAGCCCGAGGCAACTATCTCGTTTCCATCACCTATGGCACACGCAGTCCTGATTGGTTGTAATTACTGGGAAGGCAACGACAAAAATAATTGCATTGAGGCTGTTTGTAAGCGTACTTCAATTTACATTTGTCTCCTGTAAAATGTAAGTAATCTGGAACCAAAATGCAAATGCATTGATTCAATTCATCCAATAAACAGAAAGGCCGCTAGATAGAAACCTGCCTGTCACGTGCATGCTCTTTTTTTTGTCCCTTACCCTTTTATGTCAAACAACCTCAGGTGTAGAAAGTGAGTATATGAATTTAATAAACTTATCCCAGGCGCTTCAATTAAAAACTCTATTCATAGGAAAATCACCTATGTTAGAGAGTATTTTATAAGTATTAACTAATGCTACATTGGGTACTCTGAAGCGTAATTAAGATGGGGAAAGTACTGACTGCAAAGAAAAAATTTTAACTTTGATAGTCAGTAAAAGGAAATAAGACCAAGACTCAAAACCGTCGCTAAGAATGACACTTGGCGCTGCACAATCTTTAAAACCGATATCGAAAACCATATTAACTTCGATGGCAGTCCAGAATATGGAATTTATTTGGCTGAAGGAATTGTCATCTACATATCATGTTGAGGAAAGCTACCAATCAGTTTCACCCCCGCACTTTCGAAAACAATCAGTACTTTTCCACGACTTCGAACAAGTTTTAAAGATTGATTGATTTCACTATTATTTGATTCTCTTTGTAAAGAATATATCGCCTTCCATGAAGCAGAAACTAGGAACGAATTTCAGATTGAATTTCACCCCTTTCTGCTGCCTAAACAAGTATGCTGTGTGATTCAGAAATTCCAATTGCAAGTGCAGACACACCTTCTGAATATTAAACAAGATTAAGGATTCTTTTCGCATTTTCAACATTCCAATTCTTGTTCACGTTCCATTAGGGCAAACAGGCTCAGGCTTGTATGTCACTTTATTTTTTAGCTTTTTCATATAATTTATATCATCTATTATATTCAAGAGTAGTGTAATCTCCAAGAAACACTTTTGAATTTTTTATTACGAATGCTATTCATATAATGAATATAATGTTATTCAAAGGCTTTAAATCAGATGAACTTGGCACACATATACTTTGTGATCAATTGTCTATCCTCCTTCCAGTAAAGGCATCATTTAGGTAGTCTCTAATAATGATAATAATTATTGTCAATTGGGTGGTATCCAGCTATCACCATGTGTCACAAGGTGTCAAAAAATTTCATAAATTTTTGCCCCAAAAATTTATGGATATACTTATCTTAATGTGTGAATTCTATTAATTTGGAAAATGAAATGTTTGGCCTCACTTAGTTTGGCGCAGGATGCCCTACGTTCTCCTTACGCTATTAAAATCCAACCAATCATCCAATTGTTCACTTTATTTAACGCCATTGGACTTCTTAACCGAATCTTAGTTTATAGGAAATGCTTTGTCCCAAAGTAGTTAAAAAAATTTGAAAAAAAATAACATCAACCAAAAAAAGTTGACATAGGAGTCTAGGAGCATGACATAGGGCATAGGAGTTCGGAAAAATTCTGTATGTTTCAGTTAAATAATTTTCCAAAATGAAGAAAGCTATATAAATATTTACAAACACAGAATGTAATTTTATGGGAGAAAGTTAACTTTCTGCCGTATTGGGCACAAAGCCAAGATTTACCTCTGACGTCACTGTGACGTAGCCTGATTGAAAGTCTCCTTCCATTGTATATAGCTCAGTGCGTTCCAGCAATATAATGTCTGACTACACGCTGGCCCTAAGTGGCTTAGAGACCGTCTTCATGATTACGACACACTTACTTGGCCAGCCAAATCGCCTGATCTTTTTCCCTTCGAGCACATTTAGGCCTGATGGGAAGTCACCTGCGTTCATCATAGAATGCAGACGAAACAATAAATCAATAGATACCATTAGGCAAGAAATCGTTAAACATCCGTCAACTTTATACATTAATGTCACGCAGTGTAACATCTTGTATGCAGGATATATGTAGACAAGGTTTAAGCTGGATTTTTTTTTCTTTTAGCATTTTAGCAAAAAAATTTAAAAGAAATAATTAGCATTTTTAAAATTTCTTCAGATGTTTTTCTAATTTAAATACTTCCGATATTTTTGAAAATTTTGTCCCTTAGGCGAACGCTAAACAAAATAACATATTTAAAATTTCGGGCTACAAATAAAACTCTTTAGTTTTTATGAAATTATATAATTGACAATATTATTGTACAATTCTTCTGGGCATTGCTACACACCATAGTTGGTAGGCACTTTCAAAATCAAAATTATTTCGAACAGGTCATTCAATATTTATCATTAGCAATTTGCTTGCATGGTTCGTTGTTAAACAATTTCGCAAGTCAGTTTTAATCAAGTTCATTTGGGAGAAAGCCCTTTCACAATCTGCAGTATGCATAGGTATACTTGCCGCATATTCAGTTATTGAGCACAGTGAAGGAAATTCTTCATTCATTTCATTTTGATTTAAAAACTGTAGTCACTGCAAAAATGAAAACTCCTTTCTTTACATCAGGCACCTACAAATAAATTTCTTGAAAATATTTCATTCTGATATTACGTTGTTTTCTTCAAATGTATGCTTATGATCGTCGAAGGCTGCGCCAACATAAAACTGTGAAAATTTTTAATTTTCAGGGCTTTCGCTTTTTAGCGAAAGTGGTATTAAAATTTTTCACAAAATATAATATCCTTTCGCAAAATGCAAAATAAAAAAAACAAACAAAACTGACACAGCTTAAACCCTGCATGTAGACCAACTACACCTACAACTACACAATACATGTAGACCAACTATACATACGGCTACGCAATACATGTAGACCAACTACACATGCAACTACATAATACATATAGAACAACTACCTATTGAATTTTCGATTTTTGTAGCTCTTTCCCTTGAATAATCAAAGTCTACTAAAATTGTTGCAATTTTTGATGTATATGCATAATAAGCATACCGAATTGCATTTTAATTAGATGATTCCGTCTTGGTTCTTGGATTTGTTTTTGTTTTTGGTCGAAGAACATATATATTGGCATAAATGCAATATTTATTCGTTAGTTTTTTTATATTTTCTATGACAATAATATGAATTATTGAAATATGAAAATTAATTAAATCACCACTGTTGAAGTTAATAGCAATCCCCAGTTCTTTTTCAGTGACTAAACATCCATTCCTTGCCCAAGGAAAACGTCAACCATTAGAAATAAAATTCATTCAACACTGAGCCCATAAAGTGAACGTAAATTTGTCAACAGCCGTATTTTAAATTAAGATTTATATCGAGCGTAGGCATAAGGTTCCCCTTAATTCAATTTGGTCTGCGCACTGTGACTGTTTTACGTCAGTTTTGCTGCACTAAACGAAAGGAAATTCCAGTCATTACTCATTTAATTGCTTTGGAATTCAAGTTGGTTTACTCTCAGAATTTTTCAGCCGGCCCTTTGACTTCAACTGCTGCTCTAAATATTTAACTATTTGCACAGTCCTTTCTCCAAATGGTTTCCCGGTTGACAGCGTCGAAAGCCATCATTGCTCGTTCCTGCATAAATTGCTGAACGAAGTCTGGAAATAGTAATTTTTAACAATTATATTGCCTAAAGCGAAGTGGTTAATAGGCATGTACTTGAGCGAAAAATATTTTTAAGACTTACAATTTAAATTTATGTTTAAATTAATAGTAATCTGAATGGGCAAGGTAAAGCTGAGTTGTAGAAATGACTCATTTTGCAAGCATTCAATAAAAATTGATTTTACTTGCCTCCGACAGCATAGTGATTGCGTTTCTGGATGTACATTTCAACAATCATATTTTTTATAGGTCTAGAGCAGGGGCGCCGAAAGGGCCGGCCAGGATAATTTCGACGGGCCCATATGACCTCTTCTCAGGGCAGTGGCATAGATATTCTTTCTTTTTGAAGAAGGGAGTTGAACACCCAAATGAATAAAAAGTATAGATAAGAATGTCCTTTTTTTTTCACTTATTAATTAATTATTTTACAAGATCACTGCTGAAAAAAGAAACTAACGTAAGCTACTGGTTGTTATTATTATTTTTTTAATAATCGAGTCAGGATAATGAAGAATAATTAAAAAACTATGCATTAAAAATGTACAAAATCTTATTAATCTGAATTTCGATAAAAAATTTTCTAGCCTTCCGACTAGCAGGTGGGAGGGACTTGGTCCCTACAGCATAGGTCCTTGCCAGCGTGGGCCCTCTAGATTTCATCCGGGCTCCCGGGCTGCCCTTGCTGCCCCCTCTCGTCAGCCCTACTATATATATAGTAGCGTAGCTAAATATTTTGCCGCCCGGGACGAGGTACTCTCATTGCCGCTGCCGCCCCCCAATGGAGTAACAAAACAAATTTTGCTTTTTTAAAGGCTAATCGCCGCCCCGCGAATTGCTGCGCCCGGGCGACCGACCCCCTTGCCCCCTTAGCTACTCTATTATATATATATATATATATATACCAACTTAAACTCGTTTCCATTCTTAGTGACACATATTTAGCATTTTTTTTTCTTTACGACACAAATAAAAAAATTAGAATAATTTTTCAAATCTTAGAAAAACGCGGATTTCTATTAAAAATAAGTAATACAAAATTTTAAGTAAAACTTTAAGAACTTAAATATTTGCGCTTTATATTCCCAGTAGCATTTGATATATTCTTAATTCAAATAAAACCTAACAAACTGAGAGAAAATATGCAACACTAGTTTTCACATTAGTTAAAAATATATTATAAAAGAAACAGCAGTAATCAACAGGCAAAATCAAAATTTAAAATAACTGATATTTTGTTGCACAACTCTTTACTTGAATCACAACTCGGATCCTTTTTGCCATCAACTCCACAATTTTTTTTTTTTATATTCATCCTTGCTGATGCGCTCCCATGCACTCTTCAGTGCATCAAGTAGTTCTGTTTTCTTGGTGGAATCATCAGTTCTTGGAACTTTCTCTTCGTAATATATTACAAGTTTTCGACTGGATAAAGATTGGGAAAAATATTTGGTTATGTCAGTACTGATATATACGTTTCTCTTAGCGTTGATTGTCAAGTATGGCATGATACAGAATCTTGCTTCAAGAAAAACCCATTATCACAAAACTCTTCAGAATGAAGTACTTTAAACCATTTTGATATGCTTAAGAATTCACACGTTTAGTTTGAATACGAAGATTATCAGTTCTCTTTGAATTCATACATCCACGGGCATATCACACTACTAAGGAATTTCTCCGAGTGGCATAAACAACATTTTTCAAAAACTTCAGTCTTTAAACACCAAACACACTCTTCGTCAACAGATATCCGAAACATAGATTCATCACTAAATAAATTTAAAAACCTCTTAAATTTTTTAATCGAAATTTCTTATTACACGTGCTGTCTCTCAGTTTTATTTCTGGCTAGAATATTAATAGACAGATAATTTTCACAAAGTGGCGTAGGCAGAAAGTTCCTTAGGGTGATGGTTGTGGGCTTGGTTGGAGGGATTGCAGAGCTGCAGCTCATATATTCCTGTGTTGGATTTGAGTTTCATTGCGATGGAGGGTTTCAATCCCCAAAGCCTCCCCCTGGCTGTGTCTCTGATTTCACAAGTTTTATCCAGGTGTGTATCACAATTTTCTCAAATGAGGCCCATCAAAAGTTCTAAATATCGTTACACTTCTTATGGATTAATTCGTTAAAACGACGCTCAGTCTGTTCTTAAGTTATTGGAAGGTTTTCAGGTCCCTCTGCCAAAGATATAAAACGATGGAACTCTTTAGACCAGCATAGTTCAGAACCATAAAATTTTACCTTTTTTCTTGTTCTTCATCACCGTTTTGTGGAAGAGATTCTCGGTACAAGCTTCCGCTTTATATTCTCTTCCATTTCTAACCTCAAATCTTAAAATAATTTAATATAGATCTTCTCTTACATTTCTATAATTTTTATACTGCTCAAGCTATGTATCACGAAATATTGTATATCGGGTTGAATAAAAATTTATTATTATTATTAATCACTTTCCCAGTCTTTTATTCCCAATAAATTCGTTCTTTTCACCGTGCTTGGCCGGCCCTTCTGCTGTTTACTCATCTTTGGTTTTCTTTTAGGAAGAACTCGTGATTTAAATTTAAATTTATGCATCCGTCTTAACGTATTTGACTTTGATACGTTAGCATCTCATTCATTCCATCACCTATTGCTGTAAAAACAGTTTTAAGCTTCTTTCTTCTCTGATGGTCTCATAAAATCGTTTTCCACAATGGTTAGGGTTATTTTAAATCAACTGTTATTTTTGTATATCAATAATATGTACTCTTGAAACACCAGACTGCGAAACGTGCATTTCTTTTACAATACACTGTTGTTCTTTTCCCACTTTTAAACTGAGATATAATAGCACATTTTTTAATCGGAACTCGCACACATGTGTACACACATACATATATGCAGACAAGAGCTCCTTGTGATAAAAATTTTACATTTAAAACAGGTTTTTGGTCACAAAAATTTAGTTAATGGTATGGCTATGGACGATATTCTCTTCAAAGCACTAATATTCAAGAAAATTTCTACAAAAACATAACCTATTTCCTTTGAGAGAATTTATTTTTCCCACCTCCGATTTATTCGTAACATTAATATACCGGGCAACCTAAATTCCCGGAGAAAGAAACGGGATAACCTGGAGTTTCTAGCCGTAAACAGGATAATCGATATACCCGTATGACGCAACGGGATAATTGGCATGTTCGGATAATATTATTGGATAATCGGTCTTCCCGTATAATTTTACGAGGGGATTTCCCGTTAATATAGCCGGATAATGGAACTAATTTGGATATGACATATAAATCCCGGATAATCGGAAGCTGCTGTATTGTTATATGTGGAAAAAATCATCATTATTTATAGTTGCCACAGGATGATTTTACATAATAAATCACAAATCTATAAATAAAAGAATGAATAAAGAAGTTCACAAAGGAAAATAGAAAGCTGTAAAGTATACTTTTAACGAATGGAAATACTGTTTTGTAACACAAAATAGCTATGGCAAATAAATTAATCTTTTACCGTCTTCACAATTGTTGTTTCTTTAAGTCATTTTTTCGTCATTTTAGAAAGAACTTCAAAGATTTGCGGCGAAATACAAATTTTTCTGGATACACGATTTACTGTTTACCACCACGATAAAAATGGTTTGTTCAAAACAAGCCTTTACATATCCGGCGATGTCAATTTCACAAAATATATTACTCTATTTCTCTTTCCGTTTATAAACGTATATTTTTACTAATAAAACTAGCGAGCTTTTGATAAACTATATTCGGTATTGGAAAAATATATTTCTTATCGATTCTGAGAAAAACGGACAATGTATTGCATTGTGACTCGGATTACAACTTGTGTCAAAAGCTTTTAAGTTTATAACAGAATTTTAGTTGATTACAATTTCTAATTAGCATCCTTTCCACTTCCATTTCTAAATTACAAAATACGAATTCAGGTGTTAAGGCAAGGGCTGCAATTTGAAGAACATACTGAATACTGGGATGGGTATAGGTAAACACCAATTCCATTCACACTTTCTTAGGTTTGATATTCAATCTAGAAGAGTAGCCTTGGGTGGGGGGCGGATATTAGCTTTGAGCCTCCAAAATTTTATTAAAAACAAAATTTTACGCAAACAATAAATGATGTTTTATATAAATTTTAATTGCTTTATAATTATTATAACATATAGCTTGTACCAAAATTTATGGATAACCATTGTTTTGGTTTGTTTGTTTGGATGTTTTATGGCGCAAGAGCATCTGGGCTATACTGCGCCATATTGTTTTGGAATATTAGATTAAGTACGTAGAAAAACGAATACAAAATACTTTATACATACAGGAAATCGAAAGATATATATATATATAATGCAGTATTTAAATATCATTTAACACTCGCATATATTTTGTGGAAAATTAAATAAAAAACTTCTGCCCCAAAATATATGGAAATTGTTTATTTTGTCCTTTTTAGTTCATATTTTGTATCCGTTATTTGAATAGTTTTACAGATTTGATCAGTCATGCCTTCAATGTGTCTTTGAAAAAATTCTAGGTTCAAAGGGGATCAACTTCGTTCTATTTGCTATTGTAGCTCCTCCACTGCAAAAAACTGAAGATCGTTGGCATATACATCATGTGCTAATAACCCCTAGACGTTTTATATGGGGTTGAGGTCGGGATTGAGAGCTGGCCACATCATAACCCTAATATAATTTTCATAAACTACTTCTTCGTTGATTGAGAGACGTAAGTAGAAGCTTTGTTCACTACTCAGCATTTTTTAATAAGGAAGTTAATGAGTTTGGAGTACTTCTTGTTCATCATTGCAGTTCCAATAAAGATTTTTCATTGTTTATATTCTGAATATAAAATAGAATAAAAATGCTGTTATTCTCTGGCCGCAGAAAAAATAACTGATAGAAGAAAAAAATAAATCCGCGAACCAAGGCAGAACCATTCGATGACCACTAAAATTGGTATGTGTCTATGTATAAGGAAAATATACAAATAATTGTTTTGTGCACATGCGCTGAAATTGCTACGATCGTATAAGAAAAGTTCTGAAGCAGTCTTTGAAAGTCGTTCATTTACTGTAAATGTTAGGTAAAGAGTAGATAGTAGAAAGCATGTCCAGATGATTCACTATACACTTTGATATCGATAACAAAAAAAAATCTAAAATATTATTGTATAATAAATCACCTATTACCATCGTGATTCTCATCACATGTATAAAGTTATACTCGATTTCAAACAATCCACCACGATGCGCGGATTTTTTCTTACGTAGTGCATTTTCTTTGAGTTTTATGGCGCAATGACAGCAAGGCTCACGCTGCGTCGGGTTACCTACAGTTTTCCGAGAAATTCAAACCTCACAAGGTTTAGTTAGGGAACCAATCCCCAGACTGCAGTAAGAAGTATGTTAGTAAACGCTTTTTTTCTTTTGGCTCGGTTGGAATGGAATTCCTGATAACAGCAAGGCAGGCGAATGGTTATCACTGCAGGATCTTTTTAGAAAAGAAACCAACTACGAGTATCCTTTTAAAAATTAAACCAAATACGAGTATTTTGTAGAAAACAAACCAAATAAAAGTATCGTTTTAGAAAAGAAATCAACTACGAGTATCTTCAGAAAAGAAACCAACTACAAATGTCTTTTTAGAAAAGAAACTAACTACGAGCATCTTTTTAGAAAAGAAACTAACTACGAGCATCTTTTTAGAAACGAAACCAACTACGAATATCTTTCGAAAATGAGCTGGCCCTGCGGTGGTGCAGTGATACCATATTAATCTGGAGGGATTTATGCCATATTTAACTTCCAACATGACGCTTATCAGACTTTGTCTCTATCCATTGTTGCCCGGGTGGACATGAACTAAGTATTATTAATTATAACTACACTGTATCTCTGTACAAATATTCAGGATCTAGCCAAAATGAAGTTATTACTGTAATTGGGGAAAAAAAATTACCGACTAACTGCATTCCGTAAACCGTGATTAAGTTCCCTAGGCCTTAAGAGGTTCGGATTCCTCGGAAAACTGTGAGTCGCAACCCAACATGGCCATTTCAGTCCTTGCACCATAAAATTCAAAGAAAATGCACTACGTAAGAAAAAATCCGCGCACCATGGTAGATCGTTTGGAATTGACTTTATGCGTGCGATGGAAATCACAATGATAGTAGGTGATTATGACACCACTAGTTTTTCAAATGTTTGGAGTTATTCATATCAAAGTATATAGTGCGTCACCTGGACATGTTTTCTACTATCCAATCTTTACCTAATACTTACAGTAAATGAACGACTTCCAAGGATTGCCCGAGAACTTTTCTTATACGATCACAGAAATTTCAGCGCATGCGCACCGAAAAATTATTTATATATTTGCCTTAGACATAGGCACATCCTAGTTTTTGTCCTTCATCAGGAGTAATATGTTATGTTTCTGTCTCTTTTTTATAGGAAAAACCCTTCATCAAGTAGTCAGCAGAATAAAGTAAAACCCAATTTTATTAAGCAGTTCTTAGAAAACTCTTGCCTCTGAAATGTATAATTCCAAATTAGGTAGCCCGCAGTATGGGTTTCTCATTGGTCCCTATTGGGGTTCTTCCATGATTCTATTGGAGGCCTCCCATTGGTTCTCATTGGGTTTTCCCATTCTGCGGGACTACTCTGATGAAGGGTTTTCCAGAAATTTCAAGTATAAAAAAGAGACAGAAACATAACATCGTCATTACTCCTGATGAAGGACTGCTGCTGATGCGTCCGAAAGCTTGAGTGATCTTTTTCATTGCTATTTTACCAGTGTTTAACCTTTTTATGTAATTTCCTCCCTGGTACCCTGTATTTTATTTCTATATAAACATGAATTCATTGTGTCATAATAAAAAGCCAAACCAACGTATTACGTAACACTATACCATTTCTAATTTAAGGTTTTAAAATAACTTAAAAAAAAATGTATACCATGGTATTTAAAATACAAGCTAATTTAATTTATGCTAACAGTCAATAAGGAATAAAGTAAAAGCATAGGACCAGTTTACTTTTATTCCTTACTAGCAGGGTTCTCCTGAAGAAAATTATTGCCAGTTCGTGCTGTCTTAATTAAAGAGTATTGAAATTGAGAGGTTACTGGACTTGGTGACGTCACCGCGTCGCGCTGACTGGCATTTGACTAGTCGCCTATTGTCTATCCAAGCTCAGGGTGGCAGTTACCACTTTCATCAGTTTTTCATTCCTCTTCTGGTCGTACGCAGGATATTATTTTGAGGCTTTGGGGGTTCAGGATGTTTTTCCTCATTTGTTTCCCTTCAAGTTTGTAAATGACTAGCAAAAAAAAAAAAAGGCTGAACTTGGTTGAAAATGGCCCAAAAACCAGCAAATACGAAAACGTTCTTGAGACCTTGAGAGTATGCGGTGCGTACCCTGTATTTTTCAAAATTTCTTGAGAGAATGCGGCGCACACAGCGCGTACACTTTGGGGACAATGTATTTCGTAGTTTACCTCTATTTTTCCTTTCCTTGGGGATTCCATTCTCGAGTTGTAACATAATCAACATAGGGTTGCTTATCAGTCGTAGTCAACCCTAATCCCAGCATTGATGAACAAATATCCGATCAAAATTTCTAAGCTAATAATGAGAAAATTTGAAAATTCGTTATAATTTTCTGTAGTCATAAAAAAACAACGAACATAATTTTTTTTATAATGGGTGATTTACGTTGGGAAAACTACAGAAGATATTGCTCTTTTTCAATTGATCGTGTTGTATGTAGCATTCAAATCTTTTTGTTGTAATATTACAGAAAAACTTCAAGTCTAATAGATAACAGAAAAAATTTTCAGAAGAGAGAGAGACTCACATAACATATGACGTACACGACAGCAGTTGGTATTCGCCATAAGCGGCTTTCAAGTGCGAGAAAACAAATCACTTTCGACCGAAACAAATCAATTCATGCAGAATAGCATCTTCAGCGGCTTTCGCATCCTTTCCGTTGATTCAAGATTAGCCGAGATGAGCTCTTGGATCTCCCAAAAGAAATTACTTATTCAGTACGTCCTCCTGCTCCCCAAAAAAATCATTTTCTTTTTCATTTGGAAGCCAATGAGATAGAGCTTTATATCTAGTGTGTTATCAAGGAGACATATTGAGCCTTCTTTTCCCAATTTTAGAAATCTGTTTTGGAGAATATCCTACTAAATCAAATAAACGGACGCTCGTTCGTTCTCTGGGCGCACGGTTATTTAAAAAACTTTCTTCCCTGAATGTTGAGAAGCGGGATTGGATACTGGTTTGGCTTCGCCGAAATAAACCACTTGAATTTGGCGAAGCCTCCGAAAACCGGAAATTAGGTAATCATATTTTTTTTCCCCAAATGGTAAACTTCGAGAGCAAAATGGTTTTGCCGTCAAACGCATAGATTGCACAACTGCTGAAGACCATCTTGGGAAATTTGGTTTCGTGAATATGTTCAAAACGTTTTACTCATGGAAGGGGTTTTCAATACTAATAAAAGTTTTATTTCATGAGATGAAATTTTTATTCTTCAGTTTTCCCAATTTTAAATTATCGGCTGAAATCTTTTTCATTTTGTATATAATTCACGCCTTTCGTTTTTAACGCTTCTCACTTTTATCGGGGCATTGAATGGTTTGTGTTTCAAGGCGCAAGGGCAGGCAGGGTCATTCTGTGTCAGGACCTGCAGTTATTTGACGATTCTAAAGATCAAGGGTACAAACTGTTCGACTACGACGAGAAATTCTGAAACACGTTTTGTTTATCACCATTAGAAGTTAAACAGTAGGCATTATCTCGAAGGACTTGCAGTTGTTCGAGGATTCTGAAACTTTTAAAATCCAGGGAACCAACTTACGAACAATAGCGGGAAGTTCGTAAGCATTTCTTTTAGAACCGTTGGGAGTCGAACTGTGGGTCATTCCGTGGCTAGACCTGCAGTTTTTCAAGGATTGTGAAACTCTCAGAATCCAGGAAACCAACTCCTGAACTATAGTGAGAAGTTCATAAGGAGTGATCTTAGCACCGTTAGGAGTCGAACCGTGGTTCTTTCTGTGGCAGGATTTTCAGTTGTTCGAAGACTCCCAACCTCTCAAAGCACACGAAACCAACTCTTGGACTACACTGAGAAGTTCGTAAGCGGTTCTTATAGCACCGTTAGGAGTCGAACTGTGGGTCATTCTGTGGCAGAACCTGCAGTTTTTCAAGGAATCTGAAACTCTCAAGACCCAAGCAACCAACACTTGGACTACAGTTAGAAGTGCGTACGCGGTCATTATCGCACCGTTGGGTGTCGAACCGTGGGACATTCTGTGGCAGAATCAGCAGTTGCCTGAGGACTCCGAACTTCTCAAAGCCCAGCGAACAAACTCTTGAATTAGTGAGACATTCATAAGTGGTTATTTCAGAACCGTTGGGTGTCGAACTACGATTAAAGGCATACCGAACAAACTATTTACCACTGAACCACTGCAGTGTCCTGAAACATTGGTAGCGAAACACGATGAAACACAATTTAATGAATGTCACAAAGAATGAATCAATCTATTCTAAAAGTATTAATCTCACTTATTTTCATCTCCCGTCTTCCTTTATTCCCTAAGAGAAACCAAGACCTTCTCAAAAAATATATATCCATTTGCCTTCATTTTCTCAAAGTCTTTGGTCTTCTCACTGTATTTTCCCCCTCTTCTTTTGTTTTGCAACATCGTTCCCCATGTATTTCGTAGTTTACCTCTATTTTTCCTTTCCTTGAGGATTCCATTCTTGAGTTGTAACCTAATCAACATAGGGTTGGAAACGTATCGTGTGGTGGTCTCAACCACCTATCACGGCGTATCTATATCGACAACTGATAATTACCTGCCTGCATCTGATATTTAAAGCATTGTCAGAAATTAAATTATTAGAAAATCAAAATACTGGGCATTTACAAAATTAAAAAAATAATAACGAGGTAGTTCACACTTTTTTCATATATAATTTACTTCAATATTTCTTTACAAATTTTAATACAATAATAATTATTTTAATTAAGATACAATGTATTTATATAATTTGGATTTCACAATTAGTTCAAGTGATTTATTTCACCATTTGTTCATCTATAATCCAATTAGGAAATGTAAACCCATTAAATTAAGAAAATATAACCTCATTAAATAAGGAAAACGTGGCTCCCATTAAATTTGCAAACGATTGTTTCAGAGACAGAGAAGTATTACTTTTAAAGGGATAGTATATTGTAGATTTGTTCTTCTGTATCCTATATACATAACTGCAAACACGCTTACTTAATAACTTGATGCATTAAATTATGACATTTGAAAGAATATCATGTTTAATTCCCTATGGCTTTAAAAACTCAAATGGATTACGTATTTTATCTCCCTATTCGTCATAAAATCGAAACTGGCATTCACTTTCACCCTGATGTTTCTTTCCCCTTCGCTATCTCTTAACACGTTACAGATTAATTTTTAATGATAAAATATTTGCAACTTAAATTAATTTATAAAATGCTGATTCAAAACAACGATGAAAGCACGAAAATCAAAGGGTGTATTGAAGTCCAATTAAAGTTAAATCAGAATTAGCCAAATTGTATTAATTACTTACTACCTCCTTAGAGTATTCATTTCTGGGCATTTTGATTTGAAAGTTGCGACTTAGACAAGGAATTGGATTCAGGGGGAGGTGGTACCAAAATCCAGAAAGGGTATGTGGAGGAGAGCCCTCCCCCCACCACTAGGCATCCACTACACTAGCAGATCCAAGGGGGGCAGTGGAACGATTACCCCCCCCCGCATTGAGCCGGGATTATATCATAGAGAAGGTAATGGCAAGTACCGGACACTTGGCTAAAAATAATAATCGAAAGCAAGTCCCCTACAACCCTTGGAAGATTTCTAGATCCGCTATTGAGCCATTGATACAAGAAAAGTAGTAGAAAATGAAGGCCTGATATTTAAAAAAATCGACTTCCCCAATCCTAAAACACACCACAAATCATGAAAATCGTGATTTCTAACATGGCGGACCCGAAACGCGCACGCGCCCTAACCGCCATCATGTAAAATATAGAAAAGTCGCCGCAGTTAACGCCTTTTAGAGTAGCACCAATTATCCACTTATAGTGGTGTTATACATACCCATTTACTGCCAATTTAATTTCCACCACACGAAGTTTGATTCGATTAAAATGTTTTCGTTTTGGTGCTTTATTATTATTATTATTATTATTTATCTTTTTTTATTTTTACACAGAGTGTACTTTGAAAAGTTCTTCCCGGTTGAGT
This sequence comes from Dysdera silvatica, assembly GCA_006491805.2. Taxonomy (NCBI): domain Eukaryota; kingdom Metazoa; phylum Arthropoda; class Arachnida; order Araneae; family Dysderidae; genus Dysdera; species Dysdera silvatica. The sequence continues at coordinate 106,196,244 of QLNU02015003.1, forward strand.
TCTTTTTTAAAAATGTACAGCAACTTTCTGGGCACTACATGCATGATGCGGTACTTTCATACCATAGATCCAATGTCGCCAAATCTATGAGGTCTCAAATTCCTTCGTACCCTCAAAAAACGTTTGTAGGGTTAGGCGCTCCCAAATTTGATGGATAACAAAAAAGTACATAAAGAAGAAATAATATATAAAATATATTAATTGTTATTGCTGATCTGTTTCCTGTGTTGCTACACAGATGCAACTTAACTTCATTCAAGAGGACATGGGCTTGTAGTCTTATAATAATTAGCAATTTCAACTGCGATTGGTGATTTTTAATTGATGGAAGTTTTAATCAAATCGATGATGAAAATTAAATGTCATCACCCCAGACTGGTATTGGACCGGCGACTTCTTGGTTGAAACTAAACCATCATACCATCTAGTCCATCGACGCCCAGCAGCGGATGCCTTATCTCCTTAAATATATTTTTCAGATTTTATTATCTTTGTTAGATTTATTAACTAATTATCGGCTACGCTGAGTACTGTAGCGCCACCTGGTGGTAAACATATTCCACGAATGGTAACAAACTTTACATGTAGCGTTTTCGATATCATTAGATAATGCGTGTAATGAACTCCTGGAAATGACAAGTAAATATCGAGGTTTTGAGTTGTGTTTGTTTTTGTTTTTTTGTATTGTCCGAGTAGTTTTTGAAATCGCGACAAATATACCGGTAAAAAGAAAAAAAAGTCTCTTGACGAAAATGAAAATGACAAAATAAATACTGAATTTTTTGGTCGGTTCTAGAACATTTTTTTTGTTGTTGACGCATCTTAGTCGAACGCCACAAACACACATCCCATTCTGACATTCTGTGTTTATGCTGACCACTGCATTGTCCGATCAGGAAACACATTCGCGTAGATTCACAAAAATTACAGCTTTTCCTGTATTCTTTGAGTAAATATTCGTGTTTTGGATAAAGCAGCTGCAAAAGGACTCCTGTAATTTTTAACATTCGGCGCATTCGTATGCATAAGAGGAAGAATCGCCATATATTTAACTCTCATTATAAGCGTGTATTAATTCATATACAAAGTTACCTAGTTTACATAATAAAAAAAAAGGTGGATTCAGAAGGGGATTTGATGGGAAGGGTATCAAACTTTTTGCAAAAATTCCGTCGATATATGCGGTTTGTTTTTTATAATTGTGGCTCGTTATAACCGATTTACACCACATTTTTATGGATTTGTGGGAATGGCATTTCCCTAATTCCTCCCCATCAATCCGCCACTGATGTTAAGTTACATTGCAAAAATATTTTCCCGTTTACGAGCAGGGACATCCATATACCTAAACATATACTTCCGTGTAAATTGAACTAAATGTTAATTAAGATGCGACTGGAATAGACAGAAATCGTTGAAAACCAGGAATATTTTGTAAAATATCATTAAATTAAGATAATACAAAATGTTATTTTATTACCAATAAATTTGACACCCACGTATTATTAGCTCAATCTAGAGCTTTTTCGTTTAGGAGAAAAAAGAGACACCGTCCCCGTCCTGGATTCGAACCATGGTCCCTCCGTTTAGCCTGGGGTGTCTTAGACCACTAAACGAACGAGAACATGAAACAACGCTCTCTTACTCCGTATATAAGGTATTATTATTACTCTTCTATGTCGGATATACGCTCTAAAAAATACGAAACTATAAAATAATTCTAAGTAATGATGAGATAGTGAACGTTTTTTTTAAATATTAGAAAAAAAATTGAAAATCAATATAAGCATTGGTTATGGATATCTCCTTCCCTATTAAAGTCCTCAGACACAGTGCTTATATAACACAATAAGAGAGAGAATGATAATTATACCATGTTTTGTATTGAAAGAAGAAATAATAATATATAAAGAAAATCACGTTTGAACGAAATAAACACCCTGAAGTTCAAGTATAACTTTTATTGTTCTTCATAAAATGCAAAATCAGCTTTATATTAACTAAAATATCCTTATAATTCTACATTTAGTGAAGGATATATTGTTTCCAATTTCCGTGATATATTACTTTCAAAACATAATTTATATATATATATATAGTAAGCGACAGAGAGAGAGAGAACTTCAAATATTCTTCAAAAGCTACTAACGGGATACAATTCTATAAAACTCCACGCTGTTACGGCAGCCATTGCAGTCTTCTACCCCTGCTTTATGATTCAGAGAAAGAAATTTAAAAGTCTCGTTTCGAGAAAGGTGTAAAGTTAGACATTTCACTCAGGAACAAAACTGGCATTCATATAAATCTGAGAATTGCGGGGCTTTCTCAACATTTAGAAAATCACCAAGAAGAGGGACTTAAAGAAGAGAAAATATACATCCCGACGCCAAAGACAAAAGCCCTTTCTTTAATACAGGAATGAAAACTTTACGCTGAACGAAATATATTTTGTGCGATAGGAGATCGCGCCAAATGTAAAATTTTGTAAATATAAATATCTAGAAGGAGTTCTATTTTCCTAGTCGCTATTTCCAGGCCGTATTTGTAGTGAATTCTATGAATTTTGAAATTTGACTTTTCCTCTCGTGGCTGATATTATTTTGAGTTTCTTAGAGCTTATAATATTAAGTTTTGAAATAATTTGATAACGTGAGTTGGTCAAAAGTATCTTTATTGCATCAAAATTTTCGTAATTAAATTTAAACCCTTTGGAATATTTTTCACCCCACTTAGAAGTTTTTTTCGTTCATCTTATCTCAATTTCTTAGGTGTATTCCCCATTCGCATTTTGTAAGCATGTTCTAAGCATATTTTAAATATATTATACAATAAAACTCCCTTAACCACCACCGCTATTCAGAGATTACCTCTCTTAATGGCCACTTTTTCTTTAAACGGATTTTTTCCTCCCATAAATCCAATGCGTTGGCGTAGAGTTATATGGGCCCGTGGAGCCTGAGCCCCCAATAATTTGAAATAAATTGCAATTTTACATATACTGTAATACACAAATGTACAAAATAGGTGCTTGAGCCCCCCCCACCCCCAATAATTTTGAAAACTCTACGGTTATGTCCAATGCTAAATTTACCTCCCTTCAAGGACCACACCTGTAAGCGACCGCGTTTTCACAGAACCGACGGTGATCGCCCAAGGAAAGTTTTATTGTATCTCCAGTACTGTAAGTTGCTCCAGACGTTTGTTTTGCCGCAATTACAGAAACGACATCAACCATTTTCGTGCAAGATGGTGCGCACCCACATGTCGCACGGTCCATCATAGCTTTTTTGCTCCGGCATTTCACTGATGAGCGGGCTAACATTTGTTCGTTTACTAGTCACTGGCACACGTTCGCCGGATCTCACCCCGTGGGACTTCTAGTTGTGGGATCATTTAAAGAATTTGGTTTATTGTGGAAGTGTTGCTATGTTAGCAGAATCCAAGAATTCCATAACGCTGCATGTGCGAAGCATCACAGAGGATTAGTTGCGATGCGCTGTTGAACACATTCTGCATTGGCTTGAATTGTTACACGTAAATGACGGCGTCCACATTGAGGAACATCCATTACATCGTCCTGTACACTATTAACAACTGCTTAAATGTCATATTTCTTTACGCACTATCTGCATGTGCAAAATTATTATTTTTTTCATTGTACGCCTGCAGCGCCAACTTACTGTTATTGCTCGCACAACGTTCATTTGAAATGTTTCGATGCAATAAGTGTTAGTAAATGTTAAAAATGTCATTTGTCTTGCGTGTTAGTCATTTCATGGGTTGCTTTTGCAGTATTGCGCTAAAAAGCGCACCCTAGTGGACTTTTTGCAGTAGATTGGTTTTTTTCTTCTAATTCCTTTTCCGCATCCTTCGAACAGTCCATATACAATTTTTGGTGAAAATCCGTTGAACGGTTCGAGCTCCAGGGTGCTCTAAATAGGCCAAGTTTAATTATAACCACCCTGTATATTGAAAACTCACAAAGGTAAAAGAAAAAGAGGAGTATGAGATATGAACTCGAGACCTCCCAAGTATATATATGGGACGCTCGTCTAAATTACGATCTACGTATAACTTCTCTCTTATTAAGGTCTGCACAGGGACACAAAGACGGAAACATTCACAAAACACGACTTAGCATTTATACATTAAGTACTAATAGGGATTGACAAATCCTGTTGTCATTGTTGATTAGGTATTTGCAGTTAAGACCTTCGCCTTTTCAACCAGGTCCCTTTTTTAAGGCGGGCACGACAACAATTCGGGCCGATTTGTCAAATCTTAAATATTAATAAAAGTTGCATATGCAGTCAACTCCTGATTATTTATGCTCAAATAATTAATAGAGGAAAAAGCAAGCGAACTTATTGCTTAAAATAACTCAATTGTTTACAACGAGGCATTATCGATTTGTCCTGATGCTAAAAATCAATTTAGAGACAATACATATAGAAATTTAATCCTGTTTGAGTCCCTGACGTCATCTCAAACTGCAATTCGTTCGTTCGTTCAATTCGAATAAAATGTGAAGCCTATGATATTTGTCACACTGATAGACGATGAGCTGCATTTCCACATACTATACAATAATCTGAGGATCTCTGGACTTTCAGAGACCCCTATGGGAAAAGTCTCCTTATCGCAACTCAGCGGTCGCTCCTGCCACATCTGGAAAAAGACCATTTCTCCAAAGTAGTCACTTTTTTCTGCAGCTTCAACGAATTTTGGATTATCATCGAATTCTCTTATCTGCAGCAGTTTTGCCAGCCATTACCGCGAGCAACTGATATTTTACTGTATTAACCTTTCTGAGCTATCCAATTGCGACGCACACTTAAGGAATTCGGGCCTTTTTTGACTCATGCTGTTTTTATACCGTAATGTTGATACATTTATACCATAATATAAGTAACTATGTTAGAATAAGTAAACATACAACCAATGCATAATATACTGAAACAAGTATGAGATTTACGTATAAATGAGTTTCTAAAAATAAACAGATTTCTCCGTATTTTCTGCTTGCATTTGTTGCACATAATGTTTATTGAAGACTTAGGACCGCGGATTATTTTGGGGAGTTATAAATGAAATAATTGTTATATATCGTCACTTCGATGTTGCAGAAATTCGACCGTTGTGTAAACTTTTTCAATTTAAAACAAATTTCATTAACACAATAGGCATATTTGTAATAAATTAATTTAATTCAACTTTAAAACATTTCTCGATGGCTTTAGACTATCTTTTAGGAAGCTTTCTTAACTATGAGTTCGTTGTTACGAAAGCTTCCTAGAAGTCGGATTAAAGCCACCAAAAGACGTTTAAAAGCTGAATTAAATTAATTTCTTAAATTAATTTAATCGAGCTTTTAGAAGTTAGAAGGTGGGGGGGGCGCTAAGGAGGAGTGCATTTTCAGTTTATTTCAACCTTCAAACTGCAAATACTGTATCGAAAGCCCATTTCATTTTACTATCTTTCGCCTCATAATTACCAATTACCAATTAATAATAACACTAATATAACAATAATAATAACAATTAATAATAACAATAATAACAATTAATAATAACAATAATAACACTACCATTACCAATTAATAATTACCAACAACCACTACCAATTACCTACTAAATACCACCAATTAATAATTACCAATACCAATTACCACCATAAAATAATACATATGCTACCAAAATAAATTAGCCACATTTAAGAAATAAATCATTCATAAATAAACCATATCAATTAATAAACAATTACTAATTATGCCGTAGGATTAAACGAATTGAAATCACTTTTGGTTATAATACACAAATTAGTTAACATATCATATCATTTACCGTTTATAAAATTTATCCTTGAAAAGAAATTCCTAGATCTATTCCCATCCGCTTTAATAATAAAGTTATTTTAAGGTAAAAGAACCACTTTGATTAAACATCTGAATTTCTTTTGAAATTTATTGTAAACAACAAAATTAGTAAATACTATAATGAAATAGACAGGAAGCTGCAAACATATTTGCGTATTTAAGACATGTATTAATTAGGCAATTAGTGTTGAGAATAAGCAGTATCTTAAAGCATATACTACAATGTTTAAAAGTAATAAACTTATACATTTATTTATCCAAATCAAATAGAAATCTGTGTTTATTTCTTTCAATGTGAAATAAATGCGTAGATAAAGGAAGTTTTAATTAGTAAAATGGAGTAAACATTTTATTATATTTAATCCATCCCCTTATACGTTGGGGCAATTTCTTTTCTCGGGATAATTTCTTTTCCCAGGCGGCCCTAAAATGATTGCGTCTGGGTACTTACCCGGCTCTTAAAGCTCGAGACTTCAGAAGGTAACTTTCTTCGCCCTTTCGCCAATTCTAAGACATCTTCAAAGAAAGAGCGCCCTTTTTATTTCGAAGTCTTTACACGGCGAGGAAGCAGATACAAAAGTTTTTGTTTTCTAACGAAATACTCAGAAAAATAAAATGAAACACGAAGATCAGACAAAATGTCTTATTTTTAGATGGAACTTGGAAAGAATTTTTCAGTTTCGAAATTCGAATTTCGCATTAAAACACGATTTTTTCTCCTGATAAAATTCGAGACTAAGTTTTACGAATTTCAGTAACAAGTGTTAAATTCCTTTTACGTTATTATAAAATATTAATTATTTTAATGTCTTAGCTAATTTACAATAGACTGACAGTTTTTTTTTCATTATGAAAAGCATTGTTTCAAGTTATTTCTTATGTCGACTTTAAAAATACATAATTTACGTTTTATAATTTAACTTTTGATAGACTTTTTTTATACGCACAAATAGTTTTTATTGATAAATGTGACAAAAATGACGTTTAGGGAAAACGTTTCTTGTATGAAATATAAGTTGAAAACGTTAAACGCTATCGTCTGTGAATATTAAAATATACATATCCCCCTTTAACTAAATGTGTTTTTGGAAATTAAAAAAAATTGTTTTAAGTTTTAAAATATATAACCTGATGACGGCCATTCATTTTATGGCCCTCAAAATCCACATATAAAAATTTATAATAACTATTTATTAAACAACAATATAAATCAACGTTTATTGGTGTAGTGATACCAGTGCCGATGTTATGGCATGATTAGATGGTGAAATGTTCGAAGGAAAATAAATATTTCTGCGTTCGATCAAATTACGAAAAGACCGGTATTAAATTGATTGCCAATAAACGTTGATTTATATTGTTGTTTAATTTAATCTGCGTAGTGTTCGATTTATTTAAATACATATGCTGCAACGGCCATTTCGTAATTTGGTTTAAAAAGTATTCCACGTACTACGCAATTCTGCGAAATAACCGGCTTCAGTGAAGTCTTTATATACGTGCATTTTTTTCGTTCGTAGCTCAGATGGTAGAGCCTCCACCAGGCAAGTGGAAGGTCGTGGGTTCAGGTCCCACCGAACGCAGAAATATTTATTTTCTTTCGAACGTTTCACCATCTAATCACGCCATAACATCGGCGCTGGTATCACTACGCCAATAAACGTTGATTTATATTGTTGTTTAATTTAATCTGCGTAGTGTTCGATTTATATAAATAAAAAACTGTTTATTAGTTTATTCGCTATTAGTCCATATATCAATTACCATTCATTTTTAATTGTTCAGTATTATTCTTTTTATTGGTAATAATTTTTTGTAATTACCTAATAGGTCATCGAAAATGTTTGCACTGAATTCGCTCATATATTTGAAAATGTGTACACTTTTTTATAAGTTTTTTATTTAGTTTATATTATTAAGTTTAGTTTTTTTATTATTAAATTTAGTTTATATTCTCAAGTTTAGTGTTGCAGATATGGGGAAACGACATCTGGAGGACTTAATAATTATGTTCTCCATTTTACGTCATTATCGTCAAAATTTGAATTTCGCTATATTCACCATTTCCTAGTAAAATTTTTTTCTGGTGCCACTTATAAGAAAAGATTCCGTGGGCTTTTAAGAACTACTGTTCGCTTTATGAAAGGAATTCTTTATTTCGCTCGATATAAAAACAGTAGTTCCCGAAACGTCGGGGAACGTTTTCTTATACGTTGGAGCATTGACGAAATTTTATTATTTAGGATAAGCCAGGGTCTGTTGTCGTATTTTTTTTGTTTTGTTTTTTATAAATCATTTTATATCTGCAAATTGCGCTATTTGTCGAAGCTTTGCTTCATCTGGACAGTTGGCAGAACATTGGTGCATTGCTACAGGTGTATCATTGTGTGCTTCATCAATTCGTCGGCGTCTACTGCACCGTGGACTGCGTGCAAGAGTTACTTTATACAGGATCCTCCTGACGCAAAACCATCGGTGCCTACGGCTACAGTGAGCTCATGGACATAGAGACTGGCGTGCTGATTGGCAACAAGTGGTGTTTTCTGATGAATCCCGCTTTAATTTGGGGTACAGTGATGGCCGCATCCGTGTTAGACGCTATACCGGTGAACGCCACCTTCCGGAGTGCGTTATCCAACGTCATAGTGGACGAACCCCCAGCGTTATAGTCTGGGGTTCGATTGCGTATCATCGACGATCTCAGCTGCTACGAATTGTGGGTAATCTTAACAGCAACCGGTACATCAATGAAGTTCTGGAGCCCGAAGTTGTTCCCTTCCTTCAAGGCATTCCCGGAGCTGTATTTCAACAGGACAATGCCCGCCCACATATTGCCAGGAATGTTCAAGACTTCTTTTCATCACAACAGATACAGCTTCTTCCTTGGCCTGCCTATTCGGCGGTCGGCGTCTCGCTCGTGATCCTCGTCCCATAGCTACTACAGATGAACTTTCGGATGGCATACAAGCAAACTGGAATGCTCTTCCTCAGGCACACATTCAACATCTGTTTGATTCCATGCCACGTCGTATAGCATCACTTATTGCAGCGCGTGGTGGCTTCACCAAATACTGATTTTCGACATGTAATATTGTTTTTTTGCTTTGTAATTTTAATCGTTTATTTGTATCAACACAGGTCGTTTGTACATTAAATTTCATTCAATTCGGACGAGTCCTTCATGGTGTTGCAATTTTTACAAACATGAGTATATTACATTTGCACATAACAAATTCACTGAAAGTTAGCCCTTTCCTGTCGGGATGGGCTCATAAAATGACCCGAATTGATAGCCACTGAGCAGTTGGTCCATAATTGTCGAAGAACAGCCTATTAATTATGAACGCACCAATGATGGAGACAGGAGAAATGTTCACCCTCTCAGTACAAACAACCAATATTCTGAAAGCAAGCACGCTAATTCAGATTAAGCATTACGCCATGTTTTATTGAAGCTAACTGATGATGTATTAATGACGCAATTGTATCCTTATAAAATGGCGCTTAGGAGCATAATTATAATCAAGCAGAGTAGTTATGGTAAAGATGAATTCATAAAAGATGAATCAACTATTGATTGCGCCCTTAAACGATTAAGAAGACAGATTTTGTGTCCGACTTATACTTCTCCTAAATGGCAACGTAGATCACTGTCTATTCATTAGAAAGAGTAATTAATAATTAGTTTATCCTTGTCTTGCTCAACTTGTATGGCATTCGCTTAAATGGGATTTACAATTTGGTAATACTTGATATAAGTTTGCTAAAATGTATGACAAATTTTCATGAGCTGTTACACTAAAATATCAATATTTTCCATACGGCAATGCATGCTATCACAAAATATAGGCAACTACTACTTCTGCTCTTTTCTTCTTTTTTTCCTTTATTATTATCGTATTACTCCACAGTCAATAATATAGCTGTCAAATAATATAATCAATAATTCCAAAGGCTTCAGACAATTAAAATATTTTTGTATGATGTGGTCTGACCAGAGGCGCAACAAGAATTTTCTACTGGGAGGCTCGCTGACTGTTAGACATTGCACAATCCATGTCCATCGTATAAACATGAGGAACAAATTCGTTATTGTTACTTAATATTCATCTCATACAGTTTCAACCACTTCCATATGCCGAGAAGCAGCCAAAATTTGAATGGCTACTATAGCTAAAGTATTAGCACATCGGGTTGCAAAAGATCTCTATTTTTTTTTGAAGTTTAGTGAGTTGCTCAATTTTTCTCCCCATGTTTTTATTTTATCTTTTTAAGTTCGTTTTTAAATTTATCCGCACATTTTCTGTTCTACATTATCTTCTCTTTTCAAATGGGTTTAAATGTAGTTATTGCTTACAAAATCAATTATCAAAACAATAGAAATTATGTACCATAAAATAATTAAATTTGATTTATCTAATATATCTAATATTTATCTAATTCTCTCTCTCTCTCCCCCTCCTTCCCAACCACTCAACATCGAATCTCTAGATATACAATATGACTACAATTAATAAATTTAAAACACGATTTGACAACTAACCTACATCAGCTAAAATAATGGAATAAATGAAAAAAATACTGCCTTCACAAAAAACATTTGTGGTAATTTACTCACCGATCAAGAAAAAAATAGAAAGCAGAGAAAAATGAGAAAGGGCTACCTTTTCCCCAAAGACACCCGATCTGTAATTTTGCCGGATACTCCAAGATGAACAATTCCTCTTCAGGAAGTCATGATGGCAAAAATGCCAAGAGATGATGTTTTGCGAAAGTCTTTTCCTTTTCCACTCATTTTCCCAACTCTTTTTTCTATTCCGGTTACCGAAACACATATTTCTTCCTTTATGTTCCATTTTCGCCATTCTTCGTTTTGTAGCTGATATTTTGAAGAAAAATGTCTGGGAAAAGTTGGAAGTGTTGCGTTTATGGCCAAACATTTATATTTTTCAAACTAAATTATCTTAAAAAATTTCGATTAAATGCTGAAGAGAATTCCTTAAAATATATTGTTGTGCTTGCATATTAGAATTCATTGAGTTCTTAAGACAAAAAGATTCACAGAAATTTTGAGTACTGAGAAACCTTTCTTCCAAACCTACATGTTTAGAAAACTATAAATTTTTTTTAACATTTCGAGAAACACATCTTAAATTTATCCAACATAATATCTTGTGATATTATACATAACGTCTGGTGAAGTCATATTTGATTTAGGCGTGCAACAAAGGGGGAAATGAGCGAACTCAAGTTCACTATAGGTCTGTTGATGCGCCCTTCCAAAACTTCAATTTTTAAATCCCCCCCTTAATGAACAAACAAAATTTTGTCGTAGTTCCCAATAACAAGGTGATTTTTTATAAAATTTTAAGAACAAATAAATTGAAAAATATTAAAGGAGAAGTATCCAAGGAAGGGATGAACATCTCGAAAAATGAGAAAAAAAACAATGTATATTCCAAAAAAATTTTACTGGATTGAAACATTCACCCCGTTCTGAATAAAATTCGTATATGCGCTCCATTATTATGCTGCCATCATTAGTAAGAACCGTTAAATCAGGTTTGGCATTAACCCTCTAACTGCTTATCCCTCGATTTTCACGGGCAACATGAATGTAACAAAATTTGCTCAATCCCTCGATTTTCGCGGGTATGAAATTTTTCCATCTTTCATCATCTTTGGTTACAAAAATGTGCTACATATTTTAACTCTCAATTACATGTAGATTTGAAATATGTAATAAAAAGAAATATGCAATTTTTGAAGCGATTCTGATCAAAAAATTGAGCAGTCAGAGAGTTAATGTTGATTCACAGAAAGAGTCATTGGCCACTGAGCACATCATTAAAAAGGCTTACATTAAGAGAAAATTGCAAACTCCTTCAGAATTTTTTGTAAGAATCAAAGAACATGAAGCATGTGTGCGTAAACTGGAATTCCAGGAATCCGCTTTGGCTAAACATTTGTGAGAAGCTGACCCCAAATTCTTATTTTCCAAAGCGCAACTAATCGGTTAAGTTCTTCCTCACTGCACCTTGATTTTTTTTCGGCCTTTTACATCCTTTCCAATGCATCCAGTCAATACTATTTAACTAGTCTTTAGAAACTTTTTTTATTCTACAACAAGAGACGCCGCTACAAAAGCAGATATTTCTTTTATCTCCCAACCGACAAGTTTGAGACTGACGAAGAGGCAACATTGATCGATAATATAGGTATCACAGAGCGTTTATTGATAGAATTCTTCATTTGTGTTAATAAAGAACATGAAAAATTAAACTTTGAAGTCTCTTTTTTTTACAAACGTTTTTCGCTTTAACTATGTTAAATTGCTGTATTTTTAATTCAAATTCTGTTTTGTTTCTTCCTCTCAGGAACTGCTTTTCCGTTGCCTGCATTTTAATGCTATATTGGAAATGGTTAACTTCGTCTGCGATTGCGAGATATATGGTACTGCAGCATGCGACATCTCCTGAATCATCAATGATTCCCATTGGAATTCGCCGTCCGTAAGCACAGAGAATAATCCCCTGTGGGAAAATGACGTGTGTTCACAAATCATTCAGACGAGATCCTCAAAAAGTTTGTAGGAAGATACTCCATCCAGTCAAATATATTGCTTGACTCACACTTCTTCAATCGAATCCTTGTAGAATAAGTAAATCAGCAATTCTGCCACATTGCAGTACATATGCCATGAAAAGAGATCTTTGGTGAATTCATATTTTGGATATTTCATTTGACTTAAAATTTCCTAAACATTTTTTGTGCCTGAACTAATTTGGAATTAGTTTTATTATATATATAAACTAGGTTGGGTAAAAAATAAATTTCGGTTTTTCGGTAAGTAGTTAGTTGTTTAAATATATCAATATGTAGTGCATATCTTAAGGGTATTAAATCTACCATAAACAAAATCAAAAGACATACATGATAGAGATTAAACAAATATACATCAAAATACTTACAAATTATATATTTATTTGCTGGATAGGATCGATCATTTTAAATGCCATTATTTGTGTTATTGTCGAGAGACTTCGGGCAGAAAAGTTTATGTGTTTGTGTTATTAGTTTTTAAAATAGTACCTTGATTTGGAGTAAAAATGTTATTTGCTAAATGTTGTTGTTCAAATCTGCCACATCGAAATCGTTGAAACATCTACTACTAAAAGAGTTCTGTGGGCTGGAAAGGAGAAAAAAAACATCGTTCCGAACCGAGATCGAACCTGAGACCTTTTTGTGTGAACCAAAGGGTTATACCGATTGTACCACGTGAACAAGGGGAAACGACACCTTTGTCTTCGTGTATAAATCATTTGATTAACATAATTACTAAAACGTGGCCAGCACAGAAAAGTCTACGGTGCGCGGTTTTTATACTACGTAGGGTAAATGATAATATATTAATTAATACATGATAAGAAATGATAAATATATTGTTCATTTTAATAATTCATTTCAATGGCAGTTATGCTTTTTTTAAAAAGTGAAGCATCAGTAGATAGCAGCAGTACTGTCTGTCGATGAGAACAAATAAGAGAAGGCTACTATTATTCAAGAAAATGCAATTTTCCAACAAATGGAAGATGCAAAAATTACGGAATTAAAATATGAGTAACGATTAGAAAATCTATAGAAATGAATCAAAATAGATGGTGCAAAAAACAAGCAAAATACTTTGAAATAAAATGGTGGCCAAAACATCTTTAATTTATAAATCATAATGAGCAAAAAGAAGATATAAATTATTTAATGGAATACATAGATAAAGTATAAAGATATAATAAAAACAACCTTCAATTTTGTAGTATAAGAAAACGTTGCAAATATATTAAATAACATTGAAGTTTTTTTTAAAGGGTTTGAATAGATATTGAACCCGCTATTGTTTTTGATTTTTCCGTCCGTCCGTCTGTCTGAAATAAAAAGGGGAAAGTAAGGGTTTTCCGTTAGTATAAAAATAATAACCATTAATTAATGGTATGGATATAAATTCGGTTATAACGAGCATAATTATGAACTCGGTTATAAAGAGAAATTTAAAATGTTGAACAATTTAAGTTGCCCCTCGTAATCGAGTTTATATAAAACAATTATTCCAACTCTGTTGAATCTTTTGATCCAACAAGGGTACCACTTTTGTGGAAACTCGCACTTTAAGACCACACCTATCACAAATGATAGTCCCTAAGTTCCTTATTAAAAATATGAAATCAGTTTTTTGTGAATTTCATAAAAAAAAATTCTATTGATATTCAAAATCCAAAAAAGCGAGCTTTTAGGTGAAGTTTGATATTTTTTATTCGCACTGTATATAAAGATAATAATTTCTGAACTCGATTCGAATAAAGAAGGTGGTTGCATTTAACGAATAAAATTATAAAATTACACGAAAGGTCATTCAGAGTATTTTAAAAAATTATATAAAAACTAAGCTTTTTAATACTTATATTTGGCGCGTTTGGCTATGGTTTTGAAGAATTGGCGATATCGGCATGAAGCATTTATTATTCAATTACGTTCATATTGCAACCTACATTGATATTGTTTTTAGGAAATACACTCTATAACAAAAAAATCGATGCACCAAGAAAGAGTTGTCCGATTGTAATGAAATTTCGTATGCAAAGACATTTTGACCGAACATGCAAATGATTAAAATTTGGTGTCCAATGAATGAATAGCGGGAACTCCAGCGCATCGGAACTGCGCATTCAGCAGGTGTATATAAGGAGCGATTCTCAATATGTGGTCAAAATTTCTGTTGCATTTTGACTGCGGATATCTTACGTCGACTGTAACAATGCCTCGCCGAAAGATTCGTGCTCATTACGAGCATATGTCAGAGTTTGAAAGAGGTCGTGCTATCGGATTGAAACACATTCCAAGTTCTGATGTCGGGGAGTAAAGACGCGTCTGCGATCTTGTTCGACCGAACCTGTGCGATCATGATCGAATCTATTTGGAACGAATCTACATGGAAGCAAGACCGGACAGTCATCATCGACTTTGAAGGGGATGCTCCACACTCCCCCGACGTATTTAAAGAGATTTTTAGCGAGATTAAGGACCAGGAAGGATTAGAATGCCTGCAGCATCTGACGAGACCAAAATTTAGTGCAACTGTGACCAACGACGACCTTGTTGGCAAGCTTGTTTTTAGAGGCATCACGGTTGGGAAAGAGCATTACTGCGTTTACCCTGCCGATGACCAGTTTGGGTCTGCGTGCGAAAATTTCCGCACCAATATCCGGACAAATGGTTCATCGATGAAATCAGCAAGTATGATGAGATTCCGAAGTATTTGAAGAAAAATGGAATAATGGATTCACCCACTGCTATAACGGCACCCGAAAGCTGAGGGTCTTCATCAAAAAGGATATCCCTGAAGTCATTCGCATCGGAACTTCCTACGTTAGGATCCATTACCAGGGGATCAAGAGGCGTTGCTTTTTGTGCCAAGGTAGCGGACACCTTAAATCAGAGTGTCCGAGACTGATTGACCAGGACCCTAAAAAAGAAGAAGGAAGAGAGAGAGAGAATCCATCACAAAGGAAACTACTGCCCCTGTCTCCGTCCAAATGACCTCGCCAGGGTAGTTGGAAAGCCCCAAGAAGAAAACGAGGCAGATGAGCATCTGTAAAGACAAACCTAAAGCGAACTTTAGGAAGAAACAGACGATTGAAAACGCAAGCGATTCATCAGACGAGGACTTACGGACAAAAACTGGAGATGAAGACACCGCCTCAATCATAGTGGACACTTTCGGATATAGCCCCAATAAAACGAAAACCACGGAAATGCCAGGAACCACCATTGCCTCCTCTACCAAGAAGAAAATGAAGAACAAGAACGGATAACGGACCTTTTAACTTGGGACTGACTTCTGAACGATAAATGGACTTTGAAAAACGGATTCGTGCCTTGGAAAAAGGATGACTAGAAAAGACCTCAACAGAAGACCTCTGATTGACCATTCACGACTAGCGTGCTTCAACGCTAAAACTTATTTTTTTTCAACTGATGGTTTTCTCAAGACGTAGGTAGATAAAGCATTTCTGCTGGTGCTCCATTCCATCACGTATTCCACTCCACTATTGGATTGAAAGAGGCTGGTTGGACGAATCGAAGAATCGCTGGACATGTGGGTCGAAGCGATGCGGCGATTGGACGGTGCTGGCAAGAGTGGGTCAACAACGGCAGATGTCAGCGTCGGGACGGCAGCGGTCGACCTAGGGCCACAACAGAACGGGAAGACAGAGCGATTGTCAGAGCAGCTGTCACAGCACCGGATTCGTCGTTATCAACTATCCAACGTGTGGCCCGCACACATGTGTCCAACATGACCCTCTGCAGATGACTGAGAGAGCGGAATTTACGCTCGCGCCGACCGTTACGCCGCTTACCTCTCACGCCTTTACACCGTCAAGTCCGATTACAGTGGTGCCGGGCTCGATCAACTTGGAACTGCGCTGACTGGGGACGTATAGTCTTTAGTGACGAGTCCCGTTTCCAACTGTGTCCTGACGACAACTGCAGACGTGTCTGGAGACGTCCAGGGCAGCGTGGGGATCCTGCCCTTACTATTGCACGCCACACATGCCCCCCCAAAAAATTAATATTCATGTTGCCGTTTAAATAGTCTCGAAAATGGTAAAAATTAATATTTTTAAAATTCAAAAGCATCGATTCTATCCGAAATTTATAATTGGTATTAATTTTAATAAATTTTACTAAAGAGATAAAATTGGAGAATTGAAAGTCTTGATGTCAGGAAAGCTGCAGTTTAACAAAGGAATTTAAAATAGAAGGCCGGAGATATAAAAGAAAGATTTGCATGCAAAAAGCACCACTTGTAAGGCGTAATTCTCAATGGAGTGTTTGAACAGAAGCTTTGCCAAATTTGCCGAGCTATTCAATTTAATGCTATTTAACTACGTTACCAATAGCGATATTATCGGACACATCATTAGCTTGAATTTATACCGAACTTAAGTGCATGAATTTTAGCTTTGCTTTTATTCCCAAAAGCTCTACTTAACTGAAGTTCTTTGAAAAAAAGTTCGATAAATAATTTTTTAAAAAAATTAAAAAATTACAATAAAGAACTCATTGTTATGGGTTCGCTATTTTGTATGGAATGTTAATTTCAATTTTGTCTTTAGTACCTTTAAAAGTTGAAAATAAAGTAATTTTAGATAACTTACGAATAAATAAAATGGACATATCTCGCCAAAAGGATTTAGGTTTACGTGTTCTTTTTAATTATTGCAAATGTTCGCCAGCTTGTTTATTTCCATTTTTTTTGTAGTTTGACAATTTTGAACCTGCCAGATAGAGATTGATAATTTTCAATCGTTTGACATATAATTACCATAGTAGGCGACTGTTATAACCCCACGATTCATAAACATCCAGGTTTACTTGCGAACCGAACCCAAAGCTAGCTGATCCGTACGTGCAGAATAGTCTCATTGCGGGCATGGTGTACATTTCTATAAAATATAAAAGTAATACATTTCTTTAAAAAAATATTATAATACTTTTCGGGGAATTTCGCTATTTTTGTATTATGGAAGATAAGATTTGTTCGCCAGTGGGTTATAAATACGGTGTTTCAACAAACATGGAAAACCTGGTATTGCCAGCGACTTTGAAATCATCTTTTAAAAAGTCAGGAAACAATTAAATTTTATGGTCAAACGAAAAAAGTCAGGAAAACCTTTCCGACTTCCGTTCTGAATAGGTAAATTTTCCCCAAACGTCAAGACCTTTTTTTCCGTAAACAAAGATCGATTGGAAGTTTTATTATGTCAATGTCTGCACTTAAAAAAGGATGTAAATTACATTCGTTCTCACTGCAAATCATATCAATTAAGCGAAAAGGTATTTCGTCAATATCTTTGAATTGAATAGTTTTACTAGGGGTGAGATTACACCAAGAATATTGCAACATAAGCCGATATTGTTCAGCACGTAATTGGTTATACACCAAAAACTGAATTTTTATAATTTCGTTTTGGTGTGTTACATCAATTTTGATTTCATCCAGAGCAATTGTTTGCAATTTTTTTGACGAAATGTTTATACTTCATACCGGTATCGCCAATTCTTCTAAACCATAGCCAAATGCGCCAAATATTGGTATTAAAAAGCTTAGTTTTATATAATTTTTTAAAATGCTCTGAATTACTTTTCATAAAATTTTATAATTTTATCCGTTAAATACAATTACCCTCTTCATTCAAATTGAGTTAAAAAGTTCTTATCTTCATATACAGTGCGAATAAAAAATATCAAACTTCATCTAAAAAGTGTGATTTTTGGACTTTAAATATTAATAAAAAGATTTATGTGCTATTCACAAAAAACTGATTTCATATTCTTAATAAGGAGCTTGGGTACTATCATTTGTGATATGTCTTGTCTCAAAGTGCGAGCTTCCACAAAAGTGGTTCCCTTGTAAGTTGAAATTATTGAATTTCATAAAATTTGGCCCCTAGCAGTCTAATTGGGAATTATAAAGGTGTATATTCAGTTAATAGTGGGTGAAAATTTTTAAATTCGGACAAGATAATCAGATAGGAATTCTCATCACGAATTTCTGAATTTAAGTTCATCTGCGAATGCGCGGATGAGTTTCACTCCTATGGTCGTTAGAACTTTGATTTTAACTTTAATTAATTCGTCCTCTGATATACATGCAGATTCAAGTTTCAAATTGATTGGACTATCATTTTACTATACGAATATGGGGTAGGAAACAGAAAAACGGCTAGTGGCAAAATCGAAATTTTGTAATGAAATAATTTCAAAATTTTGAACGTGTTTCGATTTTTAACGGATTTCAATATTTATTAAAACACAGCGTTGGAAATTGGCTTTGTATTTTTTTAGTCAGAAATGGGCGATTCTGCATTTGAAAGTAAACCAAAGCTCGCCAAGTTTCAACACGGAAAATTCGAACTCGTCAACTTTGAATTTCCAACTCGCCAAAATTTTGCCAAATTGGAATTTGGAGCTTTTTTGAGTTGCAAATTGCGATTTGGAGTTGGGAAGTAAACTAAAGCTCGCCAACTTCGAACTCGTCGAATTTCAACTCGCCAAAATTTATTGAAAAATGCAAGGAAATGTCTGATTCAATGTTAACTGAAACCCGCTAAATTTAAATATCGATCTTCGTCGATTTGTTTTTACTTGCTTGCGTAAGTATATGATGGAGGATCCCTTTTTTTTTACAGTGAACAAATTTGACATCCACGTTTAAGCTCATACTAGAGCTTTTTTGGTATGAGAGGAAAAAGAAACATCGCACCGTCATAAAGTGTAACTAGCGTCCCTCCGTTGAGCCCAAAGTGCCTTAACTACTATACCAACGAGAACAGGAAAAACACTGTTTTTTTTAAGTATATAAGAACGTAAGATTGTGTTACCATTCTCAGGGTAAAATCTTTAGAAAACCTAATCATTAATCTATAGTAGCTGAAGTACGAGAGGTAAGTTCTATAATTCATAGTTTCTAAACCTCGACCAAATACTCCACCAAATACACTTCCACTACCTGTTGTGCAAATTTCAAGTCTGATATCGGATCAAAATTAAATATTTTATTGAAGTTCTAAAAGTTTAGGATAATTCATTTAACATGCTAATAAATGAATTAATTCAATTACAATGTTAGAGAAACTAGTATGCCGTTTGGGCCGAGTGATACGTCTGAGAATATCGATGATAAACGGAAAACTGGCCTATTATTTTAGAATTCAGAACACAAAAATATATACTGTTGCCAAATATGCAAAGAAAACTCGTATACAATATTTGTTGCTAGATGCGGAAAGTGGCAGTATGTACAACATTTGAAAAATGCCAAACGGAAAAAATTTGGTATGCCACCAATTTTACAAATCATGCTTATTAAGTTTGTGTTACTTCGTATCCCAAGTGGCAAAAGTCCAAGAAGCCATTAATAAAACGAATAGATAGTAATTTTTATTGCGAAATTCACCAAAGCCTTCTACCTTTATTAAAATCTTACGAGAAAATATAACGTTTTTTATCACTTAGTCTCAGCAAGAACATTTTCAACGTTCGGGGACACTGCAGAATGATCTCACCCCGCCAAGCGCCAACTAATGTCGCCAAAACTCCTCCTATACTCTTAAAACTGATAAGAGAAATTTTGGGCATGGTAAAAGTGCGCATGCGCAACATTGGCCTCGTAGGTAGTGTTTTTGAGACGGGGAGGGGGGTCTTTTAGTTTTTTAAAAAAGCGTACCTGTTAAAAAATGTCTGCTTCCTCTATTAGTGAAGGGTAAGTAGAGGAAGGCTTGAAATTATGCCTTAGTAGTTGATCGAAGTGTGGATGCATCATAGAAGTGCGCATGCCCATCATTCCCTTCATAGGCTGTGTGTTTTGGGAGGGAAGGAGGTTCTTTTTTATTTTTTTTAAAAAGTCTACCTGTCAGAAGATTTATGTTTCTTGCATTGGTAAAGGATAAGTAAAGGAAGACTTGAAGTTATGCTGGAGTAGTTGAATTACTAATTATTACCGATTAGGTCGTCATCACTGTAGGCCTCACTCTCATAAAGCGAGTTGTCCTCGTAGCGTCCCCTCTTTTGTTCTGCCGGCAACTTTGTGTACTCTAGAGCAGGAATATGAGTAAATGATTGAATTTTTTGTTTCACGGATTGGAGCTGAGAAGACATAAGTATGTTATCGAATAGCGTTACCACCAGACATTTTACTTCTTCCTGTAGCATTGTATAAGCCGTAAAGCAACGTAGAAATAAGAGCAAAAATGGATTATTTTTTTTATTTAAGAATTAATCAGTATATACGTGAATTAGTGGAAGGGTTTTTAGATAACAAGGATATCATAAAGTTACGATTAAGTACGAACTATTACGACTAAGTACAATGACCACAAAGAAAATCGAAAGTAGCGTCGTGCTAACGGATAAATACTCGTTTGTTTTCATAACTCCCAAAAACACTTCTTCCAAAAACTTACAAAAAGATAGATGAATTTTTTCAATACATTTCTAAAAATTCCGAGCTAATGCATCATGATGTCACAAAAAAGAACTCGCGGCAAGAAGAAATGAAGTTTTCGGCATCGGCGACCGAAAGGTGATACTGTTATACAGGGGCGCCGAACGTTAATATATTTACTAACTCGTAAAATAAAAACTTAGATATTTTACACAAATGTAATGCAAATTGTCATAAAGATAATATCAATTTTCTGAGTCTCAATTTCTTTCTATTTCTTACACATTTTTATTTTTGCAAATAATCACGCTTTTTAATTATTACATGTATTTGTCTTTTCTCATTCCCGCACAAGTAAAATATAAATAGTTACGTTATAATTTAAAATAGATCATCAACTCTGCATCTTACCTAAAACAACGTTTGTTTAACAACACTATTCAGTTTTCCTACATAGGACTATTTAACCGCAATGTTTATTTTAAAACAAACGCATGAAATGTAAACACAACAAAAAGTCCGATTACAAGCCGTCAAAAATAGTTAAAACAGGCCAAATAAAAAATTGCTCAGGGGATATCAATTGTGATAAAAATAAAAATGAGGATAAAGCAATCAAACATGATTACATTGAATTAGTTTTTCTAGTTTTTATTTTTAAATCTTTCCGGAAGAAAAAAATGTTTAAATTTTTTTATCTAATGGGAATGTAAAGGAAATCTTTCGTTCAGTGATAAATAAGCACATCCAATTAGTAAAAGGGTTTTTTCCCTTCCTTTGAGGGCGTTGTACGAAAAAGTTTATTTTGTGTTGAATTCAAATTAAGATGCTATCGACGTGTCGCCAGAACTGAGAAATTCTGACTAATTAGACGAGGCTCATGAAGTTACTGAATAAACGAATAATTACGGCACTAATTAGTGCTGTAGCCTTTGGCCACTTTGTGACGTAAATCCAAAGATGGAACAGATAACGCTGGAACGTAGTTAGAGCTTATTGAAGGCCCTCTGGCTACCTTAGACCAGGAACGTTGGGGGCGTTTTTTCTTGGGGGGTGAATCGCCACAAATCGACGACGTATAGATTTCTTAAAACTTTCTTGTGATTGATATTTCTAGTTTTATTATGGTGATATAATTTTAAATCAGTGGCGTATAAAGTTAAGTTATAGGGTATTCAAGTCCCATTGCATACCGAGACAGGCTAGTTTCGCTAACATTGAATCATCTAATTCCTTTAAAGCTACAAATTTTTGAATTTAATTCAATCTTTTTGAATTTACCGGGACGTGTATTTGCCCCGACTAAAATGGCACAATGTTTGGCTTCCGACGTAAAGCAAAGTGATTACTAGTAAGTAAAGTAAACCCTTGCAAGTGAGAGAAGTAAACGATTAAAAGTAAGGTAAGTAAAGCATAATTAAAATAAAGCATAAGTAAAGTAAAGCATAAGTGAAGTGAAGCATAATTAAAGTAAAGCTAAAGTCAAGTAAAGTGTAAGTAACTTAAAGTGTAAGTAAAGTACAGCATAAGTAACTTAAAGTGTAAGTAAAGTATAGCATAAGTAACTAAAGTCAAGTAAAGTGTAAGTAACTTAAAGTGTAAGTAAAGTACAGCATAAGTAACTAAAGTCAAGTAAAGTGTAAGTAAAGTACAGCATAAGTAACTAAAGTCAAGTAAAGTACAGCATAAGTAACTAAAGTCAAGTAAAGTGTAAGTAAAGTGTAAGTAACTTAAAGTGTAAGTAAAGTACAGCATAAGTAACTAAAGTCAAGCATAAGTAACTAAAGTCAAGCATAAGTAAGTAAAGTGCAGCATAAGTAACTAAAGTCAAACACAAGTAAGTAAAGTGCAGCATAAGTAATTAAAGTCAAGCATAAGTGAGTAAAGTACAGCCTAAGTAACTAAAGTCAAGCATAAGTAAGTAAAGCCATACTTGTAAGTAAACAAATAATTACAAGTAAGCAAAGTAAACCATTATAAATAAGTAACACAAACCATTAAAACATATTTCGATATGTTTCACCTATATTTGCTCATGTTAATTCATTTGTGTGTCTTTTATTTATGTGTATTTATGTTTTTATTTTAGCCATTTTACTTGCCTTGTAATATTTTATGAGCACATATACATATTTAGTTCCTTTTTTATATATGTAGCTGATACATTAATATATAATATTAAGATATAAGCACAACCAAAGTTCCTTGATCAACCAAGTGAGGCACTTTTAAATTTTTTTTAAATTACAACAAAATGAAAATTTTAACCAAGATAAAATGGGAAGTTCTCGTACATGAAAGAAAGAAATGTGGAATGCTTTTTTTGCTATTTCTCGCGGATGAGCATAATTATTTTAAACTAAATTGCTCGAAAGAAATTGCATGAGACCATTTTCGGAAAATTTCATTCCTGCGAAACGTGGAATACGGTTTTGTATAAAATTCGCTTATAGGTTTCAAATAGTTTCGGCCACTTTTTAATAACAGGAGTCGAGAGGGGACTTTTATGATTTTTTAAACGGTGAAAAAATGAAATCCTGGACGTCCGACATCAGCGGAAAAATACAAAAACAGGTGCCTCATTTAATTAGATATCGAGGCTTAAAGAAAATTATTATTGGAGCTAGGGCAACATTAATTAAAATACACCACAATACGGTTGTGTGTTCTTTTTATGAAATGCACAAGAAAAATATTTTAATATCTTACTCCTCCGATCTCTTTTCCTTTTACCTAAAACAGACATAGCTTTGGGTGAAAAATAATAAGGTGGTTGAAGTAACCGTACTTTGGGCTTGTGTAGTAAATAATATAAGTAGTAATAAGTAATAAGATTGAATTTCTTTTGTATTAAAAAAGCCATTTAATTGTTGTTGAAAATGTCATACACGTATTCACAGGAAGAACGTTATTATCTTGAACCAATGATAATTTAATATTCTGTGAATTTTTACGTTCATTTATTTATTAATGTAAGTTTGTTTACACATGTAAAATATATGTTTAACACATACAGTCACAGAAATTTAAAATACCACACCACACTTGTGGATCATGTATAAATTCTGCAGCTCAAATTGCACAAATCATTTTTTTTTTGTACATTTTATTCTTCTTTTATTTATACAGAATACAAATTATTGGGCATGCGCACAAAGATACGATAACAGAGAGGTAGAAAAAGAAGTTACTGTAAGTTATATTTTTACCTTTTTCATCAATGAAGTCATTTTCTTAATATTATGCGGCTACATGTAACTGTATTTTAATATATCAACGCCGGTGTTCTACAACTTGTTGACTTTGAAAAACAAAATTCAAATTTTTGAAAACACTGAATTTGAATATTTCTTTACTTTATACATACAACGGCACTTCTTTTAATAAATCCTGGTCACGGCATCAACTTGATTTAATTTACACATATATTCATTTTAAGGGTGTTCTTTTGGTACTGAAGATGGATATCTTTTGATCGCCACATAACGAATATGGTAAAAACAGAGATGCTACCTTTCGTCAAAATCTCCCAATAAGATGTGACAAATCCTTTCCCTACTTACACTAAACTCATTTGCCAACTTTCTAACAGTCAAACAAAGTTCATTTTAAACCTTTTCCCTTACTTCTGTGATGAGATCATCGTTACGCAATGGAATTGTGTGTTCAGACCTTGCTTCATCTTGTATTGTTTTCGCGCCACTTTTAAATCACTCAAACCACTTGAATATATATGCATGAGATAAACAATTATCCCCATATGCTTCTCGCATCAACAACACAGTGCCAGTCGCATTTTTGCGGAGTTTAAAATAGAATTTTATGTAAGCTCTCTGTTAGCTCACTGCTAACGTGACAATGGTCTCCCACTACCCATACAAAATGTCACCTTAATTCCCGTCATGCTTAGCGTGAGGAGATGCATTTTTGCCAGACTGTAGATAACGGTTGAACGTTTCGATGGTATGCAGTGAATTGCTGATCACATTTCTCTTTTCTTTAAAATAAAATCAATCTCATTATCTAATTTTCGGATTGTGTACATATTACAATTAATAAGTTCAGTATCTTAAATTCTGTATATACATTCATGCCCATATGTTTAAAGGCTGTTTGCCATTATAAAATAATTGTTAGCCCAAGATAAAAATTAAGAAACAATTTTTATCAACTTTTTTAGGCGTAGTAATAATAACGCCGATGTTATGGCATGGTTAGATGGTGAAACGTTCGTACAGAAAAGAAATTTTTCTGCGTCTGGTGAGGTATGATCCCACGGCCGTCTGCTATCTCGGCAGGTGCTCTTACCAACTGAACTACAAACGACAAACATTCAATCACTTACGAAGGTATTTAAAACGTATTTTTTGAAACCGATTATTTTTCAGAACGGGGCAGTACATGGACTGCTTTTTAAACCAAATTGCGAAGAGATCGGTATTAAATTCATCGAAAAGCTCGTTGCAGCAGATATATTTATACAAGTCGAACACTACGCAGATTAAATTAAAAAAACAATTATCAACGCTTTTCAGGCGTACTAATAGTAACGCCGATACTATAGCGTGGTTAGATGGTGAAACGTTCGCAGAAAACGGACGCAGAAACAGACATAGAAAAACTTTTTTCCTTACGAACGTTTCACCATCTAACCATGCCATAACATCGGCGTTAATATTACTACGCCTAAAAAACGTTGATAATTTTTTTTAATTTAATCTGCGTAGTCTTGTCCAACTATAAATATCCCAAGATAATTTATAATTTCTTTCAATTTTTTGTTTGTATGTATCCGATATTCATCCATTAACTCATCTGGTTATTTTAACCGTATATATATAACAACAGTAATATCAACGGTATATATAAAAGCCCTAATATAACTTGTTCATAACAATCATAATACCTTTTTTTATCTCAACAAGCAAGTTTAACGTCTTTTCACGGCCATTCCTGAAAATGCTTTTATAATACTGCCATTAAAAATATTCTTTTCCTTTAAGTACTTCAAGAATTCAGCAAAAATATTCAAAATAAAAAAGTAATGTGTTAGATAAACATTTCTGGAATTTTTTCACAAAGGCTAGACTTAAATTACAAGTAAGACTTTTATTAAGCCTGGCATTACTTTTAGAGGTTGCTAAAGTTTGCTTACTTTATCGTAAAATAGAAAAAAAAAATTGCCTGAAGAGACTTCAAAAACAACTTCAGAAGTGTAACACAAACTAATTCAGCCGACAAAAAATGCACAAATGTTGGGCTTTCTATTCCAGATATTTTTTTAAAGCTTTTAGCAAATACCTTTTTTTCCAAAGTTTCGTTGCTATAGGAATATTTTATTGTACACTTACCTAAATCACTTTCATCATCATAAATTAGAAAAATCTACATGATTGTAAAGCTAAAATGACTGCGGTTATTAAGAAAAATATCTCAAACATTTAAAGTAATATTATAATTTATTCTCCTTTAAATGAATACCCCAAATGAGTCTGAAATCCAGTGGTTTACTCATAAGCCCGCAACATCCGCAAGGTCGGGGCTCCGTTTGTCTTCTTTTATTTTCGGTAAAATTTATAAGTAAGAAAATAATAATATTATTATTATTTTTTAGTTAATAAGGATTTTTTTTAATCTTTAGGTAAAATATAAAGTAAAATGAACGGTTTCCAACTGTGGCAAACTCATTACGCGTATTTACTTTAGCTGTTTTTATTGCCTTTAAAATTGAACTCAACATCCGAAAATTATAAAATCTAGACGAGTTTTGAAATTATATTTGTTTGGATTTTTTTATGGCGCAAGAGCATCTGGACTATACTGCGCCAATTTGAAGTTACAGTATGCGCTATGCGCCAAAACTCTGCCTCACGAAACGGCGACTAACAAATGTGTTTCATTTGAAATATTGGAATGCGTCACCGGTTAATTTCTTACAGGAGACGCCACACTATTACATATAGTTGTTTTTTCACATATGTGTATAAAAATTACTTTTCTTAAAAGGGTGCCACAAAGTATTATTGCGGGGCCTCCCGAGATTTTCCGTTACGCCACTGCCGAAATTTCAAGATAACATTTACAGAAACAAGCTGTCGTATGTTTGAGTTTATAATATGCCAACTATTCTGTCTAAAGAAACTATATTTAATTCGATTTACTGCGGAAGTAGTATTTACAAATAATCTTTCTTACGTTGCATTTATAATAATTTTTACATGTAAAATAACTCCCAAAACCACCGTTTACTTACTTTCTTTGGCATGTACGCGCTATTCTCCTTTCAACGATATATATATATATGGCCTGCAAAAGGGTTGCTGGTATCTAACTGGAAGGAGACCCACACGCTGAACGTATGTGACGA
Organism: Dysdera silvatica; assembly: GCA_006491805.2. NCBI lineage: Eukaryota > Metazoa > Arthropoda > Arachnida > Araneae > Dysderidae > Dysdera > Dysdera silvatica. The sequence continues at coordinate 106,223,487 of QLNU02015003.1, forward strand.
TGTGTGGAACCGGCCAGGCCAGTAACCTAGTGTCCTACCCCGCCTTCAAGTGGTGCAGGCTGAGCTTTCTATTTATGTGGCAAATTAATATTTGCTACACGGATAGAAAGGCGGAAGGGGAGGGCTAATTCACCAACCCGTCTAGCCAGCGTGGTGAAATTATGGCTAATTCCTCCATTATGTTGACACACCAGAAACCATGGCCCCTAGTCTCCAGGTGCTGGAGTGCTCCTGATCAAGGCAGCGGTCAGTGTGGCATGAAAGCAGGGGGTGCTAAGAATCACTGGAATGGCCCAGGCTGCCGTTTGTTATTGACCTTGGCAACGTATAATGGACGATCCCTTGCTTCTGAAGCAAAACTTCAGGAATTGGAAGAAGAACTTGACAAGATCAAATGGGACATTGTAGGACTCAGTGAAGTTAGAAGAAAAGGTGAAGAGTTGGTGGAACTTAAAAGTGGACATTTGTTTTATTATAGAGGAACGGAAACTGGAAGAACAAGTGGTGTTGGCTTCTTAATCAACAAAAGAATTAAGTTGCAACCTTCTTGAAGATGAAAGGCATAGGATCGAGAAGCGGGGAGCTCATTTGTTCCAACGGCAACGATACCAACACTTGGGTGAGAGCAAACTAGAGTAGAGGTTATCATTGTTAAAGTAAAAGGCCTGAAATGGCGATGGGCTGGGCATATCGCAAGAAGAACTGATCAACGATGGACAACAGAAATTCTGAACTGGATTCCAAGAGACCACCGAAGACCTAGAAAACGTCCTCAAACTAGATGGGTGGATGAAATAAGAAAACAGGTTGGGGTGACGTGGAAGCGAATTGCTCAGGATAGACTTGTGTGGAAAGCATTTGGAGAGACCTTCATCCAGCAGTGGATAGATAATGGTTGAATATGATGATGATGATATATATAGATGTGTGTGTGTGCATTTCTAGCATTTCTTTAACTCGTATATCAACCAATCATTATCAATACTCCGATATTAAAAAGTATTTGCCTCTATCGGACCGGCCAGTCCTTATAAAATTCTACTATGTCATGTTTCTTCCAAAAATTTAAAACATGTATAAAATAACAATGTTATAAATATTTTCTTTTATTGTTTTCTTCTGCTCGTTCTGTCTGATCTAACGAAAGTTTTCTTTCTCTTTCTTTTACAATAAATGAATTTTCCGAACCCCAATACCGTCGTTTAGTGTTACGAGTAAATAATAGAGCACAAAACCATATTTCTTTGTCTTACAGGTTTCGCACTCGTAAAATATAAAACAGGAATTCACGTATACTGAAATATTTAACAACCCAAAACAATCAAGAACTGAACGCTGGAGAATGACAGCGTCGTTACATTATATAGGTTACTTTATGTGCCTGGAGTTTTCTTTCCGTTATTTTATAGCGATGAAACTTGGATGTGGTTTAGAAATTTAATTTATTCACATTCGCTCGTGATAAACTAAAGCTTAGTAAGTTTAATGAGAAGAAAATCATCATGTTGCTCAATGCTTGTACCAACGAACTTGGCATACAAAACTCTACCAAGTGGTCCTCAATCAACCGTCGTCCCCATCACGTGGATGCTAAAACCTACTACAAATCTGTTCACGCCTTGCGCGATCTATTAGCTAAGGTTAAATTTTATGTTGATTGAAAACAGTGTTATTTACTAAATGTCATGTGAAAATTATGAAAAGGTATATTCTGGACAAAAGAGAAGATCGATATGTGAACGAGAAAAAAGAGCGCATGCGTGCGGTTGCTACAAAAGACAATTCGCAGCAATTTTCCGAACATGCTTTGAAGGAGATTCATGAACCGGACTAGGATTCTACAAAATCTATACATTAGAATCACTATACTTTAGTCCTATATATTATAATATAGTAATGACTCCTAAGTAATACACATTTTACAGAATCATGGGAGACTTACAGCTTGAGTAACCTTGCCTTGCACATTTCAAAGACCCAACTAGAAGCGAATTTTCATACAATAAACTTGTGTGGGGAGCACTTGGAGAGACCTTCAGCCAGTAGTGGATAGATAATAGTGGAATATGATGATGAGACGTATATCCATGCACTTTTCTTGCAAATGGTGCAGATACATTGCGAAAGCAGATACATTGCATTGGTGCAGATACATTGCGTACATATGCAATTATCGGCGCCTCTTAACCCTTAAACATGACCTCCAGAAAATCCAAATACTAAAATATATTATAGAAATATTGATACAAATTAAGTAACACTCTTATGTTCACATTATCAACAAGGCTGTACAACATTTTTCATAGTTATTTAACGGAATATATAGAGAAAGATATTGGAATCTATGTGTTAAAGAAATTGTGCACTAAAACATTGGGAGAGGAAAAAAAAATCAAGTAATCTGGAAATGCATTCTATGGGGTTCTTCCACTTGAGCATTCTCAACATTTGGAAATACAAATTTAGGACTTTCGCTCCTTCGTTCTGTTGTGTTTGACCAAAGGGCCTGTTGTTTGTTGAAACGTTGTGTTTTTAAATGTCACTCCAGTGTTGGAATTAGTGATTGTTGAATCTTCTGGTGAAACTTTGTATTGTCTTAGCTCAACAAACTTAATAAACAAGATATGAAGAATCGACCAACTTTATGTGCATGCACACCAGTGATTTTACATGCATGACTGACACGTGATATACTGTCCACGTTTTACGCCGGTAAAGGTATGTATAGGATAATGTAGCTCCTTTCCGGCCCGAGCAAGAGAAATTAATACAATAAGATATGGAGCCCAACCGAGCTTGTGGCTTCAATTTTATAAACAGTGGGGATTTTTGGCTATAATAAACAACAGAAACCGCCAATCTTTCTGAAAAGCGAGTATATATCATAACTATTGATATGTTAATGGACGCCAAAGCTTCAGTATGTTCACTTCTAAACGTTATTTTGAAATTGCAAGAATTTCTTATATATAAACCAAATACTCAAGTTATTTCAATTTGCTTAATTTCTTCATATATTACTTTTTTTATGTCTTAATCCAATATTGTCGCTTCAGTGTCTTCCGGGGTGGGGGGCGCGACATTATATTGATATGTAGGTAAAAAAATGTATTTCCCATTAAGTAATTGCAATACCTATTTGGACGACAATTTATATTTTGAAAACAACTTACTTATTATGATTGTTATCATGATTATTAATATAAATAAGGATGTCAAATTTATTTGTAATAAAAATCCCCCACGAAAAACTCACAAAAATCTTGCCTCGAAGGCTTTTCTGTGTTGACCATTATTTGGCAATTGTGTTATCCCTGTGAAGGGTAATAATATCTTACATCCTCATATACGGAGAAAAAGAGCGTTTGTTCTTGTTCTCATTCGTCTAGTAGGTCAAGACACCGCGGGCTCAACGCGGGGACCCTGGTTCGAATCCGAGATGAGGACGGCGTCTCTTTTTCTTCTAAACAAAAATAGCTCTAGTTTGAGCTACTAATACGTGGGTGTCAAATTTATTTGTAATAAAAAATCCCCCACGAAAAACTCACAAAAATCTCGCCCCGGTGGCTTTGTGTGTTGACCAATATTTGGCAATTGTGTTATCCCTGTGAAGGGTAATAATATCTTACAACTTAATATTCGAAGAAAAAAGCGTTTTTTCTTGTTCTCATTCGTCTAGTAGGTCAAGACACCGCGGGGACCCTGGTTCGAATCCGGGATGAGGACGGCGTCTCTTTTTCTCCTAAAACAAAAATAGCTCTAGTGTGAGTTACAAATACATGGGTGTCAAGTTTATTTGCAATTAATAACATAAAGGTGACAGCGATTTATAACCGCGTAAAATAAAAACATGAAATTGTTTGCAGGAAATTACCATATGCCTCTTCATGGCAATTTCGTGTTTATATAAGGCATGCAAAATGTATTTTAAATCCGCATTTCAAGTCAAATGTTGTGAAAACAATCTTTCTTGAAAATACATCTGCACACAACTATGTTTCCATATACGTATTTGCGTTCGTCCCAATATCATTTTAACTTTTGTCAATTTCATGTGTGCTCTCTAAATAGGGTGGAAAAAAATCTGACTCGAATTGAATTCTTATTTAGTAATTTGCACTAAAATTGTTTTACAAAACACGATCAACAGTATTTATATCTTAAAGATTGTGACCTCTCAATGTCAGTTTCACGCGTCTTGGATTTCTACAGGAATTTTGACGCAAATGGTGTATCGTCTAGCATTCTAAGTTACTGATCCGTGATTAAATTTATTGATCATAATCTGCGAAACGTGTATCTCAAACTAAATGCGACAATTTTGGCGGTTATGCCATTAATTCATTATTCTAGATTACCGAAGAGTATCAAGGGGCGTGCTAAAGACTCATTAACGTGAATTGTTGAGGTTATTATGCCGCGTTTCAATTTCCCTGTTGTCGAGGATATTTTCTTCTTCGAGATTATATTGCGGCTACCGAGAATTAATTGGCAAGGTTGGTTTTAGATTTAAATAAATCCACTATAGTAATTTAAATTATATTTTCTCAATGGCTTGCACAAATTACTGCGTAAAAGTCATTTCTCTTAATCGCCGAAAAAATTTACAAAACATTACCATTCGCTTTCATTTTCAGCATTTTTATTAAACTCTCCATTTGTTTTGTTATCATCTTTGCGTTTGCCTTCCAATATTCTCCATATATTTATTTATCGACGTTTCTTTCTTTCTTTAGGGATATAGCTGTTGCTCACAATTATTGTTCTGTTTTCCTACATGTATGACCTAGTAAGGTCTAGTTTTCTTGTTTCATTATTTCTGTCTCACGTTTTTGGACACACATATTGCATAGTTCTTTATTAGTCTGTTTTCCTGCTTTTGCTAGTGAATATTCAATATTATACAGAAACAACTATTTAAGAAATTCCGAATTTAATTTGCCATTGCCTTGAATATTTTCCATGTTCGGCATTCATAAAGATGCTTTGAATTTAGTTTATTTTACAAAATTTTTGGATATTTTTTCTCATAGTAGTTTACCTCAAATACTTTTCAGTTGTACAAATGTGTTTTTGGCTTTGCAGACTGTCAGACTTTCATCTTTCGTCGTTCACTAAACAAAATGTTATTAAGGTATTTGAATTGTTCTACTTGTTCAATATTCTATGTTTGGCCCTGATGTTTCCTCCATTACTGCAGTTGGGTTTACATTCTTTAATTTTTCTTTGATGTTTGTTGAGTATATTATTCGCATGGTTTATCTGATTTTGAATTGTATTATATGCCTTTGCTTCTTTGTCATCAGGCACATCGTCTGTGAAATCTCAATCCTACATTCTTTCTCCTATGTTTCATTCGATTGTGCTTAAATTTCAATATTATCTCAATACTATACAATCTCAATACACAATCCTGCTGCACTTTCACTAACGCTTTGCAGGAGTCAATGTTTGTTTTATTACTTAGGACTCTGCAGCCATAATTCTGTTCAAAACTTTTAGCACCTTCCAGATTGTTTTTTTTTTTCATTAGTATTGAAGTCTGCGAAAAGAAGATACAATGAAAGTTATAATTCCACATTTTGCTTAGTTGTGATCTGTAAATCAATAATTTAATCTATGCAAGTATAAACATTTTCAATTCTCTGCTTATTCATTTCTAGATTTGTCATCTATGGAATCTTTAATTCTAATAAGATTTTACAATGTACAAAGATGATATGCGGTTTATCTAAAGAGATTATCATTTCAGAGATGATGTTTTGGAATTTTTGCTGTTTTTCTAATAGTGATAGCCCTTTTTTTCCAAATTTGTCAATAAATAATAATAAATCAGTCTATTTATTATTATTCCTCACATTCTTTTTCAATTAACTAATTCACTAATATTTGTTGTTGTATTTAAGCAATCCTGAATCTTACCACCAGTACTGAGTTCTCTGTCGTTTTAAAAGTTTTTTTCCATTAAATTAATGAACACAATTTAGCTGAGGGATGTTTTGTCTACCGCATAGAATATACTTCTTCTTGGCCGATTTATCTATTTATCTGTATTTAAACAGATATTACTGTTAAGCCAGTTGGTCCTCCCTCATCGTATACAGGGTGAGTCGAATGTTTGTAAAAACATCAAAAGTTCATAAAAGGGGAACAAATAATGATAGAAAAGTAAGGTTTGCACGAGAGTGTTCTTAGGAAAATCAGATTTCTTTAATTGCAAAAAATTTTAGTTTAAACGTCACCTTGACAGCGTTGATACATAAGGTATTCAGCAGAAGCATGCAATGCAGGCTTGCAATAAAATACCTGGATGAACGTAGACTGTTCGTTCGAATTCAACAGTTCTGCGTAATTGGAAAATGTTATTGTTGCCAGATCAAGCGTTGCTTTTGATGGTCCTCCACTTAAATATCGAATTAGAAGCCATTGCGTTGTGAAAATTTCCCACGGTGAAACAACTGAAGACGAGAAATGTCCACATGTCTTGTTCGCCTTAGTTCTGTCATACAATGTTTTGGAGGTCATATTGAACAACTGTTGCAATAATAAATCGATGGAATGCACAGTTGTCCTGTCCATTGTCTTTTGGAGTTTTCAGCACCATTTGTAGGTGATTTTTTGAACTAAACATTTTTTGCTACTAAAAAAGTCCAATTTTTCTAGAAAAATTTCCGTGGAAAACCGCCCTTGTTTATCATCATTTGTTCCTTTTTTATTATTTTTTAAAGTTTTTACCAACTTTGCCGCACCCTGTATATTTAACCACCGTTTTCCTACCAGATTTCTTAGTATTGTAGCTTTTGTTGCATGGACAGCATAATCACTTTATTATTGAGTTTACGTATCCTGTTCTAATGCCATCCATCACATCAACAAGACAGTGTTTACGGCTGAACTATCTGTGAACAATCATAACATATCTTGAAGCCTCCAAATATTTACTTGGGAACAAATAATGGGAGCTGTTCGCATAAAACCCTACGCTTCAATTGTAGCCTTAAGCTATATTTTACAGATGTCAATTAGAATTTTTCTACTGTTCACAACATTTACATATGATTTTTTTCACACTATAACTACTTTTGCCGGTAATATTTAATACCATATGGCTTTTAATATATTCTTTACATTTGCGACATTTTTTGTTTCCGAACTCTTTTCCTGATGAAATAAAAAAATCTCCTTTAGACGATATCTCCTTTTGATCAATTTTACTAACTGATAAGGGTCTATAGGATTGCATAATTATGCTTTCATTTTAAATATATCACCTTCATAATCCTCTCATTTCAAAAATACACTCATTTTCTTTTACCTCAGATATGCCGTCTTATTGTTGCCTGATTTTAGAAATAACACCTCCTTACCGCAGAGGTGAACCTTTCCCGATGAAAACTCCCCGCTCTATGAACAGTTTTAGTCTGTTGCCAATTTCAATTGATATGGCTTTATCTTAACAATTACCTTCAGGTATTCTAATAGTTTCTACTTCTAATATTTGTGTAAAACTTTGGAAATAGGCAAGACTTTTATAATGCTGTGTTTTCTTTCTATAATCAATAAATTGTATTACATTTTGATAAAGTCACTACTAAAAAATTATGAAATCCTACTTATAACATGTATATGTTTCCATATTTATATTTTTCCCGTTTCACATATATATATATTTGTTCTTTTTATTTTTTTAGATTCAAATATTGGACTTTTAGAAATGTACGTGCTTACAAGGGAGTTACGTCCGAAAATAACGTGGTAATTCTCCAGAAAAAAAGAACTCATTTTTTTTTAACTTTCCCCTTTGAAATTCTGAAATTCTTCGTGTCAAAAACAAAGCAAAAAGACTCTCTGCGAAGGAAAAGACGTTTCTTTGAAGAATAAAGGGACGGGGAAAGAAAGTAACTGACGACATCTAGGGATAAAAAGGGCAAGATGGATTAGCCTGCGGGTTTTTTACTTCTTTGAAACATTTTCTTTCCAAAGCTTGTTTTGATGGGCACTTTGTCATTTTCTTATTCTTTTGACTGATTTTTCGCTCTTCCCATAACAATATTACATCCACTACATTCAAATGCATTACTGTACTTTTTCAGCAAGTAAAATATTATTCCGTTGTGATATTTTTTTCGTTTCCTAGATTAAATATTAAGAAACCGCAGAAAGCAAGATAAGAATAAATCAAGATGGTGTAAATCAATCTGTCGAAAATAAAATGTGTCATTTTATGATATACGAATATAGTCCTTCCATCTCGTTATTGTTGTTGCAGGATATTCGTTATGCTTAGTAAACTTTAAAGAGTTGTCCCATGACGGAAAATCAAAAAAATTGCAAATTTTCATGACATTTTCATCAACGTTTCATGAAACGCTGGTGAGACCCCTGAAGCAAGGACGTTCCCAGGGTTTAATCTCAGGAAAAGTTCAAACATTTTTACAAAATCCTTAAAATTCCAGCCCCTGGATGCGAGCATGCCCTGGAATGTCATCTCAAAACGCTGATATTTCGCAGGACACACACTTTGTGAAACACTGACTTGTGTGTTTTATATGGCCCCTATTTTAACTACTTTTCTCCGCTCATATGTACCAAATTTTTTCCCTTATATGTATTTTCATCCCTTCATGACTATGGACGTTTCCCTCGAGTCTATCTCTAGAACGCAGATACAAGCCCTTCAATGCTGTTAAATATCCCTATTGTTAGAACTGTTTCCTGTTTTAGGGAAGTGTTTTATTCCACCGTCAGAACTTTCATTCAGAAAAAATATAATTCTGTCCATATTCCACCAAATCCTGCAAGTAAAAATATATCCCCCCACAATATCACCAAATATCGTAGCACCCTCCAAATTATTTGTGAAATAATTTTAACTATTTAATGAATTGAAGGCCTGGCATTTATTTTTCGATTAAAATGGTTAGTTCGGAAATATTTACGTAATTGCTTGTTGTGTTAGTCATTGGCAGTTGTGCGTCTTTTTCCATTGACGTCTAAACGTTCCACCCATGTAGCTTCCCTATTCCTCAAAGCTCAGCCCGTTCTTCCTTCGCAACATCTACTACTACATTCTTGATTGATCAAGAACCGTCCACTTCCCTATACTCATCGCTTACGTCACACAGGGAAACTGATCCTTTGCGGAGATAATGGGAATTACAGTGAAGATTACTTAATACCTGCGAGGTATGTTAATGCTGCTGCGAACAAACTAATGGTTGATCAAAGCGAGAATGTGAAATTCTCCAGACGTCTGTTTCACTACAGAGCCTGTTCTTCCGTCCATTTTCGGTTTGCCTCAATTGGAATTCCTATTGTTTTGGAGACCTTCCAAAGCATAAAAGTTGTCTATTTCAGAGTTCTGTTTATGTTAATATTGTTGTTAATGCCAGATTCATAGATAAGCCAAGTACGTCCAGGTCTACGATTCTGAAGCCTTACAGAGGTTTGATATTATTTAAGCTTAAAATTTATTATAATCCTGATTATTTACAATTCGTACATAAAGTTTCAATAAAGATAAACCAGTTTATTAAAGTAATGAACTTCAAATAAAAACTCATCATTTATTAGCTGAAAATTCCAAGGGATATATCCTTTAAGGCTCATTCTATCCTTCCAGCCTAAAGTCTATAAAAACTTAATTCGGAATTGATTCTTTTGTAATACCTCTCTGTCTCCAGAAAAATAGGAATTGTCAGCAATATTTCTTATTTTCCCAATACTGGGCTCTAACCCGATTTTTGAATGTAGGGCATGTTTTGTACAAAAAAGAAACGGGTGCAAGACCAAGGTTTGAAAATAACTTTTGAAAATATTTTTCAAAATAGCTTTTTGAAAACATCACGTTGATACTAAACACGAAAAATATAAATTTCATATTGCATAAATGACGCAAAACATTCGTACGCTTCTGGAATATATCATTGTTATATCCTGCTATCGTCAAGCTATCGTCAATTCACTTCCAGATCGATACTTCCCTAAGTGTGTGCCGCGAATCCTCAGGCTATCAGCTATTCTATAACGTTTCATGTTAATTCTATAATTTTTCACAATAACTCAAAAACTTTTCATGATAATTCTATTATAACTGTTCATAAAACTTCTACTATAACTTTTCATAAAAATTCTACTATAACTTTTCATAATAATTCTATCTATCTATAACCTTTCATAATAATTATGTTTATAATTTTCATAATAATTATATAAATTTAATTATAGACTAATATCTTTTTAGATTCTTCTTAAATATTTATAAAGTAGTTCTGTGGCAAGACGTGCATTAGGAGAAAGTTTCCGCGGCTATGTATATATAAAGAAATTGGTTACTAGCTAGGTATATATAAAGAAATTGGTTACTAGCTAGGTATATATTAAGAAAAGGTTTCCGTGGCTAGGCATATATTAATAAAAGGATTCCGTGGCTAGGCATATATTAAGAAAAGGGTTCCGTGGTTATATTAAAAAGGGTTCCGTGGGTAAGGCATGTATAGAGAAAAGGGTTCCGCGGCTAGGCATATATTAAGAAAGTTGTTACTAGCTAGGCATATATTAAGAAAAGGGTTCCGTGGTTATGCATGTATTAAAAAAGGGTTCCGCGGGTAAAAAGTTTGAGAACCACTGTTTTAGATGATTTTTCAAATTCTGCGCAGGCACGTCTATTCTGGGATATCTTCTAAAACATTTAATTCCCATTTTTTCCATCATTATTTAATTTAAGGGCTATTCCTTGATTTCCACTCGTGTACTTCTCTCCAGTCAAGAAGGGGGGGCGCTACGGTGGCTTAGTTACAGCGTGTATTCCAGCTTAGCAAAAAAACACAAAAAAATGCGGCTTGAATAAAAACGCCCGCCACGTTTTCTGCAGGTCCGTACTTCCGAAGTTGCTTCTTTAGATAACAGAGGCACGTATTCTTTGTAAAACTGTAGGTCCTTGTCCAAGATAATGAGATTTTCTTAAACTATACGATAAAAAATAAACAGAACCGTTCTTATTTCTCATCTTTTTTTGCTTATCACATTACGTATTTTTCAGGAGCCATAGAAAAATAAAATAAAAAAAACCATAGAGTAGAATAAGTAAATATAAGTAAGAATTATGCAATATATATTTATTTTTTCATAAATACATATTAATGCACTAAAATTGATCATGTGCCGCAACATCGATTTTAAATGTCTGTATGTATATTTGAGCACCGAAGATTTTCATTCCAATGGCGCCTAAACTATTAGAATAAAGTATTAAAATATTTCAACTATTTGCGTCTAAACTATTAAACTAAAATATTAGAATATTTCATCAATATGAGTACTTAAATTATTTCAGTTACCCTCCAACGGAAAAATTCGAGAAAGGTTAATTATTTTATACAAACCGGATTTTATCCTTTTCTCATGGTATTTAACTCTGTTTTCCAATTTGAATAAAGGAGAAAGGGATAATTTTATGCAGAATACATTTTCTTTTATATATTGGCAGATAATGTAATTTTCCGCACGGATTAATTTACAAGAAACGGTATAATTAAGTAACGTTGATAACAATATCTATTGACATCCCGTTTTGATAAAAGTAAATTAATTTATTCCCTATGGCCCCCAGTTCTCAGATTGCAAAGCCCGGAAGTTGTTGTCATCTTTATTGAAGACACGATTATTTGTTTCTGAAAAGTAAATTTTCGAAAAAAATGTTACGTTTAACCTAAGAAAATATGCATGGGTTATTTTCTATCGAATCATTGCGAAACCTTCCAATGTATGTTCCAATTCAAACTACTTTATTAATATACCTGATTTTAGTAAATCTAAAGTATGCATTTTAAGCCCGTTAAGTTATAATGCAAGAGATTAACTTAATTTTACGAGAAGTTTCGCAGAAAAATTAAGAAAGTTATGTGAAAACTAAATGTTACATTATAAATGTTATTATATTATAAATGAGCGTTACGATATTAAAATTAATGCCATTATATTGTAAAAATGAACATTATGATATTAAAATTAATGCCCTTATATTGTAAAAATGAACATTTTGATATTAAAATTAATGCTATAAAATAAAATTACGATGATAAAATTATCCACTTATTGTAAAAATGAACATTATGATGAAAATTTGCCCCTTAAAAATTGGTGTGGTAAAATTATGCTATTTTGTATAAATGAACATTATGATATTAAATTAATGCCATTATATTGTACAAAATGAACATTTTGATATTTAAATTAATGCTATCACATTATAAAATGAAAATTTTGATATAAAATTAATGTCATTATATTGTAAAAATGAACATTATGATATCAAAATTAATTGCCCATGTTGTAAAATAACATTAGGATATTAAATTAACCATTATATTGTACAAATGAACATTTTGATATTTAAATTAATGCTATCACATTATAAAATGAAAATTTTGATAATAAAATTAATGTCATTATATTATAAAAATGAATATTATGAAATTATGAATAATATATACAGTTTTAAGTAGTGGGACAAATAAAAACTCTAATGCAAATCTGAGAATTTTGGACGAATACAACGTGTTTTCGGTTTTTTGAAAATCGAACCATTATATCATTTTTACTAGCTTCATATACAGGTTAATGGAGGGCATTTAGAGCACATAATATAACTTCAATCGTTAACATATCTATAACTATCACTTAACTGAAATCACCATTTGCATTTTTGTATATTGCAAAAAATTCTGACTTCTATTGCCTAAAAAAATCAAGCCTCGGGGTACGGAGAGGTTGATGGAGGGGCAGGAGTCCTTCACTAGTGTGATTAAAATTAATTTTCTGCACAGCAATAAATGCTTTAACTCTACTAGGAGTCTAGTAGAGTTTAAGCAAATGCTTCAGCACTACTAGATTTATAGTCTACTAGAGAGTTAACCCATTTTCCCCAAGGCAATTAATAGAGTTTTACCAACAGTGAGCGATGAGACGGAAATTCTATTAATTCAAAGCTGTATCCAAATAAGCTATATACCCAATTAAACTAAAAACAAATTAAAGTTGAAAACCCAGTTGAGGAAAAATTTTTATAAAACCTTGGTGAGGAAATTGGCGTTAAAATATGACGGGGAGGAATTCGTGAAAAAAAGTTTGACGTAATTTGTGGGCTCAAGCTCAGTAGAAACGATTTAAACATCAATATTCATCCTAGACTAAAAACACGAAATATCGAGCGAAGAAATTTATATACAAAAAGGTTAAATATTGCTGAAATAGCAAATTAAACAACTTTCCCAAGCTTTTCGGCGCGCTAGCAACAGTCCTTCCCCAGGACTGAAGAAGCTTCCTAAAACTTGGGTAATTTGTTTAATTTTCTAGTTCATAGCTGTTAATCTTCTCAATGTAAATATCCACCTTCGTTCTTCTATTTCAAAGTAACTAACACAGTATTCATTGTAACTAAATATTAAAATAATGAATAATAAATAATAAAATAATAAAAAAAAAAAATAATGAATAATAAATAATCAAAATAATAAATAATAAATAATGGATAATAAAATAATGAATAATAAATAATAAAATAACCGGATAACGATATAGTTAAAATGGAATTATTTAGAATTTGTTCTGATGAAGGCAAATGCAGTTCAATCGAAACAATTATCAATGACATATTAAGCGACTGACGTGCTAATTTTCTTTTAAACGCAGTATTTCGTTTCGTGAAACAAAACCATAACATCAAAGTCTCCTAAGAAAGTGTTTTACAGAAAGCTCAGAAATATCCCCGATAAAAAATCGCAGTGACATAGTTTATTTTAGTGGAGTAAAATAAACAGCCTGATCTACCAAATGTTTCCTTTTTCTCCCTCGGGGAAAGATTGAAGTATCACGTGACATTGAGACTTGTTTGAGGATAAATAACATCATGTCAACTTGACATTGTGATGATATAACCTTCGACATATATCAATTGGATCAAGTGAGATATGTCTTCGTTCCACGAGCACGTGAGACAACAAGTAAAATGACAAGTAAGACTAAGGTGAGTTCTTGAGTTACATTCACCTACAACTATTGGCGCAGGTAGTTTCGTGGTCTATGTACCACGCTATGTTGACGCCTGATACCGTTAGCAGACGGGTTAGTCCATTGCAGTTTAGGGAAGGGCGTCTTGCCGAAACTGGTTTTTCGCGTGGGAAAAACCAGTTCCTCCAAGACGGCCTTCCCTAAACTGCAATGGACTAACCCGTCTGCTAACGGTATCACGCGTCAACTGAGTGTGAATGCACAGTAGGAGTCGTATCCTGCCGCTTCATAATGCGCCGCGTGTAGCATTCAGTTGTAACAGTTGTAACATTCAGTTGGACTGGGTCCTCTCAAAGGGTGCATACATTAGATTATCAGAGGGCGCGAGTCCTATGGCCCATGAGGGCGCAAGTCCTAGAGCCCATGAGGGCGCTCTGTCCCGGAAGCCAGTTCGCCGGAAGCCCAATCCGCCCCTGGGTAGCTGTAGAAATCAACCGAGTAAATAAAAATGGGTGCGAACATTGATAATAAGAAAATTACACAACGCTTACATGGAATGTACTGGTTTCCGTATTAGTAAGGTATACTGGCGTACGCAGGGAGGTGTTGATAGGGGGTTGTAACCCCCACAGGAATGAAATTCTGTGTATTTAGCATAGGAATATGCGAGTTCTAGCACTGTAACCCCCCGTTGAGCCTATAATCCCCCTTTATGAACTTCCTGCGTACGCCTATGGTAAGGTACACGGAATCATGAAAATGTGTATTACACATGCAGTGGTGTGTCCAGAGAGGATTTTGGGGGGAAATTCAAACTATTTTTAAAAATTCAATCGCTATATGCGTTTGGAGGTGCTCGTTATAACCGATTTCCAGAGCATTTTCATGTTTAGTTGGGGGGATTTCAATAATTTCCCACACCGTAGGTCCTCCCCTGACATATGTCAAACTAAACTTCTAAAGAAGATCGTTCTAGTCTGCTTTAAATTAGGCGTCGGAACGATGAGAAAGATTGACAAAATTATGCCTCTGTATTACTAGAGAAAGATTGGATGAAGTTAAAAGTGGAGTATATAGAGGCCACGTTGATCTAGAAAGGGAAGAATGATATTTCCAGTAGAGGGCAGCACAATTTTCCTAGGACGTTTGTTAGTGGTATTTTTATGGAGCAAGGACCTCAACTGTCATTCTGCGCCAAACAAGGTGAGAACGCACACACGGTTACGTTACTACGAGAAAATGAATCAAAAGCGGTATATATGTAAAAGTGTGGGTCTGTTGAAGGTAATCAGAAATAATCATTTTTAAGTACTTTGGCTTTATTAATTCCCTTGCAATTTTTCTGTGATTGATGCATGCCAATAATTTGGCCTTCTAACCCTGTAACGTCTCTTCCATGATTGCATATAGGGTCTTCAGTCAAGACAGCTCCGACATGATCAGTTGTATGCGTATTCAGTTACTTAAAGGTTGTATTGTGCACAGTATTATGCAAAATTTAGAAGCGCTTGACCAATAATTCCATCCTCAGTGTTCGTTTGTTCATGTCGCGATTTTTTTTATTTTTGGCTGCCAAATATATACACATATCATTTGCAATTTTGACAGCTGATGGTAACTTAATAGGAAAAATATCCAGTAATTCTACGCAACTATTTAATCATCCTGATGGGTAAAATTTTTATTTTCCCAGCTGTAAATACCGTTTTGTCGTATCATATTTATTATATATTGTACTGGCTGCGACATTGTTTTTGTCGTTAGCATAAGTGTATTGAGATTTTCGTATTGTACTAATTATAATGCTCCTTATGGCCTACCAGAAATCGGATAGTTGTCCATTTCTCACGGGGAATGCAGTGTCGCTTTTGACAACCAACCTTCCAAATACCTTACTTGCACAAATGTAGATAAATACATAGTAAAACTTTTCGTTGGTCCCATATCACCATACCATTCAGGCTGAAATTTGACTTTTATTTCGGCACATTTAAGGTGTATATCAACATCCGAAATGATATTTGGCGAACACGGAATTAGAAAAGGCAGACATCTTCAAAACCCACTGGAGTAAAACATTCTCAGTTGGTTGTAAGACCATCCTTGTATGATGGTCTTTTAGAGGTCGGTTAGAGAGGACTTTCTGATCAAATAAAGAGGCTTCAGAGAGCTTGAATTTGACAGTTTAATTAGTTCACATTCATGGGTTCCGGTTTAGACCGCAACCAGCCTATAACCTAACTTATAAAATAACCTAACTTAACCTAACTATAACCTAACTTATAAAATAACCTAACTTAACCTAACTATAACCTAACTTATAAAAGTCCAGGACGGAAAGAAATTCGGAAAAGATTCAAAGAGCTGAAATATAAAGCACATTTTCGACATAAATAATTATCTAAATTCCTTAATGATGCATTTTGCGTTTTAAACATCTGCAAATTCTTTCCTTGGAAGCAATATTTTAAAAAGCCTCTCAATACACTATTCCCCTTACATTCGCCCAAACAAAAGGTTTGTAAAAATAACCGTTACTCCTTATCATTAAAGACATTCCGATTTTTTTCCTTACCCTCTCATTGTTGTACATATCTTTTAATAATATAAATCGAATGACGGTAGATCGCAAAGGCTTTGGCCATGCATGAAATAGCTTAAGTACACCACATGTTTTAATTATTTATTTTGTGAATCTTTCAAATTAGGGAGGTTAACTTGTATTGTATATCAGAGAAGCATTTTTAATGGGTCGCGGTTCCATTGTTTACGGAGAGGTATGCTCTTAAAAGGCAATATTGTTGCTAATTATGGAAGCTGAAATACACGAAGTTTGAAATCCATTGTTTGATTTTAACAAATTATCAAAAAATAGGATTAGCAAATTTGAGTTACGCACAATGGCATTAATAGATGTAAACATCATTCATATTTCAATTTCAAATTTTAGATACTCATGTCGGCCGCCACTACAAACTGCAAACGCCATTGAGAGAGAAATACAAACAATGGTAACAGTATTTTAAAGAACAACAAATGACTAATACATCTCTTTTGAAAACAAGCATGAAGTTTATATATTCAGTTCTTGTTTCGAACTAAATTTATTTAAGTAGCTTTCTCTCGATATCTATAGTTGACAAAAGGGTTATATAATGATTATTACCATTTTTCCACCTCTAACCGATTTTGCTGCGCCAAGGCTACTTTTTGCTGCCTCTTCCTATTGGTCCGCACCCCTCCCCCAATCAGGGGTGGGAAAAAAATTTGTCACATTCAATATACGCTACAAAAGTTTATATTAACAATAAAAATATTGAAAAACAAACTCATAAATTGAAACATAAACATTAAACAATATTAACTTATATTGAAGTATTATTTCTTCTTGGTATATAATAAATCAAATTCAATTTTATTGAAATAAATTTTAATTTTAGCAAAAAATAAAAGCCCATCGAACAACAGGGTGTATGTATGTATACAGGGTTGTTTTAACGTATTTAATGGCGCGAAAACCTGCGTTTTATTATTACTTGGGGGATCGTTTTTAACATTTAAATTTTCACATTTTCATATTAAGCCTGCTTAAATGTATGTT
>QLNU02015003.1:106265441-106304002 GCA_006491805.2 Dysdera silvatica
CAATGACTGTATTTTGGGCATAAAAACTCTGTACGTTCCCTGTCTCTTTCTATTTGTCATTGTCGTTGTTTTACGTGAATTGCTTAAATTAAATTTTATTGATTTAAAATGAACATTTTAATATGTCAAACTATAAAATTCATCATATAGTGTTAGTTTAATTAATATTATTCCTTCCTACAATACTTTTGTTACTGCGTGCCATTATAGCTCTTATGTGTCTTACTTGCAACGCGCTTTGATATGCAAAAATATAAAGCTTATTTTTAATCGAAAACCAAAATTTAATTTAAACTATATGAACATGTTCCTTTACTAATCTTTAAAATATTACGTATAACTGAAGTAAACGTTTTCTATGATAGTTTAGCAGCTGTGACTTTTAATATAAAATATAAAATTATTTCGGAAACAAGCGAAGAAATTAAAATTAAATACAAATTTGTAAACGTAGTTAGAATTGTTTTCTAAAGACATAAACAAGGTATTCTAAGAGTTTGTATATATTATTTGAAGGTGAAGTACAAAAACGTAGTAAATTTACAAATTCAAATTTACAACGAATTTAGAAATAAGAGACTCGGGTTCTGCATAAGAGAAAGTGATTTAAAATTCAATGAAGAAGGAACGTTTAATAATTTTTTATATGCAAAACGCTTTTCAGTAAATTTAAATTTCATGCTGAGCTATTATGTCTTTTTTCTAACTATTGCTGCATTTATGAGCGCGATATGCATACGTCGTTTTGAAGACACGTCCAATTTGCAGTGTTAGTTTTTGGGGTCGGATATTCAAATTTAAACGTTTTATTTCTTCATGAATAAGGGGATAGATTACGAAGTTGGAAATATGCAAGCACGATGCAGAATCTCATTAAATAAAATTTAATAAAGTAGACTTTAAATACGAAGAGTTTGTTTACTAAGGGGCGACGTTTAACAAAATTTGCGCTGAATTATTTTATTGAAATAAGACATGGGAAAATATTGGAGAACAGGATATACATAAGAGACTTAAATAAGTTTAATTATTATATTTTTAAATTTTATAAAAAATATATTTTTTAATTTAAAATGTAAATATACAGAAAGTCATTCCCACATCATGTGAACGAATTTAAATATGCATTGCAAAATGCGAATTGATACTTAGATAGGTGGCGCAGTGTCATGTTTTTTATGGCCATATAAGCTGGGGAATTTAACATGGTATTTTAGTTTAACGGCAGAAATACCTCCAAAAATAAATTTTTAGTTAGAATGTTATGTGACCGCGCTTTCCGAAGAGAATAAATACTCCTATTCTGAAATTGCTAAAAGATACAAGAGCAAAGGATATACCATTTTCGAAAGGAGGTTTCTATTCCCCATCCACGTGGCAAAGAACACATGGCTAGATTAATAGGACAGAAAACTGCTCTAAGTTTATATCCCAAGAAATTTCGAACTAACGATCTTATTCGAAACGTGAAAGCTATGGTTACCATTGAAAATCTTCCAAGGCCAAAAGCTATCGCCATGAAGTTAGAAATACCTCTTGCAACTGTGAATAAAACCCATTGCCCATGGTTTGAACCTTAAAGCTGTACACAAACCGGAGGTTCACAAGCTTCTGCCTCGCCATATTCAGGAGAGAAAAACCAACTACAGAAAACTGTACGAGAACTGTTGTCTGGAAAAAAATGGAAGAAAGCTGTGAGCCTTGATAAGGCCTGGTTTTATCTAAGTGATTGTGGTAAAAAAAATAGAGCGATCTGCTACCGCCGGCTTGATGAGACCGAACACATAATGGGATTTCGGCGAATGCAAAGGAAGTTTTCCTTTGGGATTTATAGTGGTTACTGGATTTAGTTATAATGGTAAACTAAAATTAGGAAAAGTGTCATCTAAAATTAAAACAAGTTACCAATATTATCAAAGAGATAGTTTGGAGCAAATTTTAAGGAAGATATTCTTAGTCTCTATGGAAATAACACCCAAAACCTTGTCTTTCATGAAGAATAAGGTTCTAGCCACACTTCGAAATCGACCAAGAATTTCATGGTGAAATTGCAGAACGAAACCCGAGTAACACACATTCCTTTTATCCATATCACTGTCAAGACACCCGATACAGCGCCGATGGATTTTTGTATGTTCGACCTTTTAAAAAAAAAAAAGGGAGAAGGCGGCTGGCAATATTACAAGGTTTATGGAAAATAGCACAAGGGGAGTGGACGAAACTTGATATGACTGTACTTCAAAACAGCTTGTTATCATGGAAATACCGTTGCAGGGCAATGTACACGCTTGGCCAAATAGAACGTTTCAGGAAAAACAAATTTCTGCTATTGATACAAAAAGAACAAATTAAATTCGTTTCCATAACGCGTGAATCGCCTCATGTATGGGCTTTGTTATGTCGTAATTACCGCTCAATTTCTTATCATATTTTTATGGAAACCTGCGGATAGTATAGACTGAAGCACGCCATTTTCCCATAGAGTAAAGAGTTATAATAGTCGTGAATAATTTCCATTATTTTGTTCCGTTGCTTTTGGATGTTCTTATTTTATCTGACTTGTTTTCCTTGAAGTTTGACTACTTCTGTAAATCTGAAAACATTTAGTATCACAGTATATGTGTACATGCATCTGTCGAGTTAATTTGTTAATAAATGTTAATGCAATCAATTATTTCTGCATTAATTATTATAACAGCTAGGGAAAAGTTCACTCTCTGGGAGGGTGACACAACGAGTCACGCCATGGAGTGAGTCGAAGGACTTCGGCTTTCGTACCAAGTTTAGGATTCCTCGTTAAATTCTATGTCCAGTTTTCCAACAAGCCTTGTCAGCGTAGTAAGAGCGTAAGACCAAATCCTCTGTTTCTTTCATCGTAACGCTTATATGTGTGTAGGGGCGGACTGGACCAGTGCGCCCTCATGAGCGATAGGATCCGCCCCGCAGAATAGGCAAGCATTCGCGCCCTACGGTAATCCAAGGTATGCGCCCTCTGAAAGGACACTGTTCGCCCTTGTATATGTGTGCTGACCAGGAAATCCAAAATCGCTGGTTCGTTTTTACCTTAGATCCATTGTCACAAAGTTTTCTTCTCTGTCCATTGAAGCTCTATTGTGGGTCTTAATTTTGATTATAAATTTCTGAAAATGACAAAACTGACACATGTAATTTATCCCCACGCCCAGAAATTCTCGTATTTTAGGGGAACATGATATACATAATTATATTGCCATAATAGAAAAACCTCCTAGATTTGATATCGATGAAATAAAATTTTATTTTCAAACTGAAGCCGAGCACACCTCTGAATGTAAATTAATGAGAGGAATAGTAATAATTGAAACTTTTTTATACTACAATGGCTTTTATTAAAACAGTTTTATAGCTGTTTTATAATATACGCAAATTTTATACTAAAAAGCTGAGTCCATGGTATAATAAGTTACTATGTTCAAGATTGTTTTCAGCCTGCTTCTCAAATATACATAATACATACACATTACGTAGTCGAAGAATCAGTTAGGGAGATTTCAACTATCACGTAAACAATATTTTGGCCATTTATACCCTCCTGGTAGGCAAAAATGAACATGTGTTTATTTTCCTATGTTAACCTAACAGCAACTCCCCCCCACCCAAAGGTGGTTACGTAATACTTGAACTCTTCCTTATAGCACAGTTGACTAACAGATCTTCAAGTTTATTGACAAGTCTCGTGATCGGTAGGTTATACATAAAGTCCATCGCCCTTTTTCTTGTAAAAAATTTCAAAATTTTAGTAATTTTAAGAGAAAAGTGCTCATGGTGCAGTTATAAGTATTGACGGGATGTCGTAATTCCATTAAGATGTAAAGCATTAATGAATATTCTTTTATGTTTAGGAGAGTACATTAATTCGCCAATAAATACAGTGAAAATCGGTTATAACGACCTCCAAGGGACCGTGAAAATTCGGTCGTTATAACCGATAGTCGTTTATAAACGATATCTTTTTAAAATCATAGTAGCCTATAGCAATGTACTCTAGAGTTTTATACATTATTTTGACAGCAAAAACTATTAAACTTTTATATTTCAAAATTAAACACAAATATATTTACTCATAACAAATTGAATTTCAGTTTATACTATATGGTGATATAGCCATAGTAAATACACAGTATTTAATTTTTTGAATTGAAAAAGGCTTAGAAATACTACTAAAGTATATAATGTAGAAAACAAATGTAATGAATAGTATACTAATGCCTTTAGAGCGGTGAAACATTAATAGTTTTGTGGGCTCTACACTGAAAAAATAGAATAGGCCCCTTAAGAATATGACCCTCGTGATATTCAATTAATAAATCATTTTATTTTAGTTTATTATCTTTAATATTCAGGTTTAGCAGTAATAAAAATTTCTCGGACATTTGTAAATAAACAAGATTAGAATAACGCTTAAATTTTGATAACTAACCCACATTGTTCTGCTTTATGACTGTCAAGTCGCGTCGTTATATCCGATACGAATTTCCCTAGTTAGAATCTACGTAGACTACAAAATCGCCGTCGTTATATACGATGTCGTTATAACCGATATATTTAGTATGGAGTAGAATAGCAAACCAAATTTCTTGTAAAAATTCCGTCGCTATAACACGTTTCGTCGTTCCAACCGATATATTTAGTATGGGGTAGAATAGCAAACCAAACTTCTTGTAAAAATTCCGTCGTTATATGAGGATCGTCGTTATAACCGATATATTTAGTATGGAGTAGAATAGCAAACCAAACTTCTTGTAAAAATTCCATTGTTATATGCGGTTGGTCGTTATAACCGACGTCGTTATAAGCAGTTCTTCTGTATATTAATTAGAATGCATAGTTAAAGAAATTTAGTACTTTTTTTGACGGAGTCTCCTAGAATTACCTGTGAATACTTAGATGGCAGAGGACTGATTATTTTCGAAAGCAAAGCGCAATTGCAAACACCGTTGCAAAATATAAAAATGGAAAATCATAATTATGAAATATATTGCCAAATACGGAAAGTGAATGACTTATATTTGGAAAACATCACATAAAAAGGAAACAATTAGTCCTATTGCCAATTTTAGAAATTTTACTTAAGTTTTCGTTTCTTATTTTCTAAGTGGCAACAGACAAGGAAGCCTGCAAAGTGAACATTGAGCCTTTCTTTTGTGATTACTCACAATATAACGAAACCTAAGATATCTTGAAGACAAATTCCTTTGAAACTTTCTAAAATTTGGATATGTCGCTTCGAAAGTATATCATTAGAGTTGCATTTTGGATAGTCAATCATTTTAAGGGCTCTACAATTTCGCTTCTTTTACTTTGTCTTCAGAAAAATAAAATTTCAAAAAGATGCTCAGTTGCTTCTGACATTTGGTTTAAAATTGCAGAAAGAATCAGCAGCATGTAATTTCCGAACCCAAGAATATATCCGCATTTTCTCCCTTAGGGAATCTCTATTTTTTGAATATTTATTCCAACGTCGCTTCTGAATTTGATACGATCTACCAATGTTTAATAGCACATTCCGATAGAGTATTTGTCGTCATATTCCAATTTTTAGTTCATAATTTATAATATATTTGCTTACAAATTTACAAATCTGGAAGAAAATGTAAATCAAACGGGTAGGTGTGAAATATAATAATTTCTGATATCGGTTGTTTAGAAATATTAAAAATACGTATTAAGTTAGTGAAACAGAATTAAATATTTAATAAAATTGATTAACATATGTGCTAATTTTAGTAATTTCATTTTGAAATGAGAAAATAAAATCACTTTTTGATTTAAAAAAAATTTATCTGCGTTTTTTAGTCCTGGCAATAGTTAGATGGTAAAACTCACGTAAAGAAAAGAAATAGATTTGAGTCTGGTGGGGCACGATCCCACGACCTTCTACAATCCGGGCAGATGCTCTTACCAACTGAGCTACAGACGACGAAACAATCAAGTCCCTACGAACGTATTTAAAGCGCATTTTTCGACACATTTAACGATTCGACGTATTTAATGCGTATTTTTGGTAACAGCACCTGTCCGGATCTGTGGAGCACAAGAGCTCAGAAGGTCGTGAGCTTGTGACCCACCAGACGCAAAGGACATTTTCTTTACGAGCGTTTCACCACCTAACCACGCCATAACATCCAGTGTACTATTACTACACCTAAAAAAGTTTATAATAATTGTTTCTAATTTAATCTTCCTTGTGCTCAATTTGTAAAAATAAAAAAATGACTTTTATTCATATCTTAACTCTAACTTTTATGGAAGTGCAGATTATTGGTATTTGTTTACGGGGTATTTGAGGTGCAGATATATTTATCATATAAACCGTTTCAGTTTGATCTCTTTCTGTCATACTGTTCTGAAATTGGCTACAAAAATATCGCGGAGTCATAAATTAACAAAAAGGAGGAAACTGTGCTTAAAAATTTAACATTTAAATGCACAGAATTTATGTACAGCGAGTCGATGAACACAAACGAGTTCACTTAACGATTACTATATTTTAGTTTGCTATTCTGCTTATATGCGATATATAAAACGTCTCTATCATATTAGATATCATCTCTATCATCTCTATCATATCAGATATCATCTCTATCATATTAGATATCATCTCTATCATATTGGATCATTGTCATACGTAAGCATGTTAGTTTCAAACATAACCAGTTTTGGTTTTCAAAATATTTCTCATATCATTAAAATGCTTATAATTAAAAATTACCTTCTTAATATCATTTTGAGTATTATTAATGTAATACAATAACTTTATTTAGGTAGAAATATGATAAATACATTTGCAAAGCTTATTCGAAACTGTCTACCTGTGCAACAAGAGAAAAAGACCAAGTGGTCTGACTGGAGCCAATGCTCCCCAAAATAGGAAGTTATTTTAGAAACAAAAAGTATATGTGATCTAAAACAATAAGCAACAGAAAATTAAATATTAAACTGCAATGGGAGAAAATTTAATGAAAAACAAAAATAGTCCAAAAAGTTAAGATTCCATTAAATAATTGCGAAGAAAGTACTTAAAAAGGGGAAGCGAATTTAAAATTTTAGGTGTGTGAGGTAGAAGATTCCATACCCCAGGATATATAATGGCCTTCACTAGTACGCGAGAAATTTTCAGTTTAATAAACTCTATTGATATAGAACATTTTATTGTCGTAATGAAATATAATACTACACTTGCTTGGTGTGATAAATTTTATTACACCGGGGTGGGGATGCATGTCTATTGAGATCTATTGAACAGATATTTACTTTGCAGACTGTTATGCAAGGGAAAGCGGGGTATACTTCTGCCTGAAATAAAAATACAAAAAAGAAAACAAACGAAATTCTATGCATATATCAAACCGGAAAGAATAATAAAAATTGAATTTATTTATCATATGTTAAGTTGGAAATCAAGGATTTATTTATAATAATAATTATAAGTTAATATATAGTCTGTAACGTTTGTAATAGCGCTATTGATTTCTACTTGGACATTAGCGAGTAAAGACGAATGTCCGGCCAGCAATCTAGAAATATGAATAATATATTTGTTAGTAACTATTTAGCAAAATTTTTACGTGTTGCTAAATATGCTAGATTTATTGAAGATACAAAACAATGGCTTGATAGTTTAATTTTAGCATTAGTTAGATGTTGCTTAGCTCAAACTCTAACCATTATTCCACTGCACATCAATTTACAAGTGATGAATTCTTCTTTTCGATGTTTTAAGGGACCAAGATGATGACGAACTACTTGTTTGAATTTATGTTAGGATCGCGTGTAGATTAAATTGCCGGGGGAAGTGAAGCCCATATTTTCGAACCAGTGAATTCCAATCTCCTGCAGCTAGTACCAATTATGGGTTATCGAACTCTGAAGTTGTTAACTGATGAGGATGGATAACGATGTCGTAGTAATTGAAGGTCATTGAAGAAGAGTTAACCTTGCCTTTGAATTGAGGAATATGATCAGAGACATTTCATGATTAAATAATTTGCTAAAAGCTAATGTGTTACACACGCGAATAATTTCAGATGTCGCATAATATGAGGAAAACTTTGGGTTAAGTTTATATATAATCTACAGTAGGCGCTTTTTAATTGGGCACGTTGGGAGCCACGGCCTGGCCGGATTACCGAACGTCAATGTGGTTTTAACGGGAATAGCAAAGAAAAATTAATACAATACAATAAATAATATTTAAAACAAATTGTAATAAGCTGCTGTCTGAAGAGAAAAATACACATGGGCGTTACTGTTTAAAAATGTCTATGATATCACGTTGCCTCGGTCATTCGGATCTTTTTTAAAAAAAATCGTCACAGATTATACACAAATTAATGAGTAATAAAGAGCCATAGCTTTTGTTGGATTCGACAATTTTTATATATGTATTTAATGCGTCAGGAATAACGAGACTTTATCTGCCATGTTCCCTCCTTCATTCGACTAGGTGGTCAAGATCAACAAACCTTCGAATCAACCCGAAAAAAAAAACGAACGCCAGCAGCTCAATCGTTGAGGATTATAGAATGCGCCGAACTAAAGAATACCGGATTAACGGGTTAAAGGACCTTTCAAATTTTCAAAAAATTGTTTTTTTTATCACTTCAAAAAAAATTTAAACCATTAGAAGTATTTTGAAACAAACCGGAGCAAAAACTGTCCACTACGAGACTGACAGTGATGAAAACAATATTCCATTTCATTCAATTTTAAGTGCTCGTAAAACTTTAAAATGGATTTTCTCAGAACGTGCTTTTCCGAGCTTACGCGCATGATAACTTGCCAACTGGTTATTATAATTGAATAAAATTTTCCAGAAAACTTTATTATATGGCACTTTACGGTCTGTATCTGCTTTTTGCCATTTTTATTTATAAGTTATTAATTATGGACAAAATAGGGTCTTAAAAATATGCATAAAAAATCGTATTTAAGGAAAAAATAATATTTACAATTAATTTTTAAAATTACTTTCTTTGTTGTATGAGTATACAATATCTGTGAACAATTTGAGCCCATGAGCAACACTGTAGCAGCAAAATTTAAGTTACAATTCTGTGCGGTCTGTTGCCATGTAATATTCAATTTGTAAATCATATTTAATATTTTGTAAAATTAAGAAAAATAATTTTTAATCATGTCATATATATATGTATATATAATAGATGACTTGTTATTGTTGATCAAAATCTCTATTAATTAGATATATATTTGCTGAGAAAATTAAAGTTAAATAATCATTAGAAATTTCTCTATTTTGGGGGATCTAATGGTCCTATGACCCCTTAAAGGGCTTATACTGTATCTGTATTAAAGAGTTTCTCCATTTGTCAGATTCTGTTGTAATACCCTATTTTGAATTGCAAACAGAAAGATTGCAGGAAAATAAAATGTGCTAAATAATGCTTGGATTATGTTACTCGACGTAATTCAAACGCTAGTTGGCGCAGTATATCCCAAATACTCTTTCGCTATAAAAAATCCATAAACAAACAAAATCCAATCACTACTTTACTGGGGAGATGGAAGTAAATATTGCGCATTATGCCAATATTACAGAATATGCCAATATTACGCATTACGTCCATATTACACATTATGCCAATATTACGCAGTACGCCAATATTTCTACTAACTCTGTAGCAGGCGTTGTTTACATCAATATCCAATTAGAATTTTGCTTTCAATAGTGTACCTGCTTAAGATGAGAGGACATGCGACAAATACAAAACAAGCAAGTAAAAGAAAACCGACTAAGGTCAATATTTAAATTTAGCGAATTTCAATTATCATTCAATCTGTTCTTGTTTTTCTTTCTTTAATAAATTTTGGTGAGATGAAAGTTGGTCAATAGAAATTAGATCAATTGGCGAGTTGTAGTTTACTTCCAACTTCAAAATCGCCAATTTCTAATTCGCAAAACTACCAAATTCCAACTCGTCAAAAATTTGGTTAGTTGAAAATTAAAATTGGCGAGTTGTAGTTTATTTCCCAATTCCGAAATGCCAATTTCAAATACTGTAATCTAATAAATAATAAAACCCGCTAAAAGTTAAAACGGTTTCAAAATTTTAAAATTTCAACACAAATTCAGATTTCGCCGATAGGGAATGATATATCATCTACCCTCTATTTATATAGTGAAGGAATGGTTCGATCGGCTTAAAATTTTCTTTCAACAGTTCAAATGGTATGACTAAACGTTTACAACTAATTTATTGCCGTTTACAATGGTTAAAACTAATTTATTTATTTACTTATATATTTTCATCAGAACAGCAACTGATGAAGAAAATATTCTAGGTCTATTGAAACAGCTGTAAACTCTTAATTATACCATTTCAACTACATTAATTTTTTTTAAGCCCTTCTAATACTACATAATACATTGT
The DNA here is from genome assembly GCA_006491805.2 of Dysdera silvatica. Classification (NCBI taxonomy): domain Eukaryota; kingdom Metazoa; phylum Arthropoda; class Arachnida; order Araneae; family Dysderidae; genus Dysdera; species Dysdera silvatica. The sequence continues at coordinate 106,275,872 of QLNU02015003.1, forward strand.
TGTCGTCAAATCAAATCAATATCTAGATACGGTTTAAATTGGGCGGGAGCCCGGCTCCGGTACTTCTTCATTTCTGGCGATTATTTAAATATTAGCCGGAGCCCCTACATAGACGTTGTCATGCAAAAGTGGTGAATTTATGATTAAGGTCATGCATTTTGTGTTCCAGAAAAATGAACATAAACAGTTTATTTTATTTATCGATTCTTTTTTATAATTCGATTTTTTAATCAATTTATCATAATTTTAGGGCTCCTGCCCCTTTCTTGTTAGAAACTAAGCCCCGATCTAGATAATACATGTTTAATTTAGTATGTGTAATAAAATGTCAGCTTACCAAACGAAAACATGTACGTTATAATATATATAATTAATGTGTAAAATTGCCTTTTGACATAAAAGAAAAGTGCATCTAAGGTACACATGCAGAAAATAGACTATTATTATTATTTGTATAATTACTTAATATAACATCAATTGTATTACAATAACATTTCTTAGTATATAAACTTTATTAACACAATCTCACTATCATGTATCTAATATAAGGGGTTAGAGAGGTTCAGGCACAAATATTTTAGGCAAAATATTTTCAAAACGAAATATAGCGGCTTTTAATCGAATCTGTTAAAGAAAGACTGGCAATATCTTCTTATAGAGTGACCATCAATACTTAATGCACTTTCTCCTCTTGGTATCTCCAAAAGGACGTTATTCTATTACACGTTCCTCCATCTCCAGTCTTTTGGAAAGGTTTCTCAGATAAAGCCTATCCACGTCTTTCATTCTGCTGATGATCTATGAGCTCCAACTACGTTGCTGTCAGCACTTTCCTCTACCGAACTCGTTTGCTGTTCTTTGAGTTGTCCTTGTACCTGCCATTCTTCGGAGGCGGTGAAGGAACATTCAGCGAAGCTTCCTTCGTGGCAGAGCTTCGCCTGCGAATTATTCTGAAGATTGAGTTATGGACTTGGTGGTTCTCTTATTAAGTTGAGAATTAACACTGGCTCTGTAATAATTGGCGGGCATTGTTGTGACTCTCAAGCCAAAGTGATTCACAAAGCACCTAGCAGATTAAGTCTGTAATGGAACTCGTAGACGGTGAATTGTTTTCTTTCTACGTCGAGTGGAAGCACGCATCAAAGGAAGGCGGTAATTACGTGTGAATAAGTGAATTACCTGCGGATCGAGATATCCACTGGAAGGGGCATAATTCATATCCTATTTAAAATAGAAATAATGTGACTTGTTCCTAGATGCCAAATTAAACACACAATGGCGGTAATTAAATACCTGGATGGTGTAAACATAATTACTCGTTATTTAACGGAAACAATTACACAAAACGAGGTTGTTTGGAATATCAAATAGCTTATAAGTGAATAGAAATGTCGTGTATTCATAACTAAATCCTTTAAGGTATGCATAAACGCACGTTTTCCCTGTTTTCATTTGTTTTCGTGACCTTATTTGCAGCGTTTTTACCGTTGTTCGAGTTTTATCTTTCTACATTTTGCACACATAGATGAAAAATATTTATTTTTTCGCGGAGGAATCTTTCTGAACGTCGAAAAATGTGTTATTTCTAGTTAATGCGATCTCCTATGATAGGAACTTGCGGTCTGTTACCATTTCTGTGGATGAAGCTTACGTTCGCTAATTTAAAACAAATCAGAAAGGCACTGGTCTTGAAAATAAAGAGGGTACAGTCATGTTAGTATAATTTATACATCTCTAATTTTAAGATACTTTATCATTTTTGAATGACCAAGAAATTTTGGGGAAATAATTTTCATTAGTTCGAAAAATTAATTTCCACTAATGTGGAATTTCTATTAAAACCACATATTTCGCATTTTGTAATGCACATGGATATAGTTAGGTGAAAATTTTGAAGCCAGATTTTGTCTCCAATGAATCCTTTAACATTAAATTGATGGTCATTAAAGAAGCCACGGTCATTTGCCAACCTTTTTCGGTCATTGAACTTGACTTCTAGAAGCGTTTTACATCCATAGATTTGGTGCATCACTTGTGAACGACTATATATCAACCCCAAGTTTTAGTGGGGCTTGGAAAAATCTGTTAAAACTCTTCCCCATTGCTTCTCCTTCAACTACACCTGCTACTTAACTTTGTGACCAAAATTTACCACTTTTGTAAGTTGGCCGCCTAAAACAACTCTGTACTCCTGAAAAAAGCACTAACCGCTACCGGCAACGTATTAACCACATCGAGTTGGCAACACTCCAATGTTGTTTATTGCACGCTAGTTCCAGACGAGGAGAGACCTTGTTCTCTCGAAACGTGCGTCGAACCATCTTTTAAACTTACAACTACGATAAAAAACGTTGTTATTTTTCCATTATTGTTATATTTGCGTAGTGTTCGTCACTTTTCCAGTCTTTATGTATTGTAAGTTCGAGCTAAAAATTTACTTCTTCTGATGAAGTAAGACTTAATCGTGATGTCTTAGATGGGTTAAATTATTTCTGACATGACTTCTGTAAAACCAATTGGCTATTTCTCAAAAATAATATGTGGGATGAGTACTCATGGCTTGGGTTGGATTCGGGTAACTAACCTTGTTCTTCCAACTGTAAAATGAAAGCTACGTCCTACCAAAATCTGCTGTGAAGCATTTAATGCTTTGGGCTTAATTATATCACTGAATTTAATCGATCTTCCAACAAGATGGTGCATTCATTATATTGATAAATAGCACTTGTGGATGGGGTTATATTTCGTAGAATGGGCAACTATTTGGATTTATTATTTACTATGAAAAATGCGCGAAACTTGCTGCTTTTAAAGCTGTCTGAAAATAGTAACCAATACAGGTTTTTGACGAATTAAAAGCTGCTATAACATTCGAATGGGATAAAAAACTAGCTACAGAGAATGGTGAATTTCATACTAATATATGTTTTCACGTTAATTACAAAATCTGGTGCATATAATGACTCATTTAATCATATGCTTATATCATTTTCAAGTACACATTTTTAACCAGAACTATTTTTTTTATATCTGAGTAGTACAATTATTCTGTTGCTGAATGCAATAAATATAGACTTTTTAAAGTGAGGTATTAATATATCGTTTGTAAATAATTTATAAACTTTACTTTTGAATAAAGGAGTGTTCACATCCTTTTTAAGCACACTGTAGAAGTGTCAAGTTTGTTGCAAAACCGTAATGGTTCAAAATTCATTTTCTAGGAAAGCATTTTAAATTTAGATACCTAATCCATATAGTATTGAAGAAAACGTTGACCCCCCAAAAAAAAGCATCTCAAAAAATAAAAAAACTTTTGAAAAGCAGATCCCAAAAACAAATCTGGGAAACAGCATAAAACTTGGAAATAAAATTTTAAAATTTCAAAAAAATTGGACATTTCAGAAGCATACACATTCCCTAAATCGGATTGAACTTGTATTATAATTTGTACGCCACAGTTAAAATTCTGCGAATGATATTGTTGCTTTCAGTTTCATGTAAAATTTATTTGTACTCTAAAGAAATTTTACAAGAAGAACTAAATGCTTACTGCGTCAAAACCTAGTTTTCCCGAGAAATTCGCGCCTCTGCATTCCGCATTCTTAGTAAAGAAATAAAAATATATCTGTAAATAAATACCACAAACCATATCTTAAAAAAAACACCCACTCTGAATAAAGTGTCCGCCTATAATATGGCGATTAATTTGTTAACACGAAATTGTTCTTTCCATTGAAAAGGAATTTTAAAGGACGAATACACCCAAAAACTATATACCTTACAATCGGAGTTCAGTGATTTCCTCATTCTTACTGAAAGCGCTTTCCCTTATTTCGCATTCCAAATTAGTCAAAACATTGGTTTCCTACAGGAATTCCTTTCTCGGCTCCTATCCATCCTTGAAACGGACTTCAATCAATCGATTCTTCGAACTTGACATTGTGCAAAATTAAGCATCTTATTTTCTTCCTTTCCGAAGAGTAAACAGTAGATTAATTCAGTAAGGAAGTTGAGTGGGGCTCTAGAGGGTTCTGTATTGTAACGCGTTTCCCCACTCCAGGTTTTCTTCCCCATTAATATTTATTAGGTTGGATTCTCAGCACGCGATTCAAGACTTACGATTTTCCTTTGTGTCTGAAAGGGAAACGTTCTCGCTTGATTTATTCGTCGCAGACTCTACTTCGTTATAGACTCTGCTATTTCTCTGGAAAACTTCATTTCCAATTCGTCCTTAAGACCTCAATCTTGAACTGCGTTGCTTTAGGTATTGCGCTGATGGGATTACTTCTCCGGGCCCGCATTAAAGGTGGTCTTGGAGCAAGATCTCTTCTCCAGCTTGGTTTTATCTCATCGAAAACTAAACGTCTTTCGGACACAATGATCATTTGAAGATCTAATACGTGACCGGAAAATTTATGTGGAAGCCATTAGCAATGTCACAAAATATTAAGTTTATATATATATATAGTCGAACCTCTTTACAACGAACATGAAGCAATTAGCACCTCTGTCATCATACCCTGGTTCAGGTTAAAACAGTTTTATCATTAAAAAAAGATAAATAACCAAAGGAAAAGCGAAAATTATAGTTGTGTTTTACATTTTGCAAAAGTTACTTATGTAAATATATGCTAGTGTTTTGTTTAATCTGAATAAACCGTTCTTGAAACATATTGAAATTGAACAAGAAAAAACATTGCAAAAATATATATGCTTGAAAATTCCATATTTAACTTTTACTGCGTATATATCTGAACCATTTCTAATGATTTTGTCTAGTAGTAAGAACGGATCAGAATAAATATATTTCCATACTTAAGGTGTAAACATTCATCTAAAATAACGGACAATTTCTTATAAAGAACGACAACAATTATAAAATGCGAGACAAAATCATGTAGCAAAAACACTTTTCTTTGTCTTGAATCCGTACATATTCAGTTTTGCTATCTGTTGTTTAAAAAAAGGGATAAAACTTCACTTCTACTATCTGGAAAGAAAAATTTACACAACCTAAAAAACTTTTTTTTTCTATTGTCCAATTCCCCATTAACACTTTAATAGGAGTGTAATAAATGTGCGGCAGAATAAACACAACTTTAATCTTTAGATGGTACAAACAAATGGAAATGCTTTTAGAGAAATTTGAAATTTTGACGCTGTATCTAATAACACGACAGATTTTCATAAATTTTTAATAAGAACACTTCACAAAAATTCCGGAAATTGGCACAAATTGCGATGAAATTCCTCTAGCGGCTACATATTATCATGGAACAAAATTGAAAATTTAATATTACAAAATTAGTCTCAGTTACCGAAATTCTATTTAGCTTTTATGTTTTTCCAAACAAAAGCTAATGTGTAAACAAATTGGTGCAGAAGTATGCTAAATAATTGACTTCTAAATATTTTTCATTTCATTTCGAATATTTGGTGAACAGAAACATTGCTAAACATGTAATTGCTAATACAATAGATTAAAACAGTAAAGAAAATTATTTTTCAGGAGATGGTGGCATTCTATTTCCAAATTGAAATCAAAACTCCGGTATATTTAAATGGAACAGATATAAAATACTACTGGATGATTCTCGTTTTAATAGGCACTAATTTCTTATTTTGAATAACCACGTTAGGAGAGCATAGAAAGCCAAGTAATTTCTTTAAATTAAAGAATCTATTGAGGTGTTCTGAGGTTTTTGGAAACTTCATTTAAATTCATAAATAGAAACATTTCCCAATTGAGCGAGAAACATCTTTAGTTGTTAATAATTATTTCGTCAGACGTATGCACACCTTTACAATCATTCTTATTGCCGCGCTAATTTCCATTCGTTCACGCGCAAATGATAAATCCGCCCATGGATATAATAATAATTATACAACTTTTTTGTCAACTGTGTATATCCAGAGAAAGCTATTTAAATCAATTTAGTTTGAAACAAGAACTGAATATGTAAACTTCATCCTTGTTTTCAAAACAAATGTATTAGTCACTTGTTGTTTTTTCAAATACTGTTCTTATTGTTTGTACTTCTCTCTCAATGGCCTTTGCAGTTTTTGTTGGCGGCCGACATCAGTATCTAAAATTTGAAATTGAAATATGCATGATGTTTACATCCATTAACGCCATTGTGCGTAACTCAAATTTGCTAATCCTATTTTTTGATAATTTGTTAAAATCAAACAATGGATTTCAAACTTCGTGTATTTCAGTTTCCATAATTAGCAACAATGTCGCCTTTTAATGGCATACCTCTCCATAAACAATGGAACCACGACGCATTAAAAATGCTTCTCTGATAAGCAATACAAGTTAACCTCCCTAATTTGAAAGTTTCACAAAATAAATAATTAAAACATGTGGTGTACGTAGGCCATTTCATCCATGGTCAATGCCTTTGCGACCCAGTATCATTCGATTTATATTGTTAAAAGGTATGTTCAACAATGAGAGGGTAAGGAAAAAAATTGGAAAGTCTTTAATGATGAGGAGTATCGGTTATTTTTACTAACCTTTTGTTTATGTGAATTCAAGGGGAACAGGGTATTGAGCGGCTTTTTAACATATTGCTTTCAAGGAAAGAATTTGCAGATATTTAAAACGCAAAATCCATCATTAAGGAATTTAGATAATTATGAATGACGAAAATGTGCTTTACATTGCAGCTCTTTTAATGTTTTCCGAATTTCTTTCCGTCTTGGACTTTTATAAGTTAGAAGCTGGTTACGGTCTAAACCGAAACCCATGAATGTGAACTAATTAAACTGTCAAATCCAAGCCCTCTGCAACCTCTTTATTTGATCAGAAAGTCCTCTCTAACCGACCGCTAAAAGATCATCATACAAGGATGGTCTCACAATCAACTAAGAATCTTTAACTCCAGAGGGTTTTGAAGATGTTTTCCTATTCTAATTGAGCTTTGCTCAGTGTTCGCCAAATACATTTTGGATGTTGATATATACCTCAAATGTGCCGAAATAAGAATAAACTTCAGCTTGGATGGCATGGTGTTATGGGGCCAACGAAAAGTTTTGCTATATATTTATCTACATTTGTGCAAGTAAGGTACTGGGAAGGTTGGTCGCCGAAAGCGACGCTGTATTCCCCGTGAGAAATGGACAACTATCCGATTTCTGGTAGGCCATAAAGAGCATTATAATTAGTACAATACGAAAATCTCAATACACTTATGCTGATGACCAAACAATGTCGCAGCCAGTACAATATATAATAAATATGATACGACAAAACGGTATTTACAGCTGGTAAAGTAAAAATTTTACCCATCAGGATGATTAAGTAGCTGCATGGAATTACTGGATATTTTTCCTATTAAGTTACCTATTAAGTTTCCTATTAAGTTACCATCAGCTGTCAAAACTGCAAAAGGTATGTGCATATATTGGGCAACCAAAAATAAAAAAAAAATCGCGACGTGCATTTGAACAAACGAATACTGAGGATGGAATTATTGGTTAAGCGCTTCTAAATTTTGCATAATCTAGTTTCTAGAGGTTTTTGTCTAGAAGAAATGAAAACAAGAAATTTTAAGAATTCTTCCGCTTAATTTCATTCTTGTCTTACTTTTCTACGCATTGTTTCTTTTCTTCATGTAGTGACAACATTCTACTTTTAAAGAGCCTAGTTTGCCACAAGTTTGTTCATTTTTCATCTGTGAAACAAAAAAATTTGAATGAGAAATGAAACTAACATTTCTTTGCGTATGCAAAATGCGGGGTTAAATTCATTTAAAATGTAAACACCTTTGTGCTTAAAATTAAAGAATAATTTCGGAGATCTTAAGTGAAACACAATTATGAGCGCAGTCGGCCCCGTTTAAACAAAAACTGGGGTTTCCAACAAATACTATCATTTAATATAATCGATTAGCCAGGGAAGCATGCAGATATGAGTTGGGGCTCAATTTCTGAAGTCCGAGCCCGAAGACTTATAGTTTGAGCCTGTCCGAGCCTGAAACTTCAATCTGGGAAAGTTAGCTTTCAACTTCAGTCGCATCCGTCCCATGAGCCTGAGCCAGAAAATAATATAAAATACAGAACCCGAGCCCATTCCTGGTCCGGGCTGAGCCAGTTACATCTTTATTTTTACCTTCGTATGTTGGATTTATTTATTCTTAAAATTTTATGCACGGTCTCATCTTGTCTGGCGCAGAATGACACATTATGTCCTTGCCCCATAAAAATACAACGCACCAACCAACCAGTTTCACCTAAAGTGCCGAGCTATGTATGTATTTAGATGTACTAGTGTATAGTAGTGTAGATTGTGTGCAAAATTTGCTTCAAATACTATTGAAAATATTAATACTACGTAAGAAAATGTTACGCATATAAACACGTATTCTTTTAATGAAAAGGAATTGTAGATTTGCATGCACGTTATGCAAGGGCCTGCGGTGCTGTAGTGATATTGCCCCCAATTTTCTGAATTCGACTTCCAACGATGATAAAACTTACCGCTTACTGTCTAACTGCTCACTGCAATCCTGGGTTTGATCCCATAGGTCATAGCAGGTTTGTATTCCTAAGAAAACGGTAGGTTTCGGGACAGCATCATCTTTGTTGTCCTTGCGCCATAGAATTCACAAGCACTCGGTGTATTACATATGTAGAAGAAAATCTGCGGAAATTTGTGAATTTCAATTTCTAATAAGGAGATTTTGAAAGAACTTCCACAAGAGGAGGGACAGTCTTTGAACGTTCGCTGTCCTTATTTAAGCACGCTGCTGAAATTCTCCAGTCGTTAATCAATTATTCCGGGACGTTCCGTAAAGATTATTCTCTAAGGTGTAAAATTTCAATATTGATTCTATGGGAATCATTTTTATTAAATAGGTTTATTTCTATAAGCAGAGTATTCGTTTCCTGTTTTCCTGACTTCATTGAGACACAGACTGTGTGAAATTACATGATTTACGCAGTTGAAAGGAAGAGAAATACAAAACACAATTAAATGCTGATCCAAACAATATACATTATACGTTAATAAAATACATTATATATTTCTTCCTTTTCAGTTCATATTCTGTATCCGTTATTTTGAATAGTTTGCATATAAGAGGTATCAGTGGTACCATTAAAACCGAATGCCACCCACACGATGACAGATGCTCAACCTTGTTGGCGGCTGGAAAAAGTGCGAATTTCTCATCTTGTTTCTTATCAATAATAAGCTCGACCATCTAGTTTAATTTTTTTTTTTCATCACTAAATAACGCATAACCATTCGTCGCTCTAAGGCCTTTGTTTCTTGCCCCAAGTAACATGCGCCTCTCTGTAATGTGGTTTTAACAATGGAGAACGGCGCATTTTGCCATAAATATGAACTCTACTTGCCTGCAAACGTCGATGAACAGTAGATTTGGCACAGCAGTAGTAGCTAAACCCAGCGTTATTTGACGCACAGACTTTTTTTGAGTAGTAACTGATTTTTTTTAATTTACCTATCTTTTCTGTCATTTGTCTTTTTCGGTCGTCCACACCATTTTATTGAAGTTACATTGCCAGCTTTTGATACAACTAGGTAGATACCAGATGCATTTACAATGCTTGTTTAACAATGTCGCCAAATTTAAATCATTGGGCTTTTAACCGCCATATTTTGGTCACATCGTCTTGAGCAAAATGTAATCTTCGTAACATTTTTTGTCAACTACAAAAATAAAAACATTTACTGCGAAATTACACCAAAAAGTAATTGCGTCATAAGCAACCACAACAGTATCCAAATTTTTAAATTTAGAGCATTGGAACTATGTTTTAATTTACTGTACGTATACTTTTGGGACAGCATTTTTTATTTCATTTTTCCACCAAATATATGCGAGTATTACATATTTAAATATAGCTTCATGTATGTCTTTCGATTTTCCGTATGCATAAAATATTTTGCTTTCGTTTCTCTGTTCACTTCATCAGATATTACAAAAAACATTTTTGTCCATAAATTTTCGGGACACGTTACATAACTTAATTCATAAACATTGTAACTTGTCCATAAATAATATTATAACGATCCATCAATAGCGTGATTATACCCCAAACAAGTAATAATAATAATGGTATAGCTGAATTTATCAACGGCCAAATTATATCTTGCAAATGTTATAATTATGGTTCTCCTGTCATTAATATAGAACACATAAGCTTGTCAATGATATAAGGATCACATACCTTATCAATGTAATAATACCAACGAAATCTCGCTTCTTACCTCTGTCATAGCAATAAGATTTTTAATTACACTGTTTAGTTATGTAGCATTTAGTATTTTTTATGTAACTGACTTATTTTTAAATCAAAATTTATACAGATTTGCTGCTTTAGCTTCAGACTCGAATGTTCCCGATTGTGCGACACCCGAGTGGTATATAATTTTCTTCTAACGGAAGTAGAAAATTATATGCCAAAATAATTTTAAACGACATACCTATCTACTTAACGACTGTTTGCTAGTAACCTCGAATTAAATATATCGTTGCCAGTGTATATGCCAGTTATTAATATACATTTATTTGCCAGTTATATAAAATAATCACGCAGTTTGAGATAAATTTTAACCTTTGTCATTTCTTACCGCAATTTTCATTTAAAAACGGAAAATTAAATATCATTAGGGATCTATATTGTTTAGTGTCTCTACATAATTAATTATAGTAAACAGTTTCTGTAATCTTTAGAAATTGAATTTATATTTTTTTGTTAAATGTCGTAATCGATTTTTTTGATTTAAACAATTAATTATTCTTTGAGGACCACAAAAATTTAGAGCTAATTATTATTGCTATAATGAAACACTTTCAAACACAGAAACAAAACACATACACACGGCACTTAAAAATAATGGATACCCTAAACGATTCATTCTCAGAAACTGTAGACCCAATAGTACATCTTTAAACAATACATCTCACACCCGCATATCCATTCCATATATTCACGGCATTTCCGAAACAATCTCTCGCATCCTCAAGGAAGCAAATATCAAAACATTCTATTCCCCTGTCACAACACTTCGCAAACAACTTACAAAAGTTAAAGACCCAGTTCCACCAGAAGATCTCACAGGCGCCATATACCAAATACCATGCAAAGACTGCAACAAACATTACATAGGACAAACAAAAAGAATGATCAAAACAAGAAGAAAAGAACACAAACAAGCACTCGCGAAAGGAGACATAGCCTCACGTCTGGCAGAACACGCTTTACAACACGGACACGAACCCTACTGGGATTCAACAAAAATACTACACCGGCACATCACAAACAAAAATAATAGACTCTTCTTGGAATCTTGGGAAACTTACAAACTACATGGGAAAGCCATTAATACATCACAACCACTTCCAGAAACTTACAAACAACTCTTACTCTGAAATGTATGGGACTTCCCCAACATTAGGTGCCCCACAGCACAGGTTTCTCATTGGTTCCCATTGGGTTTTTCCATGATTTCTATTGGAGGCCTCCCATTGGTTCTCATTGGGTTTTTCCATTCTGCGGGACTACTCTGATGAAGGGTTTTCCAGAAATTTCAAGTATAAAAAAGAGACAGAAACATAACATCGTCATTACTCCTGATGAAGGACTGCTGCTGATGCGTCCGAAAGCTTGAGTGATCTTTTTCATTGCTATTTTACCAGTGTTTAACCTTTTTATGTAAATTTCCTCCCTGGTACCCTGTATTTTACTTCAACTTTCCATAATTGTGAATTCAAAGGTAAGGGGCTTTACATCGACCCACTTGTTGCATATAAATAATTCTAAAATATTCTGCTGCTGATTTTACTATATAAACAGCTATAAACCTAGATAAATACCTCCTTTTGAATCTTTTTTTTTATGACATTTTAATAGTATCGCTTAATTATCTTGTATTCAGTTCATTACACGGAAAGAGAGTCTTGAAACTTAATGCTTTTTACCATTTTCCATTTTTCATCTTAACCACCAGAAGTTGTTTCAAAGTCTAATATCAATTATAAATAATTTATATAAACTCACTAATTTGTACTTATGTTTGATAGCGTGTTTGCTTGAGGTTAGGTAAAATATTATTAGCTTTTGTGATTCAAGGGAAGTTGAAAGAATATTTCAAGGGGAAATGAGAATAATTTCTTTTTACGTGGAAAATTCAAAATCGTGGGTGCACTGCATATTCCAATTTGACCATGTTTTATCGAACAAAAAATTTAAGATTTTATAACTAATAAGGCATTTTTAATTTATATTTTTGTTAAAATCCTCTGCGTCTTTTAAAGCGTACGCTTTTCTTCACAGTTTTTAAATTTCCTCAGCTTAATTATTAAATTTGTATGTTTATCTAGCTTCTTATGTTTTCTAAATATTATACATTTCTCTCAGTTCTAAAGTTTATTTTGGATAGTTTTTAGTTTCCTGGCATATCCTTTCAAAACTTTCAGTTTTAGGTTTCCTCAAATTCTCTGTTTTCTTCCGACGTTTTTATTTTCATAATACTTATTTTTTAAGTTCCTTCAACGTTTTTTAATCTATCTTCGTATTGAATTCCTATACGCACGGAATTTTTAGTGTTTCGTACTTATAATAATAAACCTTGGTATAATTTAGTATCTAGTATAAGTTTATAGTATGTAGTTAATTAATTTAGTTATAGTATAAGTATATAATATAAGTATATAGTATAATTTCGTATATAGTCTATTCATATTGTGTGCCCTTTAATTTGCCCTATTTATGTAATACTAATCCATTTACTCGTTTCCTAATTTTCGCTTGTTTTTATCCTCACTCTACATATCCATTATTAAAACATTTTCTTATATTTTATATAAAAACGTTTAGATAAAATGTGTGTAGTATTTAATGATTATGAAATATTTCTTTTTAACAAATAAGGAAAACTAAATAGGATATGTGCAAAGTAAGCTTATGTGACAATTTTTTGCACCCATATTCATTTCTTATTTGAAACTTCGTCAAACTTTATTTCCTACAAACTCTTATGTGCATAACTTCTAGTTAGACTAATTCCGAATAATTTCAATTAACTTCATGTTTTACAATATGTTAGCATACCATGTCAGGTTATGTGCAATATAATCCTAACTAGTAAAGTTTCGTGGCTGCTCCATTGCATAAGATTCCACAACGTTTCGAGAACTGCTGTTCCCTTTATCAATCGAAGTGTCGAGAAAGTAAGAATGTCCTGAATTTACTCCCATCCAGTTCTGACTTTTTCCAGAGCAGCCCTGTACCCTGGTTTATCCTGAACTCTTATTCCGGTTTTCCTCATATTTTTTACAAATCTTGTATAATTCAGGCATAGGTTCTGAGTGAGACGTTTGTGGACTAATTCCGTAATTTAGAAGCCTTCCAAATTTCAATAAAAAGTCCACAAGTGCGGAAAGTAACATCTTTATAAAGAACTTTTGGAGCATGCCCTTACTTGGGAGAAAGGACTTTGAACAATTTTTTAAATGTAATTTGTCAATTTCAATGATAAACACAAAACCGACGTAGCTCTACATAAAATGAATTAAAATTTAGAAACAACGTCGGAGAAAGTAGATTTTGATATCGAGTAGAGACAGACTTGTGGACAAGCAGGGGGGATGGCTCCAGTTGCCCCATACTTGTTTCCCAGTTGCCCCATAGAGCTATTTCTATATGTAGAACAATCTCCGGGTGCCCTGTACCCCGTACTTGCCCCTTTAACTTACCCCTTTAACGTACCCCTTTAACTTGCCCCAGGTACCCCTTCGTCCTGGCTACAGGCCTGAGTAAAGAGTATCGCCCCGCTTCGGATAAGCGTAATTGCCGTTGCGAATTACCTAGAGTTTAACCAGCGATTTCATTGGAACCGAAGTGCCATGTCAACTAGGCCACCGTGACCAGGGAACATAAGCATTAGCTCTTTAATATATGTTTTTCCCATTATTATCATTATTCTCAGGGATGGCATAAGCACTAAAGAATAAAGAAATGGTAACATTTATAACCTCCAGGCCATTTATGTTTTATCACTCTAGCTTTATTGCTATAGCCCATTTGATCCACCACTTCGAGATTTGGTTCATCATACAGAAATGATCATAAACATAATAAGATCATAACATCATAAACATCATAACATCATAAGAAATGATCTCTAGTCATTTAAATAATAAAGTATTTTTCATAACCTATGTTGGGAAGCACAACAATTTCACGCTAAATCATTTCAACTGCTATAAAGAGTTTATTCTTAGGAAACTGAAAATTACTTTAAACTCAAGAAAATATCTTAAATAGCATTTGCGAAAACCTCTTCCAAAAATGTATGACTACTTTATGTAATCACATTTAGGGTATATAACTGAATGTATATATCTGTGTATACTATATATATAGTCCTTACATATTAAATCTTAGGCAGTTTTCCACAAATAAAAATAAATAAACAAGTAAATAATCAATTCGTATGAAAATTCTTAGCCAAATTTGGCGATAGAGAGAAGAGTTCGGGATAAGCAAATAACACATCACAGATCATATAGTATACGAAGTTGGTTAATTTCAGCAAAATTTGTCCTTTGTGTGTATTTCTTTTATATCTTTTTCTTTTTACTTAAACATTTCTTGAGAAACCATTTTAATGAAGAATGCGAAATACTGATAATAGCATAACCATTTTTTTTCCTATTTTGCCACGTAATCGCACCTTTATGGCCGATTTTATAAAAACGTGCATACAGTTTTTCTGAAAAAATCAGAAAACAACGTTTTTTTTTAAAAGTATAAAAACGTTTCTCCTAAAAGCACAAAAACGTTTCCTCAATAAAGTATAAAAAAGTTTCCCAAAAAAAGTACAAAAACTTTTCTCTAAAAAAGTACAAAAATATTTCTCTATCAAAGCAAAAAAAGTTTCGCCAAAAATGTATAAAAACGTTTCTCCAAAAAAGTACAAAAACGCCTCTCCAAATAGTACGAAAACATTTCTCCAAAAGTACAAAAACATTTTTTTCAAAAATGTACAGAACCGTTTCTCCAAAAAAGTATAAAAAATTCTCCAAAAAAGCGCAAAAATTTCGCCAAAAAAGTACAAAAACGTTTCTGCAAAAAAAAGCATAGAAACGTTTCTGCAAAAAAAAGCATAGAAACGTTTCTGCAAAAACAAGTACAAAACTATTTCTCCAAGAGAAACACAAAAACATTTCACCAAAACAGTACAAAAACGCTTCGCCAAAAAAGTACAAGAATATTTCTCCAAAAAAGTGCAAAAATATTTCTCCAAAGAAGCACAAAAACGTTTAAAGGATATTTTATTTACTGGAAAACTTAAGTCAACAACTGGCGATACCTTGTGAGAAAATTCCTCCCCACCGCCCAATTAACGAGTAATTAAAGCACATAATTTATCAAAAAATCAATAAATAGTATATTACAGTTCATCGGGTTAATGAATATTCAAACTTAATTTAAATTCTAGCTAGCTCTTCGCTTCAAAACTTAGAGGTGAAGTTTGAGCAGAACATTGTGAGAAATATTCATGCGTGAAATTATCGTTCTTAAAAAATTAACTCAGTTTCTAACGAAGACATTTTTCTTACCGTTTAAAAATTCATTAATAAGGTAGTCGCGAAAGAAAAACAAAGCGAAACAAAAAAAGACCACCCATAAATCAAAGACAACTTTTGAAACTCTCCATCTCATTAATTTTGGAAGAAGATTTTAGGAAAATATCTTCCGTAATAATAACCGCAGCAAGTTTTTATTTTTATTGGAATCTCATAGTTGTGAAGTAATTAATTACCATCTGCAAATTCCAATGGAAATGTTCTGAGACTAACGTAGATAAAAGGGATGTTTATTTTTTGGGGCCTCAAACAATGATCAATTGTTTAACTCAAAAACATCGATTGCGACATTTAACAAAAAAATATAAAATCAATTTCTAAAGATTAGGGAGACTGTTTACTACAATTAATTATATAGAGACACTAAAAAATATAGGGCCTTAATGATGTTTAATTCTTTGTTTTTAAATGAAACTTGTAGTAAAAAATGACAAAATCTCTCAAATTAATCTTAGACTGGGTGATTATTTTATGTAACTGGCAAATAAATATGTATTAATAAATGGCATATACACTGCTGACGATATATTTATTTCGAAGTTACTAGAAAACACTAGTTAAGTAGATAGGGACGTCGTTTAAATTATTTCGGCACATAATTTTCTACTTTCGTTAGAAGAAATTTACATACCACTTGGGCGCCGCTCAGTCTGAAACATTCAAGTCTGAAGCTAAGGCAGAAAATCTGTATAAATTTTGATTTAAAAAATAAGTAAGTTACGTGAAAAATATTAAATGCTACATAACTAAACAGTATAAATAAAAATCTTATAGTTATGATAGAGGGAAGAAGCGAGATTTCCTTGGTATTATTTCATTGCTATTATTTCATTGATAAGGTATGTGATCCTTATATCATTGCTAAGCTTATGTGTTCTATATTAACAATAGGAGAGCTATAATTATATCATTTATAAGATATTATTTGGCCGTTGATAAATTCATCTATAACAATGTTATTGCTTGTTTGGGGTATAATCAAGCTGTTGATGGATCGTTATAATATTATTGATGGACAATTTATATTGTTGGTGAATAAAGTTACATAACGCGTCTGGAAAGTTTATGGACAACCATTTTTTTGTAATATCAGTAGAAATGCACAGAGAAACGAATGCAAAATATTTTATGTATACAGGAAATATAAAGACATACATGACGCTATATTTAAATATTAAATATTCGCACATATTTTCTGCAAAAATGAAACAATAAACGCTGTCCCAAAAGTATACGTATAGCAAATTAAAACATCGTTCTAATTCTCTAAATTTAAAAATTTGGATATTGTTGTGGTTGCTGTATGACGCAGTCATGTATTGGTATAATTTCGCAGAAAATGTTTTTACTGTTTTATATTTGAAAAAAAAAATGCCACAAAGATTACATTTTTCTCAAGCCGAGGTGACCAAAATATGGCGTTTAAAGCCCAATGACTTAAATTTGGCGACATCGTTAAACAAACACTGCAAAATGCATCCGGTATCTATCTAGTTGTATCAAAAGGTGGCAATATAACTTCAATAAAATGGTGTGGACGACCGAAAAAGACAAATGACTGACAAGATAAGTAAGGCCTTTTGAAAAACCGTTGGATTGTAAACAACGGGCGTTCAAACAGGATAACTCTTCCATCCACGTCTCTAAATCAAGAAACAAGTGGTTTGTAAAAATAATGCTACGATTATGGAATGGCCAGCTCTCAGCCCCTACCTCAACTCAATACAAAACCTTTGGGCATATTATCACATGATGTATATGCCAACGGTCTTCAATTTTGCATAGTGGAAGAATTAAGACAGCAAATACAACAAATTTTGTCTTCTTTGAAGCCAGAATTTCTTCAAAAATTCTTTGAAAGTATGCCTGATCAAATCTATAAAACCATTCAAAATAACGGATACAAAATATGAACTGAAAAATAAGTAATGTATAATGTCCATATACTTTTGGGACAGCATTTTTTAATTTTTCATAAAATATATATGAGAAATAGTATTTTTAAATATTGCGTCATATGTGTCTCTTGATTTTTGTATACATGAAATACTTTGCATTCATTTCTCTGTGTATTTCATCTGATATTCCAAAAAAATCGTTGTTTACAAACTTACGGGAAGCGCTATTATTGGTTTATTAAGTTCTAATATTATCTGTCGATTAAATTATAATATTATTGATGAATTAATTATAATATTATTGATGGATTAAGTTATAATATTAATGATGAATTATGACATAATATTAATTATATAATAGATGTCATAATTATATAATTGGAGCCCAAGCACTAACCACGTTATTATAGCTATAATTAAACTATATATTAAACTATGTCATTATCATTGACATTTTAACCTATAATTAGGTACGGGTTGCGTTAATTCGCCATAGACGGCTTAGACAAGATAAAATTATTCAACCTAAATACAGCTATTTGGAAAACATCTGTTTCGATATGGTTTTAATGTTACAAATAATAATTTTGTGATTTGGAGAATACTGATATGATTAAGTTAGACATACGAGTACGGAGCTAATATTATATCATTGATATGTAAAGTGGCTATAGATCGACTAAGCCACAATTATGTCATAGTTTAAGCTTCGTTTATAACAGCCATAAGATACTTTTACGCCATCGAAAGGAAAAGATTAATTAATTTTTCATTATTCTATTCTACAACACGCTTTTAATATATCCATTGTCTCTCTTTGAAACCGAATGAAAGATTGTTAAAGAATGAAATACTGTTTTAATAACAAACAAACAACCGTGGAATGGTTTGCTTGAAATATTTTCAAGATACGAATAAAGGAGCTCAGATTTCTAGTAGCAAGTAACGTTAAACCAGTTTCCATTTCTTGGTAGTGTGAAAAGAAATTCTTTTATTAACAAAAAGGAGCAAGGCTTGAAAATCCTCTTATCAAATTTTCACAAGAAGCTCAACTCCGAAGCAACTCAAGAAATAGGATTAGATGCTCCAATACCGCAATTTGTCACAAAGTTTTCCACTTAATGAAAACCTGTTGGCTTAAAACAATCTTGAAGCATGATCTAACATTGCAGCTAAACATTCCGTCATCGTTAATAAAATCAGTCTAAAAGAATACAAAGATATGTGGAATGGCATGAAGGTGGTTTAAATTTTCAATAAACACATATGCAATATACACGTCGTAACGTCATTTAATGTCTGTCGCGAATAAATGCATACTTAATTATAAATATAATATATATAAGGAATTGTGCATTTTAGAAACGTGTTGTTTCAAACGTGTCCAAAATTAAAACCAGAATTAATGACCGAAAACGACTTACTCACAAAAATTGGGATCTCTACTTACCATTCATTGTTTTGGATCGAGTTTGACCCTCTGGTTTATGAACGAATTAAATCTGAGTTGTCTAGAATGCGCTGCCCTCCTAACGTGGCAGCCTTCCCACAGCCAAAGGATGAATTGTGTTTGGTATTGCTCGTTTTTACAACTGCATGAATCATGTAATTTCATACAGTCGGTCTCAACAAAGTCACGAATAAGCGAATATTCTGCTTACAGAAATAAACCTATTTGAATAAAACTGATTCCCATAAAATCAATGTTGAATTTTTCCACTTTAGCGAATAATCTTTACAGATCGTCCCAGGAGAATCTGTTAACGGCTGAAGAATATCAACTTTAAAAGCCTGCTTAAATAAGGACAACGAATGTTCAAAGACTGTCCTCCCCGTTGTGAAAGCTTTTTCAAAATCTTCCTATTAGGAATTGAAATTCTCAAACTTCCGTAGATTTACTTCTACATATGTAATGCACCGAGTTCTTGTGAATTCTATGGCGTAAGGAAAAAAAAGGCGAAGCAGATACGACACCTACAGTTTCCTTGGGCATACGAAGCTGCTATGACCTATGGAATAAAACCCAGGATTTCAGTGAGCAGTTAGAGAGTAAGCGGTAAGTTGTTTTCAGCGTTGGAAGTCGAACTCAGAAAATTGGGGCATTATCACTATAGCACCGCAAGCCCTTGCATAACGTGCATGCAAATCTACAATTCCTTTTCATTAAAAGAATACGTGTTTATGTGCGTAACATTCTCTTACATAGTATTATTATTTTCAATAGTAGTTCAAGCAAATTTTGTACACAATCTACACTAATACATCTAAGTACATACATAGTTCGGTACTAGAGGTAAAACTGGCTTGTCGGTTCGTTATATTTTTATGGCGCAAGGACATAAAGGGTCATTCTGCGCCAGACAAAGTGAGACCATGCATAAAATTTTAAGAACATATATCCAGCATACAAAGGTAAAAATAGAGATAGAAATTGCTCAGCCTGGACTAGAAATGTGTTGTATTTGAAGTAAATTTAACTCTGTATTTTGCATAAGCATAGAAATGCTAGTTTCAGTTCTCATTCAATTTTTTTTTTTTTTTGCTTTAACAGATGAAAAATGAACAAACTTGTAGCAAACTACGGTCTTTAAAAGTAGAATGTTGTCACCACAGGAAGAAAAGAAGTAATGTGTAGAAAATAAGACAAGAATGAAGTGAAGAATGAAATTAAGCGGAAGAATTCTTAAAATTTCCAGTTTTCATTCTTTTTAGAAAAAACGTTTAGAAACTTCTTGCCGACAAGAGGGAAAAGACAACTTAAGAACAGTAATTGTGAAGGATATATACCTTACTTTTTCTGTTTCTCATTAATTAAAAATGCCATACCTTATATATATGCACACATGCATATTTTATGTATATATATATATATATATATATATATATATATATGGCCTGCAAAAGGGTTGCTGGTATCTAACTGGAAGGAGACCCACACGCTGAACGTATGTGACGATGTGTGGAACCGGCCAGGCCAGTAACCTAGTGTCCTACCCCGCCTTCAAGTGGTGCAGGCTGAGCTTTCTATTTATGTGGCAAATTAATATTTGCTGCACGGATAGAAAGGCGGAAGGGGAGGGCTAATTCACCAACCCGTCTAGCCAGCGTGGTGAAATTATGGCTAATTCCTCCATTATGTTGACACACCAGAAACCATGGCCCCTAGTCTCCAGGTGCTGGAGTGCTCCTGATCAAGGCAGCGGTCAGTGTGGCATGAAAGCAGGGGGTGCTAAGAATCACTGGAATGGCCCAGGCTGCCGTTTGTTATTGACCTTGGCTACGTTTAATGGACGATCCCTTGCTTCTGAAGCAAAACTTCAGGAATTGGAAGAAGAACTTGACAAGATCAAATGGGACATTGTAGGACTCAGTGAAGTTAGAAGAAAAGGTGAAGAGTTGGTGGAACTTAAAAGTGGACATTTGTTTTATTATAGAGGAACGGAAACTGGAAGAACAAGTGGTGTTGGCTTCTTAATCAACAAAAGAATTAAAGACTACCTTCTTGAAGTCGAAAGCACGTCAGATCGAGCAGCGAGGCTCGTTGTTCAACTAACCCAGCGATACCAACTTCAAATAGTACAGGTATATGCACCAACATCAAGCCATACCGACGAAGAGGTTGAAGAATTTTATGAAGAAATCAAAGAGTTACACACCAAAGGGAAACAACATATCAAGCTCATCATGGGGGATTTCAATGCAAGAATTGGACAACAGGAACAAGGAGAGACATCGGTTGGTAAATACGGATATGGGGAAAGGAATGAACGTGGCGATCAACTCATCGAATTTGCAGAAGCTGAAAATCTTAGCATCATGAATTCATTTTTTAAGAAGAAACCGCAAAGAAAATGGACATGGAAACACCCCAATGGAGGAACCAGCGAAATTGACTATATCCTGGCAAACAAGAAATCAATTATTGAAGATTGCAGTGTACTGAACAGATTTAATACTGGAAGTGATCATCGAATGGTGAGATGTAAAATGCACTTAAATACTAAATTAGAACGACAGAAGCTCATTAGGAAACAAGTAAGTAAGAGGGTGGATTTAAAGAAATTAAAAGAAAATACCGAGGCATTCAAGTTGGAATTAAAAAATCGCTTTTCTGCACTGGAAGGACTTATTGATGAAAGTGATATCTCAGAAGCAAATGAAAACATTGTTAAGACAATAGTTGAAACTGCTGGGGAAATTGGTGGTGTAACCTGTAAAAAGCACAATAGCAAATTATCTGAGAAGACGAAACAGCTCATGAAAAGGCGAAGAGATATGAAGGTGGACAATCAAAATACCAGTTCCAGGATTGAGTACATAGAACTTTGTAAAACTCTGCGCAAAAGCATGAAAGAAGACATAAGAAAATTCAACTGTGAGCTAGTAAGGAAGGCCATTGAAAATAACAAGAGCCTTAGGGTTGTTAAAGGAAGTTTATCTGTTGGGAAGAAACACATCATTGCATTAAAAGGAGAGGATGGCACCGTAACAAGAAATAGGGAAGAAATACTTAGAAGAGTTGAAGAATTCTACAGAAAGCTGTATGAAAGTAACAGTGGATTAAACGAAGACTCTACTGAGTGATCCAGAAAGACAGTTCCTAAAGTGCAAAGAGGAAGTAGCATTGCAAAGAAAAGTGTAAGAAGAAAGGAAGAGCCCCTGGTGATGATGGCATTACATTAGATATCCTAAAAGAAGCTGGAGAATATGTAGAAGACATACTTGCAAAATTCTTTACCAAATGTCTTAACAGCGGTAACATACCAAACCAATGGGTTGGCAATGGGTGCTGCATAAAGTGGTAAATAATATTTGAAAAATTGCCGACAAATTACAGCACATGCTATTTATAAAATCTTCACAAAAGTGCTAACACATCGCCTGCAGAAAAAATTAGATGCAGCTCAACCAAGAGAACAAGCTGGATTTCGAAGTGGATTCAGTACAGTGGACCATATTCAAGTATTAAGAGAATTAATTGAAAGAACACATGAATATGAACTTCCATTGTGTGTGGCATTTATTGACTATGAGAAGGCCTTTGACTCTATTAAAACATCAGCAGTCATCAACTCTTTAAGATCAACAGACATTGAGGATGTGTACATTGACATGGTGAAACGTGTGTATAAAAATGCAAGTGCAAAATTTCGGTTACATAAAGATACCAAAACTATCAAAATTGGTAAAGGTGTGAGGCAGGGAGATACCATTTCTCCAAAACTTTTTACTTCAGCTTTACAGATGATTTTTCAGCAGATAAATTGGAATAACAAGGGAATAAAAATAAATGGTGAATATTTAAATCATTTGCGGTTTGCTGATGACATTGTTATTTTTTCAACGAACCCATTAGAACTCCAAGACATGGTACAGGAGCTCTCAACTAGAAGTAAAGAAGTTGGACTCAAGATGAACCTACAAAAAACTAAGATCATGTTCAATAATTTCGTAGAGGAAACAAAAATACAAGTTGACAACATTGAGCTAGAAATTGCTGATTCATATATTTACCTTGGCCAGCTGATTTCAATGGATGGCAACATTATGAAAGAACTCAACAGACGTATTAAACTTGGCTGGAGTGCATTTGGAAGAAACAGTTTTATCCTGAAGGGGAAATTGCCTTTGTGTCTAAAAAGAAAGGTCTTCAACCAGTGTGTATTGCCAGTCCTCTTATGTAATCGTGAGATATGGAGTCCAGTGGTTGGAGCAATACGTAGGGCTCACTGACAGCCCAAAGGGGCATGGAGAGGTGCATGCTTGGAATAACTAGGAGAGATCGAAAAAGAAACACTTGGGTGAGAGAGCAAACTAGAGTAGAGGACATCATTGTTAAAGTAAAAGGGCTGAAATGGCGATGGGCTGGGCATATTGCAAGAAGAACTGATCAACGTTGGACAACAGAAATTTTGAACTGGATTCCAAGAGACCACTGAAGACCCAGAAAACGTTCTCAAATTAGATGGGTGGATGAAATAAGGAAACAGGTTGGGGTGACGTGGAAGCGAATTGCTCAGAATAGACTTGTGTGGAAAGCATTTGTAGAGACCTTCATCCAATAGTGGATAGATAATGGTTGAATATGATGATGATATAGATGTGTGTGTGTGTGTGTGTGAAGTGAGAGAGATGCACAAACTCTTCAAATATTAATTCTAAGAATTAAAAATTCCTGTCAATTATAGATGGCGCCACACGTGAAAAATATGTGTGATTGCCTGAGAATGAATAAGTAACTTGATAATACAATCCCATGCTTTCGGGGTAAACAACTACTGTTAAAATGAGCTTATTTTGGATTCCGCTTGATATTCACGTTAAGGAATATCCGTTTTATGCATAATTTTTAACCTGTATACTCCACCAACTGTTATTAATTTCAAAGTTTTAAAAAATATTACTATTTAATGTATAGCACTCGCGCTATTTTGTCTTGACCATTTTGAAAATTTTTACTTTCCCAGAACAGGGGAATGTGTTCCATTTTTATCACAGGACCGGTTCAAACGCTATTGAATTCTTAAATTTTGCTTTATAAGCGTTTGATAATAAATATCTTGTTTTTAAAGAAAACAGAAATCCAATATTTTTTTTAAAATTGAAGAGAGAGAAAAGACTGTTTAAATATCTCGGAGAATTCAATCGACATATTTGTGGTACTCCGTGTACAGGATGGCCATTAGCGCGCAAGGAGATGTGTATAGTGGAATTCCTTGAGAAATTTTAAGCAAAAAAAAAAACAAAAAAACATTTATCCGAAATTGCTGAGATATCAATATTTTTGGAGCTATTGGCATTTGAAATTTAACGCCTTTCATGGTGCTGTTCAAACGAATTGAAGAAAACTTGTTTTGATAAAAGCGTGGTATAAAATTTTTTATCGTTTACTCAGTAATTTCATTTTAAAACAATGTGTATGAATTTTTTTTCAGCCAATATGATAGCCATATAATCTATCATCTTAGTATGGTAACCCATTGAGATTTCATTCTTCGCCAAGTAAGTGATACCAAAAATCGATGTATAAAAGTAATAGCGATTAATAAATATGATGCTACGTTTAAGCTCATACTAGTGCTTTTATGGTATAGGAGAAAAGAAAAAGACATCATCCCTATCCTAAAGTCATACTAGGGTCTCTTTCTTAAACCTGGTGTGACTAGTTCGACCCTAGTTCGAATCTTATACCAAAAAGCACTAGCATGAGCTTAAACGTAGGTGTCAAATTTATTAATCGTATTAAAAATCCCTCATGAAAAACTCACAAAAAAACTCGCCTCGGTGGCTTTGTGTGTTGACCATTATTTGGCAATTGTGTTATCCCTGAGAAGGGTAATAATATCTTACATAAAAATAATTATCAAAAATAAATATATATTGTATCTCCTAGCAAACACACCCAATCTGTAACGTTTAATATTCTAAACAAATTAGAAAAAAGAAATTGAAAAAGGCGATAATTTAAAATTTATATTAATATTCTACATGGAAATACATTTTGTTATTTAGCATGTTTGTAAAACCTATTGCCATCTGCAGAATATAGGCAGAAGTAGGTAAATTTTCGAGAGCAAAACTGTGTTTAATCAAATGAATGGGCGTGAATAATCCAGCAGTGACGATAACAGTCTTCAGGCTCACTGAGTTGGTAATATGTTTGATTGAATGAAAATCTATCATGGTTTAAAAGCCAAGTTAAGAGATCTGTTTCGTCACAGCTGATCCCTATCGTAGTTTTGAAACGTAAACATGTGAACTTATCCAAATATTTTAAAATCAAACTTACGGCAAAATTTAACTAAATTCAGCACATATTTTAACAATTATTTGAAATAAAAATAACAATTTGTTTGTACCGGAATCAATTTCTAGTGCCCTCGTGGCACGTTTTAATGTTAAGAAATTTAACAATTCATGTTTTCAATTTTTCGATTATAATTTTTGCGTAAATTTCCTCAGGGAATATCAATGTCTTTTTTTTTCTTTCAGGCGTCAACTTAAACTCCATGCATCAGGCCTTAGCCAGAATAATGAAGAGGGAACTAGGGCAAGGCAAAAGGAAGTATGGGACAAAGGGCATTCGGGACTCATAAGTGTAAAATAATCGTCAAGGGAGGTAAGGGATTTAGTCGTTAGGTTACTATAAATCCAAATAAATTTGACGCTCCCCTGGTGGCATTGTTTATTAGTTTATTGCAACTACAAATACTGTAATATTAGCATATATCAAGGTTTGTATTTTAAATTTTATGGTAGGGGAATTTGGTGTGAGAGAAAGAATTATATAAAAACTGTTTACATAGATATAAAACAGTTTTTTACTTTATTAATTTTTAATAATTTTCACTATTTAACATTGCGTTTTTATTGCTATATATATATAAATAGCTTGATGAAGCAACTGGGGCTGTTCCCCGGCGTAGATACAGGCTTGCTATACATATTATGCAATAAATCAAACTAATCAAAATAATTTGCTCGCTAGAGTCATGAGTTCGTCATAACTGAGTTTCTCTGTGCATACGTTTATACCAATCGAATTTATCACATATTATTCACAGTGCCTTTAAGTATTTTAATTTGAACACATCATTCTACAACTAAACACATTTCCCGATTTTTTTATTTCTGATTGGAAATTCAACGACACACTTAGTTTATTGACGCAGTAAAAGACGAGAAAGCTTGGACGAGATTCCAAGCTTTAAGCCCGGAATTAAAGAGTAATGGAGCTGTCTAGTCCGATCAACTTCGCTGTCTCTAATGGGAGTAATGGTTTAAAAGTATCTGATTTCGCCGCCGGGATACTCTTCTTGGATGAAGATTTACTTTTGCTTAGAGAAAATCTTCGTTCGTCCTCTTCCAGTACTGGGGAAAAAGCTGGATATAGTTGCTAAGTGCTCATGGTTTTACTCTTTTCCCAAACTTTCTGATTTCAACTTTCACTTAATTTTCAAAATTTTTGAAATATCATCCACCAATAAATTCACTGTCCACATCAGCTTGGTTTTAAATCGATAAGCTGTAATCAATAGTTCATCGGTTTGGAATCATACAGTACGAACCTAATTTTACCAGGTTTGTCTGGACTATTTGTTACCCCATTTCGAACACCATATTTATTCCTTCATAGTGACTTTACATTAATGAAATAATGTTTTGCTGGATCTTTTTATTTTTCATTAGAGGGCTATGCATAAGTTTATGCTAATTCTTGACTTTTCATCTTGCGCTGTGTGGAATCTTTTGAGGAAATAATTTTTAATAATCAATAATGTTTTAGTTTAATGTTTCATAACCGCTGATTTTGGTAGACGTTTATATATACACTGCTTCATTTATTAACTTGGAAATTTTAATAATATTCACTAAATTCTATTGTCAATTCCAAGGGTTTAGCAGTGTGAAACTATATCATGCCTTTACAGTAGCAGTAATTGTATCCCGTTGAGATATTACATCATGTAATCTCCCTTAGATCCTAGATTTCAAAAGCATAGCGGACCTATTATTAATATTTTTTTTCTGCATACATTAGGGTATTTCACAGCGCAAAGGAAATGTTAAGCAGCTTGTTGGAGTCACTTGTTGGAGTTACTTGTTGTTGGAGTCACTTGTTGGAAGTCTCATTCCGAAACCCGTCCATATACTTTCTCGATACTAAGCTGTGACAAGCAAGATATATTTTTGCATATCTGCTATAGATAATTTTGAACTGTTTAATTTTTTAAGAATTTTTTTAAATATTTCAAAATGTACCCAAATGCATCAATCACTATTGGATAAAGTGTTATCTCCTTTTTTTTACCAAAGTTCATCTAAATTACTAAATCACGAAATTTAACCATTTTGTCAAACTTCTTATCGTTGGCTTTATTGTCATTCGGGATGACAATATTCATGATATAAATCTCTTTATCTCCTATTAATATAATATTAAAAGTATTTGTTTGTGTTTTAGGTACTTGTCCGTTTGTAGCCGATCGTCCCAAAGAACTTTAACGAAGTGATGGAAAACAACGAAATTAATATTTAAATAAATTTGTGTTTCATGTTCTCAGTATTTATTATTAGTATTAAGTACATATGTTATCATAGTCAGCAGATTAGACATTATCATAATCAGTTCTACATTCCACATATTGGATGGTGCGAAATCTAGAACGTCCTCCATTGAAAGTGTAAATAGCGAAATCACTTCAGGTTTGTAACGCGGAAAAAACTCCTCCCAATTACGCTTTTATGAAACATGCAATGCTTTTACAAAAATGCCATATATATATATATATATATATATATATATTCATCATCATCATCATATTCAACCATTATCTATCCACTGCTGGATGAAGGTCTCTCCAAATGCTTTCCACACAAGTCTATCCTGGGCCATTCGTTTCCACGTCACCCCAACCTGTTTTCTTATTTCATCCACCCATCTAGTTTGAGGACGTTTTCTAGGTCTTCGGTGGTCTCTTGGAATCCAGTTCAGAATTTCTGTTGTCCATCGTTGATCAGTTCTTCTTGCAATATGCCCAGCCCATCGCCATTTCAGCCCTTTTACTTTAACAATGATGTCCTCTACTCTAGTTTGCTCTCTCACC
>QLNU02015003.1:106304102-106352361 GCA_006491805.2 Dysdera silvatica
AACAAACGTAACGAATTTAATTACGACTAAACTCTAATTTACAACCACAGAGTCTCCTGGACATGTCAGGTCTTTACAAATTCTATGCAATTATATACATTTCGAAAGTTTAAACATGGAAAGAACATTAATGTCTAGCGATAATCTCTTACTACCGTGCTGTGATATGTCAATACTGATTGATAACAAGTCAAATGTCTCAGCAACAAAATCTTATCTAAATTTTAATATAGCATTACAATCAATTATTCCAATACTAAGAACGCATGACATAATGTTAAATTAAGACAATGCAATAACTACTGCCTTAGTAAGCATGGGCAAAGTAGGAGAATAGAGCAAACTGCATATCCTAATTTTAAAATTAAATCTAGATAATGGTACACCACTTACAAATTAGAACAAATGAATATCGACCCAAGTGTGAATGTTATGCTGGGATGCTGTCGTCGCTTGACTGTAGCTCTGTTGCGGGCGTACTACTTTGTATCTCGTCGTGCCCTTCAAAGTCCAATTGTTGATGAGAAAGAGTTTACGAGGTTGTCGGGATGCTGCTGCTCCACTTCTGTCGGACTCGGCGGGTTTAGGGAAAACGCCGGGCTTTGCTGATACGGAGGAAATGATGGAGAGCCATGGTGCTTCTGCGTTGCTTCTGTAGTAATTATCAGGGATGCTGCTGAGTCAGTGCATCGAAGTAAACGTTGTCGACGTAAGCGTTTAATAACGAAGGCTATAGCTGTCTGCTTGTAGGACAGAGCGATTGAGATGTAGCAGATAATTATAGTCAGCCGGAATTCTTCACTCTGCAGTGGCGATGAATATAACTCTACGCAGCTGATGCGTATGATTTTGTAGCTCGTGTGCGAATCCAGAATTTTTGGAGCTTTAATAAAAACTTTCCAAGTGGAGCCCGTGCGATACTTTCAAGTAGGAAGGTTGTGAGTCTTCCTGCCTGCGTCTTTCACTTGCCCTAAAGGATCCGACTGAACCACGTCAGGATGAGACGTTCTTCTTCCTTCGCTGCTCCCGTTCTTCTATATCTTTTGTTATCTCTCCATACCCAGCACAACCTGCACGTCAATCAAATTAAGTCAACGAATCAATTTACAGGATTATTCGTTTTGCCAGTACATTAGCTGTTTCGCGATATACTAATTATCTTGCTGGCCTTTGATAGGTTAACTTTTCGCGGGGAGGTCTGCGGTTTTTGAGTTTACAATTCAAAATTAGTAAGTTCCCAATAAAATTTGACGTTTTATGGGACTTTCATTGTTTATTTTAGCTCGACTCTGGCGCCTAAACCCATAAAACGTCGTCTGGCTTTTTCTTTGTCTACCCATGCTTACTTTGTACAAATACGCAGTATATATTTGGCAAATTAATATTATCCTGTAATAATACGTTAATGTCCATACAAAATGATTTAAAGAACAACGTAATTCAATATGGCTGTCGAGCACGCCATACAGATGGGACGAGGCATGACTCTTAAAATCTTGGAATGAAATGATCATATTATGAAGCAGTTGCTGCTTTTTAGGCTATGTCAGCCTGTTCATTACCAAAAAATGCCAACATGTCCCGGAACCCAACACAATTTCATAATATACTGTGCGTTATTTATATCCACGAGCTATTTGTGAATTCTGGGAATTTCAGAGTGGTGTGAGGTTTTGAATGAGGTTAGACTTTGCAGAACGCTGAGTGATTCTGTACAGAGATGGCATTCACTTTAGAAAAATAATTTAATTTACCTATGGAAGGTATTTTAACTTCCTCTAGATTTTATGCTTGATACAGTAGTTAGAAGTATGCTATAAAAAACAAAATTATTTCGTATAAAATCAAGTATCCTTCATATCTTTGAACAGCCATCTAATCGTTGAGATTGAGCATAAAAGTAATTATTATTTGTAAAGAGGAGAACGCCTCTTTTTCTCGTTTTTTACTGCCATCTTTAAGTTGTTTTTTTTGCATTTTTCCATCGCTTTGAAGTCAGATATGAAATTCTTGCTTCCTGAATAAATAATATAACACAATTATATGCACATAATTAAATTTCAAAGCTTGTGTTGAAATTGGAAAGTGAAAGCAAAGGTTCGGCGAAACAGTTTTTTTTATTAGAAATATTCTTTCTGCTTACACTTTTTTCATTTTCTAAAACGAATGTAAATCTTCGAGCTCACATAAACAAAATATTTATATTTATGATAATTATGCCATTGAGATTAAGATCGTGCCAAACGTAACTAGATATTGTTGTATGGAAAATATAAACTTTAAATGCCTTTAAAGAAACAATTTTTCGGGGAATTGCAAACATATGTAATGCTGTAGAAAAGAAATTTTTAGCACCCAAAATATAATTCTCTCTTATAGAAATTGTGATTTTAGTGTCGAAACTAAAACGCCCAGGAATAGTATTGGAGAAGAAAGCTCCTCGCTTAACAGAAATTAAACTAACATTATCGTCGTATATATGAAAGTTATCACAATTTTTACCACCACTGTACCATTACCATTGCATTTTTTCCATTAATGGTGTCCACCACTTTACTTTTTAATGTAAATGGAATTACTGAGAAAGAGCAAAAAACTAATTTGTAGCAAGAACATACGTGGTTGAATTTATCCAGGGGTCCATCAACGACTATCGCGTTTCTTATCTGTTTATACACGCTGGCCAGGATAACATATCGTTCAGAAAATCAAGACTGCAAATCCCCAGAATGTAACCATCAAAACAACTATATTTCATGTAATCACAATATTGTGATTACATGGAGGCCGTAGAACGTCTACATACGTAGACGCTCTACGGCCTCGTTACTAAAATGATGTTTTCTGTTCTTTCTGTCATGGAGAGGAAACTTACAAAAGGTAGCTAATTTCAATCCTATAAACTCTACAAATCCTTAAAACTCAAAAAGATTTGAGTATTATTCTTTTCAATTACTGGAACGCTGAATGTTAAGACTGGCAAAAATTCTATTTCCTCGGACAGATGTAAGAGAAATAGTTAGAAAATGGATCTCTTAATGTAAGAAATGACATTAAATTATTGCTAGCATCACATATACGTATATATATATACGGAGCGTGTTTACATATTTTTATAACGAGTTGGATGTAGAATTTAAGAAATCTACTATTGATCTGGAAAAAAATCTGAAAAGCGAAAAATCGTTTGCGACTAAAAATTTAGTTTGCGCTGTGAAATGGCATACAAAAGGGACCTGTGGCTTGAAGGTTATATATTTACCCTTTCCGAAGAGAAATATTCATATTCAATAATTAAAAAACAATGCAACAAGCATAGTTTTCCAGTTTCAAAATATAAAATAAGTGATATTATTAATGTAAAATGAAAAAATAGGGAGACATTAATTTCAAGGGGAAAAAAACGCGAAAAGAAATATCCCAAAATGGTTCATATTTCTTCTAACATTTCTAAAGTGCAGTCTACGGTTTTACTAGAAAATCCAAAACCTCAAAGAACTATTGCAAAAGCATTGCATACATTAGTAGCAACTATAAGTAAAATAATACAGGTTTAAATTTAATTAAAACAAAAAATTACAGTTCATCGTCTGCTACCTCGGGATGTTACTGAGCCGAAGACTAGATGCAGATTGCTATATGAAAGTCATTTCGAAGGAAATAGATGGAAAAATCGTTGCAATTAACGAAGTGTGGATTTATTTAGAAGACTGTGATAAAAATGATCCATTTATTATTCAAAAAAGGCCCGAGAGACTCAAAAGTTTGTTTCAAAGGGAGGAAAAAAAATTTCTATAAATGATTTATGGTTATCGCTGGCATTTCTTGTAACGGAAAATAAAAAATAAGAAAAGTTGAAAAAATCCAAAACTCAACTCTATATATTATCAAAATAATGTTCTGACTCCTATTTTTAAAGAAGATATTCCAAAATTGTATTCTACTGATTTTTAAAATGTGGAACTCCATCAGGACAAAGCGAGTAGCCACACCTCCAAAAGTACAACCGCATTTCTAGAAAAAAATGAGACAAACTGGAATTAAGCCAATACAAGTTAGCCATATTCCTACAAAGTCGCCAGCTGTAGCACCTATAGATTAGTGTGCATTTGGACATTTAAAACAAGCTCTTTTAAAACGCCGACCCCCCCTACCTTGGATGGATTGCGGAAATCTGTGAATTGTGAGAAATGGGACAAAATTCCGCTTGCGACTTTATAAAAAGCCTCACTATCCTAAAAATCTCATAGTATGATAGCTAAAAGGCAGGGCTATCAGAATATATTAGAAAATAATTTTTTTATTGTATGTATTTTATTCGCGCTATCAAAGTCTTTGGAAATATGTGTAAGTATCTTCTGTATGTCTGGTAAAGCCATGGTATTTAAAATGTTACGGAAGAACGACATCATGGTTAATGTTTTCTACACTATCAAAATATTAAACTGCAATGTTTTTCGTAAGTCATTTTAAGAAAAGGGCCTAATACTACTTTTAACTGAAATGGTATGAAAATTTTCCTGCAGTATAAAAACAAATGTATTTTGACAAATGCGTGCCGTTAGGGAAGAGAAGAAAAAACGTGTAATAATGCACTTCCGAAACTGGGTTTTCAATGTTTTTTACAATTTCGGTACTGTTAGTTAAATAATATAACGCATTACTTTGCAAAAATATGCAAGATTATGATGATATAATTTATTAGTTTTAATATGATATATAAAACATCATGCTTTTACAAATTTTAAACATGTCCCAAAATACCATGGCTTTACCCATACGTTTCCCAGGCTATTTGCATAAAGTATCACTCGGCTTCTAAGTTTTTGTGGTTTTATAATTTCCTTTCATCCTTTTCTACATGCAAAATGCATTTTGAGTCTGAGAAATGGGAAATAAAAATAGTATTTATCAATACACGTGGTATCTGCTGCGACAAAAATATAAGCAGCTTATTGGTTTAGGCGACGGTTCGCCAAAAAAATCTTTTCCTTCCATCAAAAGCGCAGTTTGCTCTCTTCTTTGAGAATCAAATATTTTTCTAACTTTAAAATTTCGATCGCTGTTCCTCAGGGATTTGTGGACCTTCGCATGCGCTTCCGTCGTCGTGGCAAATAAGTTTATTTTTCAAAAACCCAGGTTTGTCTTATTTTAAAATTCCTTTCAATTTTAGCTCTGTTTACCTATTTAATTAATCAAAATGAAATGCATGAGGTCCTGTATGCTTACGCATTTGTATTCCACATGGAAAATTGATTCATCTGTTCCATTTTATATTCTTTGTATATATAGTGTCTTGAATTTAAACTATTTTTTTTTGTATATTTTAAACTGAAACCCTCACTCATTGCTAAATACCTAGCTTGGAGAGAAAAATTCAAGTGCAGTTTATTTACTGAATGATGTAAACACTTCATAAATTGCGCTTTATGAACATTTTATAAACACTGCATGCTCCTGTAAATGAACGTTTCCGTTGAAATAAAAAAATTTAGCATATGCAAAATTATACATGCATAAATTTAAAAAATCCCAGGATTGTTTATAACATTTTGTATTTCCTCATGCACTGTCAGCGTCTTGCTTAAGAGATTAAAATAAAATACAATTAGGAGAAAAGAAATAAAATTCTCAAAAAATGCAAAAGTAAAAACGTAAGACACGTGATGAGCTTCTCAAAACTTGCTTAAGAAACGCAACTGTTTTTACAACACCGAATACTTAAGAAAAAGTTTAATCTAAAAGTAAATACAACGTCTTCTACAGTTAAAAGGATATATGTTCAAAGAAACGGTGTGCCAACTCGTTCACTGCACATCCAAAGAACAGGTGTGCCGACTTGTTCACTACACGTCCAAAGAACAGGTGCGCCAATTCCTTCCTGCATGTCCAAAGAACAAATGTGTGCCGACCCGTTCACTGCACATCTAAAGAACAGGTGTGCCAACTTGTTCACTACGCAGCCAAAGAACAGGTGTCCAAATAATAGGAGCATTCG
Source organism: Dysdera silvatica (assembly GCA_006491805.2). Taxonomy (NCBI): domain Eukaryota; kingdom Metazoa; phylum Arthropoda; class Arachnida; order Araneae; family Dysderidae; genus Dysdera; species Dysdera silvatica. The sequence goes on from QLNU02015003.1 coordinate 106,310,101, forward strand.
TTCACTGCACATCAAAAGAATAGGTGTGTCAACTCGTTCACTGCACATCAAAAGAACAGCTGTATTAACTCGTTCACTGTACGTCTAAAGAACAGGTGTGTCACATCGTTCACTGCACGTCTAAAGAACAAACGTGTCAGCTCGTTCACTGCACGTACCAATAAACGGTTTTGCGCATCTTTCATAAACGAGTGTCAGCTTCGGTGATTCAGAAATTGAAAGATTTGACATACCTCTAATTCAAATTTATTAACTTGCATAAAATTTCAAATGAAATTTAAATGGATTATAAATATAGGCAATATTTTTTTGTATCCACACTTCTAGGCTCAAGCTGCATTTATAGAGACAAAACTCTGTCCGGAAACGAACAAGGGATCGGAATAAAGCATGAAATCGAAGATGAAAAAGTAGAGTATGGAAAAAAGTCGAAGATGGAAAAAAGTCGAAGATGGAAAAAAGTCGAAGATGGAAAAAAAGTTGAAGATGGAAAAAAGTTGAGGATGGAAAAAAGTCGAAGACGGAAAAGTGTCGAAGATGGAAAAATGTCGAAGATGGAAAAAAGTCGAAGATGGGAAAAAAGTCGAAGATGGGAAAAAATCGAGTATGAATTGAAGCGACTTAAATGAATGAGATATCGGAGCATTAGAATGATGCTTCTTTTTCTACATAAAATCATGTCCTAGTGGGTTTGTGAATTGAAAAATGTTTTGCAAATTTTACAATTATGTTGTCCCTACGAAGGGACATGGTATCTTACAAAATAAAATGGAACGTTGAAAATAAATTATTTATAAGTAAAACTTTTCAGCTTTGGTGATTCATTTCAAAATTTTATATATATTCTAAGCTATGGACACGTATATAGAGACAAGGATTATAAGTTCTGACTTCAGCCAACCGTAATGCATTTCGACATTTTTTTAGGTAGAATATTTACAAATTTTGCTTCAGATTTTATTTAAAAATTTAGTAATTATGAAAATACATATCCAAAATGATTCCATTTACGTATTTTATTTAAAAATTCTTCGTATTAATTCTAATATGGTTTAATAAATTCCAAAATATTAACTCTACAATACATAGCTTTTTTATTTTCATTAATTATGTTTCGTAATGTTAATGTGTAAAGTACATATGGAAAAATATTTAGAAAAATACTTTTTTTTTTCAGTTACGGAGGTTTGTTTCATATATGCATCACCATGTATTCGGGTATAAAATACATTGGGAAGATTATTTTCAAGGGGTATTTAAATAAATATTTTTAATTAAATATATTTTAATGAAACATTCCACAATATATACTACAATAAATATTCTCATTAGAGAACACCCTGCAGACAAAAATTTGTCCTTAAAAGACGGGTGGTCGCAAAAGAAGAGATCGTATTGATGTATGCAAAATATCCCGTTTTGAATATCTCATTACATAAAATATCTATTTTTAGGGACACATATGCCAGGCCAGTTTTATATAATGGAGATAATTATTTGTTGAATAAAAACACAGTAAAACCTTCCAATAGTGGTCACCAGCCGGACCCTGCATAGGTGACCGTCTTTCGGAAATGGTTGTTATTTAGGAGTTCAGTATAAAAAACTCAAAATACATAAAAATAACAATAAAAAATCAATCTTTTAAAATATTTAAATGCTCATCTCTTTTATTTATATTAAAAAAAAATCTTATCTCACTTTTTAAACGATTTCTGTTAGAAAGGTCCCTCTGTTGAATTATCCACGTTCATTTCTCATATTCAGTATATTATGTAAACATAAGGATTTTATTATAAAGGAATAAATTACGAACAGAGCCTCGGTATTTGTGTATAACTTTTAAGAAGGGCTTGAAAATGCATTATCTTGAATGAGTTTCTGCTAGGAGAACTTTTATCCTATAATAAAAACGCAAAGCAAATAATAAATAAAATGATTGTATCTTCCGGATTCCCATTAAAATAAATCACAATAAATTAAGTAAACACATGATAACATACAATAATGCAAGCACTTATATTATTGAGATTAATGAGTGCGTAATTATATTAGAGGTAACTGGATTTGTGAAGCAATCTAAGCGAAGAAATTCATTTCATCATGAGAAGTTTCAGGTTCTCATGAAACTTCTCATGATGAGAAGTTTCAGGTTCTTTTGCAACCGAACCCGAGGTATATAAGGGAAAAGCATTCAAATACCTCAGCAAAAATATAAAGATTTATCCGAAAAACAGGACTCTCTGTTTTCAAGAAGAGAAACAGATAATGGACTCAGTTTCACGAAACTTTGAGAAAAGAAACAGTTTCCTGCTAAAGCATCACTTTATATTTCAGATTTGTTTCTTTTGAGAGGATGCGTTTCAGAGTTCTAAATTTTTATTAAACTCGCCTTTTCGGCCGATCTATGCTCGTCGCACAAAAAATGAAAAATATTTTGCAATGCATGAAACGCGAGAAAACGAAATATTTTCTTGTGCTTAAACGAATGGAAATTTACATGAAAAATGACGATAGAAATCTCAATGTTTTTACATATTTTACGGTGCAAAGACAACAAAGATTATACCGAGTCGGCATCCACAAAATCCGGACCTTCTAAGAACTAGGGAATCAACCTCCGGACTACAGTGCGCAGTAAATCGATATGTGTTCCTCTGAAAAAATTACGTGTACCGTCACAAGGATACATTAAGTTTCGTTCTAAGAAGTCTTCATAGACATTTAAATATGCAACCTATTTCTTGGGGGAAGGCATCGCATACCATTCATGAAAAACAATTTAGCTTCTAGTCTTTGAATTATTTGAACTCCCGCCGTAGTCTTTACTTCGTAACGAATGCCAAGCTATTAACCCTTTAAACATGAATATATGATGCACCGTCCTTAGACGATACAACATATGAAAATACACATAACCACATGAACTGTTTAATTATTAAACGTTTATAGTTATTTCGCAAGCATGAGCTCTTTCCTTCAGAATGTAAACAAACACCGATATTGTACACGTGCGAAAAGTTCACTATTGCCAAAGCAGCTTTCACAAATTCAAACGATCAGCGGGAATCGGATATGGGGCAATATCTGCATCTCTTGCTATGGAGCAACGAAAGCAGCTTCTGTAGACGGGGCAATATCATCAGCTTTCATTTAATACTTTCCTTCAGTCTGAAAAGACTTCCTAGTAAGAGGCGTAACTACTGACCCATAGTTTCCTGTGAGAATTCGAATTTGTAAGCAATATGTTGACAACAGTGGACTTTTCGCACATCAGTGGTTGCTTATGCTCTGTGGAAGGAAACTCCGTTCTTCCAAATTACCTGCAAGCATTTTACAATTGAACAGTTAAGACTGATGATGCGTCTGTTTATATTTCATACCTTTGAAGTATTTTTTTAAAGAATTGAACTAATGAACTCGCACACAATTAAATTGCAGCTGTAAGATGGCTGGGCAAAAATTTACCATGCATCCGTAGAAGTTTAGCAATATGCTGAAGTGCATTATTATTGGGAACAATTGCTCCAGATCAAAACATTCATGGTTATTTATTCTTTATACGGATTCTCGAGTAGCTGTGTGTAGCTCTTAGTACGGATTTTAACCTTAGTCTACTTAAACTCTACTAACAAAAGAACCACCATGGTTACAAAATAAAACTTATGGACAAAAATTCGCGTCTTAGACTATTTGGGTTTTATTATCACGAGATGCCTTTATTTCAGACTTGCTGGAGGACATAAAATAAATGGTAATATGTTTAGTTACCGGCCATAATTCGCAGATAGAAATAATAGCTGCCCTCTGCTTGGTAAATCACGTGTTCTGAAAGTCAATGGCGCAATGCTAACGCGTTCAACTAGTATATTGTTAATCTCGGCATGACCACAAACAAACTAAAACAAAAAAGCTTACTAACTACTAATCACTGCAGTTCAGGGGCTAATTTCCTAGGTCGTAAGAGTTTCAGGTTCCTCGGGAAAACCTAGGTCACTATGCCTTCTGGTGGCGCAATGGTAACGCATTCAACTAGCACGTCGTTAATATGAACATGACCCCCAACAATGCCAAAAACCCTATTACTCACTGTAGCTCGGGGCTTAATCAGGGAGTAAGGGTTCAGGTTTCTTGGGAAAATGTAGATCCATTACGCCTTCTAGTTGCGTAGTTGCAGCGTATCCCCTCTAGTTCGGCCATTAACTTAGGTTCAACTCTCAATAGTGTAGCAGATGCCTGGCGTTTTTCTGACTACCATTTTCCGGGGTCTGCTTCCCCCTGTGACGAAGAGGCTTGGACAATTTAGGTCCCAACGCCACAGCACCTTTACCACCCTTGCGTCGTAGAAACATAAACGAGTGCTCCAAATACATGTGTGCAAAATAGTTCACAGAAAGAATCGAGGAGCGAATTTGCTCATCAATCGTGAAAGAGAAGACTATTTAAGTATTTCAGTCATTGAAGGTGACATACCACTGGTCCCAAACTTATGCCGACGTTATTCTTTATGATGATCGATCAACGTCCAAGGAATGCGTTGGGAACGTGTCTTAAAATTCAACCTTTTCTTTTGCTTGAATTTTATGGCGCAAGAGTCATAGTGAGCCGTGAGCCACAGTTCTCCGATATATCCGCGAACCTCTTAAGTCCTGGAAATCCAACGCACTGACTACTTTAGCTTGCTCTTAAACGCATTTTGTATTGAAACACATATCACATATACACTTTGGATTCATTTTTAGGGAAAGTAAGCTCCTTCGACGGCAAAATTGTATTGCTTTATCAATATTGACTATAACGTCGCCAGTTGAAATAACATGGGTTTGATCCAAATACTGCGAATAAATATTTCGTTTCCTTCCGTCTTTCCCGAAGCATACATATCCAATAAATTCACAGAATACCCTACACTGAAATTCGTTTAAGTTTTACGAGCAAAGATATGAAGTGTCTATAGTTTTACGGCTCAAAGACTACAGTGGTCATGCTGCGCCGGGACCTACTGTTTTCCGAGGAATCCGAACCTCTTAAGGCCTAGGGAACCAAACCCCGGACTACAGTGAGCAGTGCGATCTTTATGAGATCTCTGAGTAAGCGTTCTTTGCACTGTTGGGAGTCGAACCCGGATTAGCGGCGAACGCGTTACCACACTGCGCCACCGCAGGGCAACATGGAGTGTCCTGCTGTGCCGGGACCTACAGCTTTCCGAAGAATTCAACCTCTCAAGGCATAGGAAACCAACTCTGAGACTACGATGAGCAGTTGCGAGGTAAGTGTCCGATTTTTGGCACTGTTGGGAGTCGAACCCGGGATATCAGAACGTTATATGAACACTTTTCCACTGCACTAAAACAGAGCCACTTAAATTTTGTATTCTACGATATTCTAGAGACAGAATAGAACTAGTACTTAATTGAATGACCAAATAATGACGATGTTATATTCATACCTTTTTTTGTACTTGAAATTTTTGGAAAAAACCTTCATCGGAGCAGTCCCTCAGAATAGATCAACGCAGTAGAAACTAATGGGAAGCCTTCAATAGAATCAATTTCATCTAAACACCCAATGAGAATCAAACCTGTACTGTGGGGCACCTAATTTTAAGAGATTCCCATACATCTCAAAGAAAGAGTTGTTTATAAGTTTCTGGAAGTGATTGTGGTGGGTTAGTGGGTTTTCCATGTAGTTTGTAAGAGTCCAAATGTTCTAGGAAAAGTCGACTATTTTTGTTTTGATATTCCGGTGTAGTATTCTTGTAGAGTCACAGTCGGGTTCGTGCCCATATTATAAAACGTGTTCTGCCATACGTGATGCTATGTCTCCTCCCGCGAGTACTTATATTCTTTTCTTACTATTTTGATAATTTTTTTATCACACTGCTTATTCTGTATGGTTAATTCCAGTTCCCGAATTATTTTACAATTAATGGTTACGTAAATACGCAGAGCAGTAATGAGCCATGGTATGCAATGATGAGTGCAAATTTATTCTAGTGGGAGAAGGCTGAGATTTCAGAAACTATTAAAACTCTCAGACTAATCTTATCTAGCATATATTTTAAAAGGGTGGATCCAGAAATCGTTTAGGTGGGGGGGCGATTTTTTTCAGATTCTTATTTTTAGCCGTGTCCGGTACTTTACATTTCATTCTCCATGATCAAATCCCGGCTCAATTGGAAGAGCGATCGATCGCCCCCCCACTTGGATTTGCCAGTGATACAGTAATGGGTTTTGAGTGGATTGAGCTACTCAGCCCCTTTCCGTCCCATGCCTTGAATCTTCAAATGTACAGAAAAATGACTTAACAAGACGAAGGAGTCAGCAAAGTTTTAAGGATGTTGTGCTGAAGCAATATTGCATTCTGATTCCACATGCTAACCTACACCCTGAGTAGGGGCGTTTATTCTACTATTCAAGTATGGACAAAAATTAAGATGACCTTTTGTTGCGTTTCTGACACATTACAAGAATTATTTTTTAAAGATCTTTGTATAATTGACGTACTGAATCCGACGCAACAAGATAATAATACAAGAATTAAATATTTTCTTTTATAAATCCGTATATGCTCACAAATGGTTTGGAAAAGAACAAAGGTCTTCTGTATAAAAGCAAAAATTTGACATGTTGACAGTATTTAATTAATCACAACGCTAATGTTTCACAAACAATGACATACTTGCTTTATGTGTAATGGTCTGACGGAAAGGCGTGAGCGTTTAATGGAGAGGTTTGGCCCAGGAGAAAAAAGGAAGTTTTGAATGGAAATAGAAATGAAGCTTGTCCTACAGCACCGTTATTTGGACTACAGGTTTATTATTAGTTAGATTAACAATATGTTCAAAAAATAGATTTTACTATTAAGATTAAAAAAATCAAGAATTAGATTGGATCTTAAAAAGATTAGTTTTTCCATAATATCTTTAACATATATTTTCGTCTCACACATACTCTGACTCTCTATCATATACATATATATGCATATCTTGTCTAACCTCGATTTAACGATTTTCACGGGACGAGTGAAAATAATCGTTAAATCGAGGAATTCGTTAAATCAGGGGAGCACATTTATCGGAACCAATGATGCACCCACGGCGGAGGGATGAGTCCACTGGCGCAGGCATGGAATGTTTATGTGGTTATAACCCCACATTGCAATGAAATTTTGTATATTTAACATAGGAATATGTGAGTTGAAGTTCTGAAATGCTCATTGGGTCCCTCCGCTTATGAGCTTCCTGAGTAAGCTTATGGATGCATCTCAAGCTCTTCCTTGGGCTGAAAATTTACATGTAAAATACGTTAAAATTAACAACTATTGCCTTAAAAAATTAACGTTTGTTTACATTTTTGGCTCTCTTACGAGCAAAAATCATGAGTGAGCTATTAATTGGAACTGAAATAAGAAATTATCGAAAAGGAGAACAATAAAAATGCTTACCAGCATTCTGAAGAATACATGTTAATTTTAATAAACATAAAACACAAGCAATTAAGATTATTACATTGAAAAATCTTTGACGTTTTAGTTTTTCTTGGGAGTTGGCATTTAACATTGCCTTTTCGATGTTTTCTAATGGATTGAAAACATCACCATTGGCGTCAAAACATAATACGCAATGAATACCTTTTACATACTCTAAACTAGCATTCGCTTCAACTGAATAAGCATTTCAATTTGATTTGCTGACGACAGTTGATTTTCTAACTGAAATTCTACCTACAATTACAAGTTAATGATGAATATATATCATTAAATCGAGGAAATATAACACTTGACTCAATGTAACTCAATTTGTATTAATAAACACAATCGTTAAATCGAAGTTAGACTATTATATATATAAAATTAGTGGAACTTGAAACAAGTACGGATAGGATATAAGAGGCAGGAACAGGGAATATGTTGTCATCAGCAAAATGTCCATGAAGTTGGTTGTTCTGGCTTGGAACCATAGTATTGGGCGGATATATATATGCATAATGGCAGAACACATCTTCATATCTTTGCCACAGGTTGTATTACGACATTACATTATTCTACAGTTTTCTCTTGGGCTGTGTTCATTTTCTTCGCGGAGAACGGGGTCGTCCAGGACTTTTGTCCATGGACGGCAATGTTTGTCCATGGACGGCAATGTTGGTCCATGGACGGCAATGTTTGTCCGCTCAGAACATTTCTTATTTTGGTTGCTGGAGAGTAAAGACGTTAAGCCACAACTTAACCCGCTTATTCCTCACTTAAATCTCGTAGGACATGATATGTGTGTTACGTAAAGAAGAACATCCCTCCCCAAGTTCTAATAAACCTGCAAATTATCTTAAAGGATGAATGGAATCATATCCCCACGGTGCTCTTCAACAGCTTAGTGGAAAGCAGCACGAAGAGGCATAAAACATACACTATGTTCGTGAAAGGCGTACTCCCTACCGAGGCACCCAAACCTGTCGTCATTGACATAGAAGGGAGCATTTTTCGTGATTGTTTAAAGATGCTCCAAAGAAAAGTTACTTGCTTTTGTTATTTTATTTTTCCCTGGTCTAAAATCTGTACCATTGAACTTATCAAAAATACAAAACTTGCTAAATATTTAGCAAGTTCCATTTCTTGCAACGGTGACCATCGTTAATTATGACGAAACAATTCTTGGCATTCATCGAGTAGTGTATAATATATATATTTATTATGTATATAGAATACCAGTGACACATGTAACAAATTAATTTTCCACCTCAAAAATTATTTTATATCCAAAAGTTTTAAGATTTTTGTCTACTTAAAAAATAATTTTTTTGAGACACTTACAAAATTCAGATTTCAGTAAGATTTAGATTTTCTGTCACAAATATTTAAATGCATTCCCATTGCTATTCTGCTGCTCTAAGAAATGGAAGCCTTTATGGAAATGGTTAATATTAAATAATATAATTAGAGTGTATTAAATGTTCATCGTGTTTACAACTTTCAAAATTAATGGTTGACCGATTCATATTTTATGAATGTTTATTATAAATGATTACACAAAAATATAAATTTCGGTAAATGTTTATATCGAATAACAGCTGCAAAGAAAAGAATGCTCTGGTCCCTGAACACATATGCATATACTTTTCGCAATATGCTGTTACACATATTTATAGAGACAATAAATTCACTTATTAAAGACTTTCAAGAGAGGAAAACGTTAAACCGAAAACTAATATTTAGAAAATAATTCTATGAAATATTTTCCAAGACCTCAGAGTATCGTTTATTAAATTATTATTAAATATTACTGCTTATTATACGTTATTAAATTGAATTACTGGTTAGCTAGAAGAAGATACCGAGATAAATTACTCTGTGTGTATACATATATATATATATACGGATTATTAAAATGAATAGATATTATTTATAGAAAGGAATTAAGAGAAAATTATTAAAAAATAAAATTATTAAATTATATCACAATCATACTACAATTTTGCTATTTTTATATATATATATATATATAATGACCGTCTTTTATCACTGACGAGATACTTTGAATAAAAATTAGGTTTAATGTCATTTTTCTCAGTAAATAACACTTATTTTGTTTGTTGTTGACAAATTCTAAGTTGTGGTTGGAAATTGTTTTGCCATTTTCTATGTTCAGAAGTTTCCTCCGGAGAAATATTGTTATTCTCTACTTTTGTCCCATTTTTAAAGATACTTTTCAATTTACGTTCTCTCTCTCTCTCTCTGTGGATTCATGTTAAAAGCATTTTATTAAAATATTTGCAATTCTTACGAAAAATAAGCCTCTGTCACGAGGGCATTTTAATAATTTAACTGAAGTCATATTTGTTTTCCAATTGCTTTATTTCCTTTCATCCGAAACATCCGAAATTTTAGTCCTGCAAATAGTTTCACCGCCATATTAATGCTTATGCATTTTATACTAATAATTCGAATTTGTGCTTGAGGCAAAATATTCAGAAATTGGGGATTCAATTAAAATTTTTACGATGTTAACATTTGCTTTTTATTTTGTTGGAATTTTAGCCATTCTAAATAAATTCAAATTTGTTTTCCAGTATTTGAAATTTCAGTGTTTCAAATTAAAAAATTATAGCGTTTAAAAGCGAATACACAATCTAATTAAATTCCCTATCTCCCTATGTTCAGTGAATAATTAGAAATAAGGATTTCCTCTATCACAAAAAATCAGAATTCCAATTCCGTTAACTTGATATTGGCGTTATTTTGTTTATTCAGCCGTGTTCAATGAGTTTGATAACCAAAATGACAAAACATTTCCTCTCTCAGAAAACAGAAAGTCCTGATTTATGGATACTTCAACTGCCCTGAGATTATTAAACACAAACTAATTTCTGTTTCAAAATATCAGCTGGAAAGGTCATCAACCTAAGTGCCACTGAATGAAAGGGAAACTGAGCATTGTTTATTTACTTTCAAAACGAAGCTTCCATATATAAAAACTATAAACTTTCTGAAAATGAAAGCTGAAATTTTTCTGCAGTTGGAAAAATTATTTGGGAGGAAAAACAGGATGGAAGGGGAGTACTGGATTATTTATATCGAATTCTCAAAGAAAAAACACATATCTGGACCAAGCCCTCTTACATTTTCTGCCTTTCTTTCATTTCTGAAGCTCCAATTATTATTTGCTTTGCGCTATTTGTCTGTTACATTTAAAGAAACAGGTTTTTATAAAAAATATTTAGGTACGATTTGGTATTCAATAAAAGAAGTTGTTCTCGATTGGTTTTTTAAAGAAAAATCGTCAATTACTGAAATCACAAACGAAGTCTTTTTTTCATTATTAGGCAAGCCGTAATGCCTTTTCCTGAGAAAAAACGCGGACAAAGAAAACTTAATGAGTGAATTGAAATTTTCCGCCATATAAGATATTTAAAGAACGGTATTAAATAAACGTAAACTTAGCGGAAGCAAGAATTATAAACGTAACAATATATAAAAAATAATTAGTTATCTAAGGATTCGCGTGTAGTTTTATTTCTCATTTGCTTAAAGCTTTGCATTTTTATTTTCTGTGATTAACTAAAACTGTGCGAGTCCTTTCTTAAAGCAGCAAAAACTAAAGGAAGATAGCAATCCATAAAATGTGCGAAAATCTTGTTACACAAATTATTTAAAACCCGGTATAAAAAATTAATCAAAACAGTGAATTCGAAACGGGAAGTTTTATAAAGAGACAAATTATATTGGGTCGGTGCGAATGAAATGTCCAGAAAATGATCATCACACTCAGATGGCAATAACTGAAAAATATGTAACTTATCTACTGGAAATAGTCTCCTTCTGAATTGACACACTGTTGCTACTTACCTGTCAAGGCCATGATCCCGGAATGAAAAATGTCTTGTGGCTAGGATGCGAAGAAATCAACTGCACGATGAACCTCCGTATTTTGGGTGAATCGTTTGTCAGACAGAAAGCGATCCAAGTGACGAAACAGATGATAATCTATAGAAGACAAGTCAGGGGAGTAGTGGGAGACGAGGCAATGATTCATAGCCCAACTCATCGCCCGTTATGCGATATGAGTACGAGCATTATCTTGCAAGAAAGAGGAGAACGCCATGCGTATTTACCAAAGCTGGTTGTTTCACCATCAATTTCCAATGCATCTGTTGTAATTCATCACAATAACGTTCTGAAGTGATGGTTTGTCCATTTGGCAGGAAACTGCAATGAATCATTCCAGCTGTAGACCACCATATAAGAAGCATAAACTTCCTGGGATGTAAGGGTGGCTTGTGATGGCATCCATAAGGCTATGCTTTACTTACCATTGTGCAGATCGTTTACGATTGTCATGAAGACCTATTTCTTGTCGCAGGTAACGATTCGCTGTTGTAAAGTTTCTCTTTCATTCGTGGGAAGGAACGAAGCACGGACTTCCAAACGTCTCACCTTGTTGGTAATTGTCAATTCATGAGGCACCCAAGAATCCATCTTTTTGACTTTATCCAGTGAAGCCAGGCGACGAACAATTGTAGCGTGGTGGACACCTAGCTCGGCCGCACTCACGACATGTTTTCCGCAGTTCAGCTACAACCACACTTAGCAGAACATTGTCAGAAACTTCAACTTCTCGGTGACCACGTGGTTCATGTCTCAGGCTCATATCTCCACTTCGCAAACCATCGCCGAATGGTTTGTTCATTGGCTGTATTATCCCCGACTGCTTTGTTAATGTTTTGAGCAGCAGAATGTCCCAGCTTAAATTCATAAATGAAGATAACTCTCAAATCTTAGTTTTCCATGTTGAATTTGGAAGCAGCTTACAGCCAAACAAATTCAAACCTCGAATTTGTTCTTCACCCTTGTGATAGCTATTTATAGTACCTCTGTGACTTAAGATGCAGAAGCTTGTATGTAAATTCTTTTAGCTGTATGGGGTCATTCCCAAACCTATTTCTTATCGGACATTTCATTCGCACCGACCCAATACCTTATGTTCAGTAGCGAAATGACATAATTTGGAAATTTCTAATCTTAAAATTAAAGATCCATTTTGTAACAAATACGATACGTTTTCAACAGAAGAATTTAGTTAATAAATTATTAATATCGCTTAAAATATTATTCGCTAGGTATTATTTATTTCTTTCTCAAAAATTAATATATTTTCTCTTCCACATTTGAAGTGCCTTTAACAGTTGTATCGAACGTGTGAGAAGGCGAGGTAATAAAATTGCAACTTTCCAGCTATGTGGTACTGTTCCGGAGAGATTTTTCACAATTCCAAAGGCAAGAAGGATCCAAATTCCTCCTGAAACTTTTTTCCTCTTCCTTCCTTCCTTTATTCTACGTGGTTGCCCTTGTTATATCCTTGACGCCATTGTACTAAATTCTGCCACTTGAATGTTACGCAATGTATAATATACATTGCATTTATCGTATACACGATGTGCATCTTTTACATTATATGTTCAAATGTTTATATAGTGTACATTCGAATGTTTTATACATTGTTTGTTCGAATGTTTTATATAATGTGCATTAGAACGTTTAATACATGTATGTATTGGATATCGGATAATATATGTAATACTGCAGTTTGAAATGAATTTTTATTTTTGATTACTTGTATTTTACATTACAATTTAGATATTTTTCAGTAGAAAAACTCCTAAATTATAATGATTAACCATAAAAAAAACTTCGTTGTAAATGTAGGTATTTGTTAAGTTTGACACAATATTTTTCTGTTTTTTTCGGATGTATGGTATATAATTGATGGAAATCGTGCATTTGGTACAACGTACCTGATATCTAGAACTTTGGGAGTTCAGAAATTTTTGGATAATCGGTTCATCGCGCGATGTTAACCATCTAGAGGAGAGCCTTATAGCAAGTTATTGTTTTCTACTCTTTGCTATTTCTAACCTATCCATCAGATGTAATTTTCTCATTTAAAATAACGTATTAATTTAAAATATTTCATATCAGCTGCATATATCACCACACTTTTTTAAGTAAGTTAATTACATGTTGGTATCATTGTGTTCACTACATTCGGAGTCTTTGTTTCACCTCTCCTGTAAAATTTGCATTTTCGAGTTATGTCATTTTCGTCGCATGTTTATTTTATGTATATAAGCCTTTTGTTTATTTTTGTCTTTTATAACAAACAGCATTAAGTCATATTTAATAATATCACGAAAAATTGACAACCAAGCTACTATATTTTATTGTCGCGAGTTTTTAAAATTATTACCTTCTCTGATTTCATTACGTTTTTCTTCAATCATCACCCCGACTTGTGACATTCAAGTCAGAGTCAAATATAAACAAGACTTTAACATAGATGACATAGCGAAATGAGGAGAAAGAAAAGTTCTGATATAAAAATGGGATGAGATGAAAAATTAAGAAATTTCAGTGTGCTTATTATCATTGCAAGGAAGGAAATTAAGATTATTGAAAGATTTGGAGATAAACATATAAATTCAAAAAGCACGTGTAAACTTCTAAGGAAGAAAGAAGTATGAGGCAGTCGAACTATGAAACAGGAAACTTCTCACTGCATTCAGAATGCTCGGCCAACTTGTTTACTATCTACGCTCATATTCTTTACGTATATGATTTTCAGATTTATATATACTTTCACTTCCGGTCCAAGCCGCAATATGTGCGGATTTGTGATGAAATAAAATATATGCTTCTTTTGTGTTTCTTTTCCATAGCAAAAAAAAATCACGTATCTTGCAGTTAAATCCTCAATAGATACCCCTCCGATAAGGTCAACCCGTTTTTACTGTCCGATAATAAAACAATGAATTCCTTGAAAATGCTAACCCCTTTTTTTACGGTTTCACAATGCTTAAGAGAAAATTTACAAAAAAAAATTAATTTAAACAAATGGTGAGTTACCGCAGATAAGGGGTTTTACAATGTATATGAACACTTTTCAGTTTGAACAGCAGATGAAATCTATTGATTTCAGACGCAATCGGTCGATTTCAGATGAAATTTATATATTTTTTATAGATTCTACCTTCCTGAAGGAAAAAACCTACCTTGACACACATGCCTTGAAAGAAAAAAGACCAAGTCAGAATAACAAACTTAAAAAGCGCTATGAATAAAAAAAAAAGCGCTATTAATGAAGCGCTAAGAAAAGATAACCTTTTCATAGATCTTCAATTTATAAATTTTAAACTTACAAAGCAGCCTTTGGTATTTTATTCAATCTACAACTGAGCGAAATATTTAATAATTCAAATTCTTGTTTCCATGATGCCTACGAACGACTTAAAATATTTTCTATGATTATTCCACTTGCTTTCACTGTTTCCCATTTGTACTTAAAATATTGAGAAATGTTTTTGTATGGACTGCCTGTGAAATATAACTTATAACTGATTTTTATTTAATAATATTAAATATTTTATTACTCCACTTTACAGCTTAATCATATATATTTATATGGCCGAATTTATCTAAATTCCATTTATTTTTCTCTTCCTTTATTATTCAATTTCCCTTCCTATTTTTCGGCAAAAAAAAGTAGATACCTTGGGCATTAATCTTGTGTCGCTCATTTTATTTAATTTCTTCTTGGAAGTTCTGGCAGGCATTCTACCCATTGAAATCGAAGATATGACAATTTTTGCGACGCAAAAAGTCAACACATGTGTTATTTTGAAATTGCTGTTCACATTTTGACTCAGCATTCAATAATGCAACTCAGTGGAGGATATAATTATGCAAAAACTGGGAGAGGCTATTTGTATTTTGATATTTTTGCAAATATATTTTCCACGCCCCGATCAAACTTTTTCACGTTATCCTAATTTTGCAGCCAACACGCTTTGCCTTTAGCTTGTAACAGACCATCTACTGAATTCGTGAATTCGTGAATCCGAAAATTCGTGAAGTTATGGACAGATCACGAAGCGTGGTGGGTCCCGAAATTCTCCACAATCGATGGCGTATAACTAAAAATTAACAGTCCCCACTTTGATCTCAATATATATATCACAATACTTCTTACGCAGCAGAAAATAGACAGTCGTTGATATTAACATCAAATCAATTTTATAGATTGAATTAGCACAAGTATAGATCGAAGGGTAAAAGAAGGTCATTTCCACTGTTATTTGCAAAAGCAAAACGAGCATCACCTTCGTGCAAGAGCACAAATGTCATTCTCGTTTTGCTTTTGTAAATAAGAGTGTCAATGACCTTGCTTTTACCCTTCGATCTATCCTTGTACTAATTTGATCTTGAAATTCATTTTATGTTAATTTCAACGACTCTCTTGCGGTTTACTAATTATTAAACTAGCTTCGCACGTGTCAGTTCATTCTTCGTTATTCCCAGCTCCCAGTGATGATTCTGATGGATTATATTAATTATTGAGAATATCCTATACTCTATTAACTCTGTTGAGTTATTTTATCAGTTCTATTAATTTATGCTATCATTTACTATCTATTCATGTTTTCTCTCATTTTTATTTATGTATTCTTTCATTTCTATTTATGTATTCCTTCATTTCTATTTATGTATTCCTTCATTTTTATTCCTGTATTCTTTCATTTCTATTTACGTATTCTTTCACTTCTATTAATATATATTTTCATTTTCATTAATTTATTATATTTATATACAGTAAAACCTCCTTTAATGGTCACCTCTAAATAACGGATATCTCCGAAGGTCGGCCATATATCAATGGAACCGAACTCGTTGCATAGGTTTAACATTAGTGCTAACATCCAAACAACGGCCACCCGATAGACATCAAGAAAAAAATTTATTCAATTTTTAAATTTTTGAAGTTTATCTGCAACCGAAATTTTCAACAATATAAAGTAAAATTTACTTCACGATAATTTCTTTTAGGGTACTATTACATTGAAACACATGTTCATTTTATAACTTTATAGGTATTCTCCTTTCTGTGAATACAGTGTTGCTATTTATGAACGATCATCCCAATGTTTCGTCTGCGCGAACAATCACTGTCCACTAAAAATTTATTTTTTTTATGTTCCGGTTTTTTATGCGTTGTTACCATAAAGTAGTGTCATATCAATTTAACTTGTGATTTGAACGCCAGTTTGTAATCACAATGTGTTTTTCACAAAAACTCTTAAGTCTAAAGGAGAAAATGAAAGTTATCGAAGACAGTATAAAAAGACATGAAAATTACCAGCACTTTACGGTTGTCGGAAGTCATGGATAAATGAGATTTTAAAAAATAGTGAAGTTTATTCGCAAATATCCTTTCGGGAGGTGAAATTGGTGAATAAACGTTTGAAGATAGAAATGGAAAATGGAGAACTAGACAAGTGCTGTTAAAATGGCTTTCTAACTATTGATCAAAAACTTTTGATCAAACATTCTACAATTAAAATATTTTTAATTGCAGAATTTTCCCTCATTTGACAAACCCAAAAATATATATAGAGCGAGAGATGATGATAGGAGAAGGGTTGGATGATCAGATGGAATTTCTCAGATCAGCAGGAATGACAACACGAAAGCCAAAGAGTTTGTTTGCGGGGCCGCAGTTTCAAAATTTCTGCTGTGTTTAAATACCAGTCAAAAATTATTAGAAAACCTGATGGAAGGGGGGAAAAAGTGATGAGGAAATGGACGCGGAAGAGAGTGTGGAACTGACACAAAATTCTGACATCAAAACATTCTGATGTTTTGGAAAATTTTCGAGAGATCCAAAACTTTGCTCTGAACAAAAATTATAAGTTATACAAAAGGGCTACAGGTACAAATAGCATTATATCCTTAGAAATGAATGTTTGCCATAAAAAAGCAAAACAATTACGAATCACTGATTTTTTTAATATAAATTAAAATAGGTGAGGATTAATGTATTTGAAATGTTTAATTTTTTATTGTTAATTTTATTTCCATTTCCTTTTATACTGAACCTCCAATTAACAGCCACCTCCAAAGGACGGTCAACTTCGTAGAGTCCCGCGGGTGACCGTTATTCGGAGGTTTTACTGTATTATTTATTGTACCAAATCCATACCATAGCATTTTACACATTTGATATTTCTTTCGTCATAGTTTAGTTAAGTTTACGTTATCAGATATGCCGTGTTTTCCCTTTTTATATAAGTCTGTCATCCGCGGATTAAACTTTTAATTTAATATCAGTATTTCTCAGACGTAACTTTAAATTTTTTGTTGATAAATTTTGAACTTCCGTTTAAAAATTCTTTTGCAATTTTCCATGTCTTACAGCTTCTTCCGCTTTTTAATTTCGCATTATCGTGGAATTTCCAAAAATGTTTTTTGACTTATGGAAACTTGCTTTAGAATTCATTTTGAAAACATTTTAATTTCAGATTTTCTTGCACAAAAAATGTGTATTCGGTATGAATACTTTTAGTAGATTTTTGTTCAAGGTTGCTTTCTGGACTTCCTGACAGTGATTTTTATATTTTAATTAACATATGTTATTACTTGCACACACATTTTGCATTAACCATATTTATATTAATATATTTTACAATAATTATGAAAATAAATTTCAAGGAACATTAAAATTGGATGGTAGCTAGTTGAGAAATGGTCTGCGATAATAATTATTCAAACAGCAATCATCTAAATATAAGCAAATGGCAAGTTTCAGAACAATAAAAATTCTAATCCATTTCGAAACTTAGATGGGAAAAATTTTTGATTATCAGCAAATGAGAAATAAAATACTTTCGCACGGATTAGGTTTGCACTTGAAAAAGATATTCGTATTTAAATATTCAAATCTTTGCGAGAATAAAGACTAAAAATTATCTGTGCTCGAAAAATAATTCTAGGGAAAAAAAGGATGATTTGTACTTGTGTGGTAATATATTAAGGCAATGATATTCTATTTTTCTCTTTCCGACTTGCCACGCAGATAGCTTGATGCGTGTATTGTAAATTAATTTTACATCCACAACGTATTTGTTTTAGATATAGCTCCATTTTTCCTTAATGTACAATATCATAAAAATATTTTGGAGCTTTTATTTGCATACAGGTATGCAAATGGAAACAAAATTCGCTTTACGATGAAGGTCTGGTGTGTCTACTATACATAGTAGCAAACAAAGTCTTTATTTTTTCCTGATTCTGAGATATATGCTTAAAAAGTTGTGTACTTTTGTTTCCAAAGTAATTTTATTTCTATCAATTCTTTTATTAATAAAAAAGTGCTAACGTCGTATATTATTTTAAACAACGTTTAATAATTTTAATAAATACAGAATTTCAAATTAGAATTGTATGGCAATTTTAATAATCTACAATTTCCTCAACTCGTTTATTTTCGGAAGATCGAATTGTTTCAATATATAAATATGTTTTTCAACTTATAGCATATTCGGGATTCAAAAATTCTCTCTTTTTCGAGTTCGTCTTTCAATCAAATCGTTCTTTATAATGCAAAGGCAGCAAAATCCGCTTATTGCGAAAAAATAGTTTATGATTTAAAGACTTTTAGGGTAAAAGTATTATGTCGATTTCACATTTAGTTACAGTTCAACATTGTCATACGCAATGGGGATTGATTTGGGTCATTATCACAAGTACGATCCATTGTGGTATATGCACATATTAATATATGGAGTTTTAAATCTGTAACCTTCCCCCTGCATTTATGAATCTTTTGCATATGATAGTACATTCCATTAAGAAAAAATTGGACCGGAGGGAAAGCTGGGATGAAATTTACGTCTCACTAACGGAAGCTATATCCCCTCTTCTCACAATTGTCATAAGGAGGTATGATCATAGACATGAGAGTTTCAAACACGAATAGACGATTCTCCTGATTACTAGTTTTAGCATTATTTTTTTCCTCTGGAGCAAAATGTCTGAATGGAGTTTTAAGATTCATATTAAGCACGAAAATCCGGCTATTAAAACATTTTCAAAATGCGTATTTAAAATTTTTTCTCGTTGAATACCTGAGTGGACAAAATATTACACATACCCCACAGTCTAACATCGACGAGTCCATTACTCACGTACGATGACGTAATAACAAAGAGTTGCATAAACAAAATGGCAGGCTCGACATCACGAGTATTAATTGTCATTAAAGTTAACAGCTTTGAAGTATGACCTTGGAGGCAGAAAAGAACAGTTCAAGCATTTATGAAACTGCTTATATCCTCAGCTTTTCACCGTGAGACGGTATATCGTGTATTTAGATAACAGCAGTTGAGGCAAAAATTTCAAGCAATGGGCAGCATTGTTTACGAAAAATAGTTTTGAATGGAAAAGGCACCAGGCGATGGCCATGAATCCTAAACAGGGACAGAAAGGCAACAACGCAACAAATTACATCTTCGTGAAATGCAGACGCATCAGAAAGCATATCCGAACCCACAACCCGATGGGCTTTGCTACAGATTGGTTTCCACAGCAGGAGACCTTCGAGGATGCCTTTGCTATCACGGAAAAACATAACAGTGCGCCCGTTGTGTGGGCCCAGGAGCATCGAAATTGGATATCTGAGAAGTGAAAAGGGTTGCTTGGACCGACAAGTCTCGGTTCTTCTTTCGTCATGCTGATGGAAGAATATAGCACACGTATCATGAATTCATCCTATCTATTATTGACAACGCTTCAAGTAGCGTGTGGTGGTGGAATAATGGTCTATAGGGAATATTTCACTGGACCACATTTATTGTTCTTTGGATTACGGACTAGAAAACGAAAATTTGTCCTTTCATACTGGAAAATACCACTTCTTCCCTTCCCCCCATACAATTCGAAGTGGCACCTGAAAGCTTCGCTACATGTGGTCAGGAGGGAGATGTAGCTGCGCTTGAGTACAAATAAACGCCGCCAAATAATTTAGTGACCCTGTATTGTACGTTAGTGAAAGGTAAGAAACCTACTCATAATCTAATAGCAAATAGTTAACTTCCATACAAAGCCGTGAATAAGAGGAAGAGAGGGGAAAAGGTCCTGTTTGTGCAATATACCTTTATTTCGTGCTCCTTTTCGTTACCACCAGCGATCAAGTCATTTGTACCATGAAATGACCATTGACTTGGAAAGAACATAAAAGGGGGGAGGGGAGACTCTGATATACGACTTATCCCAGCCCCGTTCTTTGGGAGGAAAATCTGCTGGGATATACGTCGTCCCACCCGTAAGCTAAAGATTAATACTACTGGAAACGTCCCTAAACAGTGTTTATCTAAACGTTATTGTTGACCAAGTGCTTTCGTTTTTGATAACAACGTCCCTTGATGTAAATGGTCATTTTCAGCAGGACAGTGCACCCTATCACTGTTCTCAGATTGAAGAACAGAATTCTGAATTTCAGTTGTTTCAGTCACCTTATCACAACCCCATTGAACATTTGCGGGATAAAATGGAAGGACCCAGCGTATAATCGCTATTATCCGAATTGATCACACTAAGAGCTATTATTATGTCAACATGGACTAATATTTTCCGCAACAGCATCAAGATGCTGAGTCCGCGGAAGAAGACTATTGGTTGCGATGAAAACAAATGGATTCTGCCTTCACCATACAAGTGAAGCAGTTGGCTCCCGAAACGTCGTGTTTTTAAACCTTACGCCAGTGTCGAAATAACTGTTTGTTATGGAATCTCCTGGTAAAACTCTATATTATTTCGTTAAAACAAATGGAGGACAAACTCTATATTAGTATGATCTCTAATATTTTGGCTACTGATCGTAAAAAACTGTACCTCAGTATCAAATTCCGAATGAAAACAGTTTATCATCATCATTCAATCATTATTTCTTTTTAAATTTCATAATTTTTTCATTTCTACCTTTTGTATTCTTTAATATACATTAACATTTCATATTATTTGCACTTATTATTTCTGTATTCGAGGAAAAGGTAACATCATATCCATCAAATCAATTTGGAACTACGTCATGTTTCTAAGTCTTATTTCCACCAGTTCATTTTAATTCCGTTTCATTAATATCACATTAATTTAACTTTACGCTTCAATTCAGTCAATGAGAAAAGTTGGAGGATGAAAAACAGATAACGACAAAAAGCAAAAAAATCCCTATTTCTTCCTATTTGGTATATCGTTTGAAAGTCCTTGCTTTAAATGCTCAATAGATAAAAAGAAATAGGCTCATTTCGATTTTGCGAAGAGGCACTCGAATTTGAAGACGCAAATCTTCCAGAAAATAAAGAATGAAAATTGCTTGCACTTAGGGTTTGAAAAATTCTTTGTAGCAAAAAAAGGAATATAGGAAATGATGGATTATTTATTCCTCAAAAATTTACGTGGAGGTAAAAACCATACACACATGCAGTTTTTTGAGCATCGTCGTCCCATTCGTTTTCATTTGTTAGAAAGCTTTATTATCATTATTTGCCAGTTTTACTTGAAGTAATATCTTTTATGCATAAAAGAAATCCTTTCGAACCTAGAAGGACAACAAATAAACATCAATGAAATGAGAATGCCTTTTTGTTAATAAAATTTTGTTATTTTCTGAAAAGTAAAAGGGACTGTTTTCTTTACTAACATAGCCTGCCTTTTTCTAAACTCTATACTAATACAGGTTGTGCCGGCTAACCAAGCCAAGCAGGTGAGCTCAGGAAACATTCCTGGAGAGATACAGGATGTCTCAACACCAGGGATACATATTTTAAGGGGTCATGATACTCATCAAGTTGAACGATAATTGTCATAGAACCTATGGTTGCAAACCACCCACAGCGCCAGTTCTAAAATCGTCCAGCATGCACAAATATTTACAACCAGTGCATGAGAAGCGCAAAATGCGTTGTCCTAATCATCTATGCACTTGATCAGCTGACCTGAGTAGTATCTGGCGCTCTTCACGCACTGGTTGTAAATATTTGTGCATGCTGGACGGTTTTAGAACTGGCGCTGTGGGTGGTTTGCGACTTTAGATTCTATGACATATTATCGTTCACCTTGATGAGTACTATGACCCCTTGAAGTTTGTAACCCTGGTGCTGAGACAAACTGCATATTATCGATGACGTAGGCATAGCTGAACGTCACCTTCAATTTCTCTTGTGAATTCTTATACTTAGCAAATGTAATTCAATTCGGAGATAACAGAGATGGCACTGTAAACAGCAAATTTGATGTCTTGGGTCAAATTGTAACGAAACAGTGAGTCCATTTCATAAAATACAGGGTAATCTGACGTAATACTACGCAGATTGTATTGGTAAGTAGAAAACGTACGCTTATAACACTGATTTCCATTTACAAATTACGTGAGGTTCAAATTTTGATCTTTAGTATTTATTTGTGAGAGAAATCTTGGAAATGGGCGCCTTATAAAACATTTATATTTATCTATGAAGTTACTTTTAGGTGCAAATACAGATGCAATAATTCACAGTGGGCGAATCGTCGCTAAAATAACTTCCCCTAAAACGAACAACATTATTCTATAAAAGACTTTTTAAAGAAAAGTAAACTATAGAAAAGTAATGAAAACAAAATGCTGTACACCTTATGCTTTCATGATATAATGTAACCTAAACTTCTTTATGCCTTACTATTTATTTTATTAATCATCAATAGTTTTAAGATGGATCATGAAGCATCAATACTGTTCACTGCATCTAAGAAAGTTTCCAAAGGGAAACCAAAATCTTGCCAATTTGAGGAAAATGGATTATTTCAGCGACAATTATCCCTCACTAGCGTGTTTCTTATTGTACAAGGGCATCAATTTATGTTGTGCCGGAACTTGCAGTTTTCAGGAGATTGAAAAAGACTTAAGACGTAATGAGCCAACCCGGAATACTGAAAACAGTTAGCAGGTAAGTTTTTTTTTTGCTAATAGATGTTGAACACGTTACTACTATTTCACCTCGGGACCTATTCCAAAGTGAACTTAATCTTCAAAGAAGTCTTAAGAAAAGAAGACTTAATCTTCAAAGAAGTCTTAGAAAAAGAAGACTTAATCTTCAAGAATATATTTTTATCTGGGGCCGTGTTGTTATCTTAATATGTTCAAGGTATATGCAACACAGTCGTCAAACCGTATACAAAGAACAAAGCCTTGTGGTGAAATGGTGAAATCTGTTTGACCAGTTGGTTGGTCAATTTGTTGGATTTTTAGAGCACAAGGCGCCTAGGGAGATAATCTGCATCAAACAAGAGTTTTATCAGTACTGTATATAGAAAATATTCATGAACAATTTAATATTTTATCAAGTTTAATCAAGTTTTAATTGTCCTCTTTCTTACCAACAGTTTTGTGTAGTCCATAAACGGCTTGTATATAAAAAAGTAAATAGTTTGCATATTTTTCTAAAAAATGTAAATGGATTATAGAAAATCTTGTAATATACAGTACATAAATATCTGTATGATAATAACCTATTTGAAAATGATCACAAATTGAAAATGGTGTAAAAAGTAAATTATTTATATAAAGACATTTTATACGGTTTAGTCATAAAGTAAGAATTTTATTAATACAAAATGCCTGTTGTCCTTATTATCGACCAATTTCGGTTTGGCAGGTGATTAAATATTTCTAAACCAATGTCTTTTCCTTTGCGTGTTCTAAGGTTGGCAATGATCTTTAGTTGCTTTTCCCTATAACTGGAAGAATATGGGAAAATGGCAAGCATCCAAGGGGTCCTAAAACTGCCATATCTTTCAATTTAAATGTAACTTGCCTACGGCAACTATAATGACACTCGTTTAAATCTTCGGCGATTTTATTACTTGAATTGTGGCCAAACATAATCATCATCAGAATGAAAGACATTCACGGGTGAAAATATTTCAGAAAATCTTTACTACAGAAATGGAAAACAATATTTGGGCTTTTACAGAGCAGGAAGGGCAAAGGTCATTTTGCTCTGGAACGCAGACGTTTAAGACCTAGAGAAACAACCCCCGAACTGGAGTGAGCAGTTAATTTCCATTTTTTTTTTTGGTACATTTGGTAATCGAAATGATCGTACTTTTGTTGGACTCGTTGCTACTAAACTACCATAGGATCTTGAAAATAGCAATAAACTTGTCAATATAGACGTGATCAGCATATATTGGTTGGATCCTTTAGCTTTCACCATAACTTATTTTTAAAATCTATTAGCCAATCTAATATAGTTATGTATTTTAATTATAAACAATATTGTAAATTATATTAAGACTAAGACTAGACCGAAACTGATCATAATTAGCATAATGTAATCGAAGGAACGTGTAAAGCACACGATAGAAATTCATAGAAATTTACACATTTTTGATATATTTCCCCTTATAGTAGGTTCTTTGGGATACGTTGATAAAAATCAAGAGTGGTGAATGGGGTTCGATGAATGAATTAATCAGTGAATGGGGTTCTGTGAATGAATTAAAAAGTGAATGGGGTCCAGTGAATGAATTAATCAGTGAATAGGGTTCGATGAATTGATTATTCATTCAGAATCGGTTAATGGGAATTGATGAAACGGCAACACTTCCGTATAGGATAACCTTAATTATTCTTAACACTTTCTTCTTCACAAGCGAATTAAAGAAACATTTGCATAAATTCTATGCCTAAAAATTGAATCTACACTGTATCCAATTCCTTTAGCTTGTAACGGATTGAAAACGACATGAAATATAAAAAATATTGATCCTTAACCTTTAAATTATAAATTAATATATATTTTTTAATATATTTATATATATACTATACTTAACCTTTAAAAATAAAAACGATTGATTACTGCTCTATCAATATTTCTTGCATTAGTAGTTCAGTCAATCAACACGTCAAACGATTGAAATGAAATTTCAAAAGCTTGAAACACGAAAGTTCTTTCTTTCAAATTCAGTGTGCATGAAATTTCAAGTTATTTCACGTTGTTTTTTAATACAATCGTAAAGCCATGCATGTAATAATAGTGGATAAACGTTCCAATTGCATAGGTTTGCCGCAAATGGCGTGCATAAAAAGTTGCTCAATGTTTTTACAAGGATGTTTCCCCATAAACTGCATAAAAGAATGCAGGGTTTCTTTGCAAGGAAACGTTGCATGGCACATATGAAAGTATGCAGAGTTTTTTAAGTGGGGGGGAAGGGGAGGCAGGAGGTATAGGCGCTCAAAAGTCTTCTAGAACAGCCATTTTTTTAAGCTACCGTTTTAATAAGAACAACATGATTGATTCTAAAAAAAAATTGGGGTGGAGTTTGCAATGGTCATGAATATTATAAAAATGTAATTATTATTATTTTCTTTAATATGCATATCACATAATTTAAACAAACAGGGTTTTTTTCTTTTATGCCATGTCAAGTACCATTATCCGTAAAATAACTTCAGTTTAATTATCCTCCATATATAATTTTCATTTTAATATAAAGCTAAGAATGGTTTTTATTATATGAAGCAAAATTATTGACATACAATGCAAAATTTAAAAAAAAAATTAAAGAATATAAAAATTCATAATTTTCTTTTAATTTGTTTTTCAATTTAAAGGCTTATGTATAAAAAAATTACCAAGAAATTTTCAAAATTTTGCTTCATATAACTCATATAAATACTATAAAGTGAAATTTGGCATACGTATGTATGCCAAATTTTACTTTTCTATCTTTGCTAATTTTTTTTTTAATCTTACGGATAAAACATAGAAATTGCGAATCGAGAAAACAGCGTTTAAAAATTTAACTGCGACGCAGCTTGGCATACCACTTGACTCCACCTATATCGCTAAAACGTTTGAACTGCTGAAGATAACATAATTTTGGACTTAAAAATTTCGAGACGAATCATATTATTTTTCTATATTTTTATTTTATTTTATTTTTTAAGCTTTAAAACTCCTGTTCCCCACTTAACAAGGATGCTTTGAATGCCTCGTGTGAGAGGATGCGCCATCTTTTGACAACAAAGCTTTGCAAAGCATCTATGAAAGGAAGCACAAATTCGTAGCAGAACTTTGAATGGGGACCATTTTTTACGTCTGTTTCCTTCATTAAACAAAATGGTTAACTTTGTGCACAAACTGTAATAAATCATATCTATATTTATAGTCTGTATATAAGTGAGTTTTTTTTTTGTTAAAGGTTTTCAAATTAAAAAGTTTTAATTTAATTATTTTGTGTAATATAAAATGTCTATTTAATTGAAATGGAAATATTTTTGTTCATAAATTTTATTTATAAAAAATAAATGTTCTAATTATTTTTGTTGCATTTTTGCAAACTTTCCACATAAAATTTTTTTTCTACCGTTTAAGAAATATGTTTACGTAAATAAGTATTTGACCCAAATGTGCAACTTCGTCTACTTCATAAAGCATTTGAAATCAAATTTTGAAAAAAAAACCTCTATTGAAATTTTAAAAACTTAATGTTAAAATTATACATGTAGATACGAGTACACAGTTTTTAGTGTCTAGGTTTCGATTAAAAAATAATGCAAACCATCCAGGACAGGATTCTGGCGCTGTGTTTTCAATAAAAAGATTATGAAAATAAAATAATAAATAAAATTATATTATATCATAATTTCATAAGTATGAATAAAATTCTAATAAACATGATGCATCAACGCCAAAGCAAAAATTCCTTATATTTCAATCGATGTCATTGCGCAATCATACATGTATATTTTCCCCATGTTTATATCTGTCTATTCATCCCATATTTATACCTATCTGTTGCTTTATTATGTCTGAATATTAGGTCTTACGACTGCATAACATGTATTATCAGATTTGCTGGCTGAACGATATTGCAAAAAGCTAATATATTTACAGCTTTTTCAGCTTAGTAAATAGAAATAATCCCAGTTCAAAAAAGAAACTGATTGGATGAAATATAAATATTTAGTTGCCAGGAATTTTTGTCTGAGTTTGCATTTATGCTATCACACACGTTTACACACAGTGACTAAGTAACTAGTTTGCGCTAGTTTGCGCTAGTTTGTAAGTTCAAACTAGCGTATTATTTTACAAAAATTAGAACCGTTATTTGGAAACACATATGTTCTAATTGCTTTATTTATATACGAATAAGTAATAATAGTGCACATGAAAGACCTTGGTTATTCATCCCTTCTCTACTTTCCGTCACCCAGTAATCGATTTCTCACCACTAGCCACTTACCAACGATTGCTTTTCCAGCAAACACTTAGCGTTTCGAAACTTGCTGATGCAACAGTCCCACAACAAACAGTGGGATCTCACTGTAACCCGAACATATATCTTATTCTGTTGACAAGCACCTCCACATAAGTTGTAACATTTGAGCATTTGGCTTTTATTAAAGTGACATTCTAATAGTTTTATATAAGCATGTCCCAGAATTACAGTGCCACACTTAAGTCGAGTTTTTATCAAAGTAAAAAATTCGTTGTTTGCATCTTAGTTTATAGATCTTTAAATGCTTTACTTTTCTATATTTACCAAAAATACCTCATAGAAGAGGTAAAATATAATTATGTACTTTTACTTTAATTCACTTTATGTCATGCATATTATATTATATAAAATGTTTATTTAATCAAAATTCTAACAATGTCATGATATATTTTCTACCATTAATAGAACTAAAGATTTTGAGAGTTTAATTTTGAATAACGGATCGAAATACACATCTTCCCTTGTGCGAAAATATATTGAAATTTCCATGGAAAGTCGCCAATTAGAGTTCAAAGTAAAGAATGAAAGAAAAAATACGAAACAAAATAAACTTTAAATATCTAAAGTGCTTTTATTATTACTAATTTTAATAATTTCACGAAATATTCTTTTGCAAAGATAAATTTTTCTGGAGACCTGCATTAAATAAGTAAATCCGGGTAAAATAGAGTGCATAAACGTGTTTTTCCTTCCATATTTTAAAATGTCATCCGTATGTATTATTTCATATCGAGAGAAAAAGTTAATTCAATTACATTTCTAACGAGAACAAAACGAAGATTTTGCGACGATCAAAAGTGATGTTATTGAAAGTTGAATTTTAATAAAAGCATCAAATCCTGCAGCCACCGCTGTATGAAAAGGAATTCAAATTTATGTAATAAATCACTAATTATAGGCCCAATTAAAAAAAAGAAAAACAATATATCGTCCTTCCGCTGTTACGCAAAAACCAATTATTTACACTGAAAGACAGATGTAACCTTATATCATTGTATTCTTTTGTTAGCGCAAGTTGTTAGAAAATATTTCTTCGGACATCTTGCTAAATTTAAACAAGTTTTCAACCACAGAATCGATCTCTGCATAAAGGTTGAAAACGACATTTTGAGAAATTTTAGAAACTAGAAGCATACTTTCAAATTTACTAATTCATGCGGACTTCAAAACGTTCACAAAATCGAAATTTTAAAATCTGAAATTACACTTAGCCACACGAAATGCTTTCCGAGCGATAGTTCTCTAATTAAAAATTTACAAAATTGCAGTTCCACTGCAATAATAAAACTACTATAGGTATGATGTTTTTTAATTTTTCTCTTACAACAATTTTAATTTATTTTCAGTCAGAGGGTATACTCCTCAATGTGTTTATTGAAAGTCAATTTATAGTATTTTCACTTCTATTGTTCGCAAAAAAGTGATTTTGAAATTATAATAACAAATGTTCTTTCACTGTCACGAAGAATATCGTAAAAAATATGGTGTGGTTCAAAAACATAAAAGTTTATTTTTCCTTCATATTTTATATAATATACGATAAATAATTTTTAAATAAAAAAAGCTGATTCAATTAGTTATTATCATCAATACCATGGGTTTTGAATAAAGTACAATAATCCGCATAGAGGTATTATCTAAAAATTTTTAGAAAAATAGATGATTTCAAATGAATAAATATTACCATGCTGTCCTGGTCAAGTGTGAGGGAATGCAGGGCACAAGTATTAGAAGAGGATGCGCGAACGCATAGATAATAAGAACGACAGATAAATGGAAAACTCATTGAAAGCGGAAGCAATATTAAAATATAAGAAAGGAATTTCAAGGATAATACGGTCATAAAAGATATCACAGAAGGATTGCACCACCCTTATTAACAAACATTTTAACAGAAAAATGTTCGTTGATATGGGCTGTTTAATTGAATCAGTTTTTTTTTTATTTAAAAATTATGCATGGTATATTAAATAAAATATGGAGGAAAAATAAGATTTATGTTTCTGAAGGCTCACCATATTTTTAAAGATATTCTTCATAACAATGAAAGAGCATTTAACAGTACATATCAACGAATATTTTTCTGTTAAAATGTATGTTAATAGGGTTGGTACAGTCCTTCTGTGATATCTTTTATGGGAGTATTATCCTTAAAATTTTTTCTTATATTTTAATATTGCTTCCGCTTTCAATGAGTTTTCAATTTCTCTGTCGCTCTTATTGTCTATGCGTTCGCGCATCCTCTTCTGATTCTTGTGCCCTGCTTTACCATATCTTAACCTCACACTTGACCTGGACAACATAGTAATATTTATTAATTTGAAATCATCTATTTTTCTAATAATTTTTAGATAATATCTCTATGCGGGATTACTGTACTCTATTCAAAACCCATTGTTTTGATGTATCTAATAATCCAGCATGAAGTTCATAGCAAACAATTTTAGTAGAATATCTATTATCCCAAATTCCTGACACATTTACTTAAATTTTTATATTCAATGCGTTTTTATATCCAAGAAAATTCAACTAATTTCAAATAATCATCTGCAATTAACGTTTATAGTATATTAGCTAACCAGTAAGAACTTTCTGTTTAATTGATTAATTCTAAGAAAATTGGGAACTGATCATTTGATAAAATTTTGATGTTGCCCATTTAATAGGGGCAAAACAGATTAGTACCGTTGTAACGAGGACTCGGTTAAAGTGAAAGAAAATTTGCTTTATTACTTTCAAAACTGTAGGATGAAATCTCTTTATTGCGAGTGAAAACCTGTTTTATCGAGCAATTGTTTGGTAATATTTTCGTTTTATTTCCCTAGGCTGAATCTATAAATAATAGACAATTTTTTTGTTAAGTTGACACCAGATACTCCTGCTTTGAAGGTATTTTCTGAGATACAAGATGGAAACCATCCCGAATTAAACAATGCTAAAATTAAATGTTAATAGTCGTTGTACCACCAACATTAAGCACGTCATTAGAGCGTAGTGAAAATATGTGAAAGTCTGATATTTAAATATTTACCATATGATATACGTTCATAATGATATTCATTTTCGCTTTCTTATGTCGGGATTTTCTTTTTTTATCTAATTTTATGGTAACCCGGATATAACCAGCAAAGTGCTTGCCCCTCATGGTTGTTATATAAAGGAGTTCTACTATGATCGGAATCTTTTCCTATTATCTTTAATATCCGAGCCTACATTTCAATCCATTTAGCTCATTGCCTACAAAGAATATCTAGCTTTCCTATAAATTTTATAAATGACCCATATTTCTCAAAATGAAATAATAAAGGTCTACTCTCTACAATGGATTGCCATTTTAACGAATCATTAATTCGGCCCCGAAAAATATTACGTGGAACTAATGATACTCCCATTTACGAAATTTGGGTTCAACGACTATTTTTGAAACATTTTGACTTTCTTGCTATTTCATAAAATCAAGAGTCCAATTTATAAGGATAAAGCTTCGGCATTTTTTAAAATTTCTCTTTGAAATTAACTGATTTTTAAAAATTTAGAGTATTTTTCCTTTGTTTTCCAAAACATCAAAACTTCACAGCATTTCCTAATTTCTAGGCTTTCTTTGAAGGAAAAAAACATTCGTTTATCAAAGTATCTTTGCTTCATAAAGATAATCCCATTAGTTTACTTAAACTTTTTAAAATATCACTTCTATAGAAACATGTATTTTTTTGCTAATTGTTATTCCGATGGATTTCACAATTAAAATATCATCCGTTTTGTACGGGAAGAAATAAATATCCAGTTTAAAACTTCCTTCCGTTAAAAGAAGGAAAACTTCGAGAAATATTTAAAAAGCATTTCAAGAAAAAATAGTACACTCGAGTTTAGTTTCCCCCTCTATAAATAGTCTTTCGGCATTTATCGATTTTGGAAATTCTGCTTTGTGTGAAAGAAGGGAGCCGCGTAAAGCTCAAATGAAGGCCTAGCGATAAATAAGTTTTTTGGGACTTACAATGAAAAAAAAATGAATAGATACGGAATACAGTTTCTTCCAAAAACTGTCTAATCAAAAATGAGCCATCATTTCTTTAAATTATTTTTTAAAAATGCTATATTTCTGCCCCGCATCTTCGTTTCTTGACTTGCAAAAAGCGGAAAGTCCTCTTCAGAGAAACGCCCGGAAGAAGCTTAATTAGATCATTAAAAATAGTAATATATAGATATTTTCTTTATGGAAAAATATTCACTTATTCTAAATTACATTAATTGGAGTATTTTGTCCTTTCTTTGAATATCATTAATAATATCTGTAAAAATAAACTTTTAATGCAAAAAAATAGATATATATGATTTGTTAAAAGCAGGATAAATTCTAAAAGTCATGACGTAATATCGTAATACCGCGATATTATATCTTTGCCTCTTCTTTGGAATAATTTTTAAATCCAATTAACATATTTTGCTCAATGGCATAATAGCTGTGAACATCTAGCAAGTTATAAGAGTGCTAATTATTGAAATTTTAAAGGAATTTCCTAATTCTAATACAGTAGAAGCTCTTTAATTATTCTTCGGCACATTCTATAATTTGGCACCGATCGAGCTGCTTGTTTCGATTTTCTTCGTAAATTTTTTCTAAATTCCTTCTTTTCGTAAATTTTTCTTCGTAAATTCGCTTCGATAAAGTTTTTTCTTTGGATTCGAGCGTTTGTTGACTTTGACCTCCAGGTCGGATGAAGGAGACATGACAAATGAAGCCAAAGTCTCGTGGAAACATGATTCTGATGTATTAAATACGTTTATAAAATTTGCTGAATCCAACAAAAGCTACAACTCTGCGGAACCCATAAATTTGTGTATATTCTATAACGATTTTTTGAAGATACGAGCCGAATCACTTAGGCAACGTGATATCTGTGACTTTTTTTTAAACAGTAATGTTCATGTGTATTTTTCCTTGCCATAGAAAAACGCTTATTACAATTTGTTTTAAATTTCGTTGTACTTTATTAATTTTTCTTTTGCATTCCGGTTAAAACCATATTGACGTTCAATAATCCGGCATAATTGCTAATCCGGCACGGCCGTGGTCCCGAACGTACCGGATTAAAGAACCCCTACTGTATTTTTACATAAAACTAACATATAAATGTACACTAATGTAATACAAAGCATTTTGAACTGGCATACATATTATGTATATATAAGTACAACGTTAAACATCATAAGCAATTAATATTCACTTAAATACTAATGATGCTAAACAACAGAAATGCATTTTATAACACCCAGGACAAAGGCACAGATCCTTTTTTTAATAATCGAATTGACAAGATAATGTTTGCATTTATAAGCGAAGAACAACGTTATAAGAGTAAGAAATGTTGTTAAAATGTTTTATTTCAACGTACGTTTCTGATCAAATTCAACCAACCCACAATTATCTGTCAACCAAGATCAATACATGAATTAGATTTTTTAGAAGCATTCCATATCAATAAGAATTCTTCTATCATAGTCAATGAACCAAAATCTACTCCCACTTTCGGTCAAGATTGGAAATGTTTAATAAAATTTTCACATTAATTATTCATCCACAACTGGCAACACAATAGTCACGCAATAACACCATCTCCAGTTTTCTAATATTTATTTTCTCATTTTGTATTCCTGACGAAAGACGGCCAAGTCCGTCAGAAACGTACGTTGAAATAAAACGTTTTAACAACAGTACTTGTGCTCATAATGTTGTTCTTTGCTTATAAATCTAATCTGCGTAATGCTGCGTCAAATTATCTTACATAGTGTTTAAATGTTTATGTCCCAAAAGAATGGTAGGGCTGATTAGGTAAACCTAAGTTGAAAGGACTTGCACTTCGGTAGAATTTAAGAAATCATCTGTGGTTTGGAATGTGAGTCATTTCTACAGCAAGTTCAATTTCTGCAATGGGATTCAATAAGGTAATGTTAAGGAGGGAGCTTATACAGTCTTTATAAGTTGAGGCATTGGCAACGAACCATGGCGCGTTCGTTAATTTTGCTAAGTAACTTGCTCTCAAATCCATCAATTTCGAAAATTGACATTTTCCCCCACTGTGTGCCATGCGTCAAGAACATATGTGATTATTGGTTTAATTGTGCCCTGTAGAAGTTTATTATCAATACAGAATTTACTGAGGATATATGGTAGCCGGTTTAGTGCGGCCAGGGCTGCTCTGGCCTTAAGCAATGTATCATAAAAAATTACGAAATAAGTCGAGACTAAATGCAGAGCGGTGATAATGTTCCCTGGTTTAAAACGAAATAAAGCGAGACAATAAAATTTCGTTCTTTGGTCGGTTAGTTCTATTTTTATGGCGCAAGGTCATTCTATGCTAAGCAAGATCAGACCATACGTACGGGAGACAAAAAAAAAGTATTATCCTTCAAGACTGGTGTATACGTCATATATACAGGTTTCCTAGGAAAGCCCAAATGCGGCCAATGACTTTTGAACTAAGACAGATATTGCAACGAAAGTTAGGTATGAGGTAAAATTACTATGCACCATCAAATGAGATGAAAAGCAGCTCTTCAGGCGGCGAATTTAGGAATTTAAATTTTTATTTGAAAAGGTAATGGACATAGGGAAATATTTTTAATTAGAAAGTTGAAGTACGTCATTTAGTTAATAAGGAAATATATACTGCTTACATGCAACGTTCACAGGCACTGCCACAAAGTGAGGTGTTCCGGAAGTTTCAATGCATCACTTTCAGTTAATGCTTTCTGGCGTTTTAAGAGTTGAGTTGAAGTTCTTATAGGAGAGGGCTACCGTAGTTTCTTTCCTATAAGAACTTCAACTTAATCTCTAAAACTCTAGAAATCACTAACCGAAAGCTATACCTTGAAATTTTCAAAACACCTCATCTTGTTTCAGTGCTTGTACATATTGTAGGTGAGCCGTATATCTTTGCTTAATAAATGAAGGACGCTCTACAACTTTTGAATTGAAAATATTTCCCCTATCTCCATTATCTTTCAAAATAAAATGAATAACTTCCTCAATTCGTCACCAGGGGCGCTAATGTTCATCTCATCTGATAGTGCATAGTCATTTTACTATAC
Organism: Dysdera silvatica; assembly: GCA_006491805.2. NCBI lineage: Eukaryota > Metazoa > Arthropoda > Arachnida > Araneae > Dysderidae > Dysdera > Dysdera silvatica. The sequence continues at coordinate 106,344,835 of QLNU02015003.1, forward strand.
CCATACCTAACCTCCATTGCAAAATCTTGCTTGGATTAAAAATCATTGGCCGCATTCGGACTTTTCTAGAAATCATGTGTATCGATACATACCCTGCAAGCAAAAAATCAAACTCATATCGAAAATATGATCAATGAATAGAATCAACGAATAAAATCGATGAATAAAATCGATTGATTGTTTCAAAGTGCTTTGATTTTTCTAATGTGGGAAATGTTTTTACCGAAGTGGTTAAAAAATTGTTAGTTTTTTTTTTTTTTGCTTTCTTTTAGTAAGATAAAATGCTTTCCGATTTTTCCCCGTCAGGAAATATCACAACATTCGCGCCAACTGGCGAGCTCGGGCGACTAAAAAGAAATTCGACAATTTGGCTTTACCAAATTGATGCCAAATTTTAATTAAGTCCCGTAAAGTGAAACAATTAGCATCTGTTAAACTCGAATTAATATTAATTTTGCTTTCATTCAATCTACAAATGTATGCCTTTATTTGTTTCTTCATTTTCAACCAGATAGCGTATTCATTTGTGATAAACAACTTTCTTCAACAACTTCAAACAATCTAAACACTCAACAAGAGAGATGAAGACTCCCTTCCCGTTCTGTGCATAAACTATTGCTGTTGAAAGCCAAATTGTCTGAGATTTGCTGCTTAAGGATAGCAAGCATCATACCTCGTCGGAAACAAGGTCTGCTCATTCATCTATGAACTCAATGTACTGTCCGTTCGCGCAGACTTGGCGTCCGCTCCCGTTAGCAGACGGTTTGTTTTATTGTAGTAGAGGGTAGAGCGTCTTGCAAAACTCATTTTTCCCGCGCGAAAAACCGAGTTTTGGAAGACGCTGTACTCTCTACCGCGATGAAACAAACCGTCTACTAACGGGATCGGACGCCAAGTCTCCGCGAACGAACAGTACACGCTTGTGAGGAAGTGTAGCCCACAGAATCATTTGGCGGCACCCTGTGCATTTCCATTGTGCAGTAAATTAATTTTACCTTATTGTCCTTGGCATCTTGAACCTCCTCGTACAGAAAGAATCCTTGCGCGAGTAGAAAGGTCTTCCTGTCTATTTTGATTTGCTGCATGGAAGTGGTACGAGTCGGTATTGTAATTCGTGCTGCGGTTAATATCAAGTGTAGTGAATTTGGTTACACATAATGCATGTACTATAAATCTTGCATTTTTTTATTTGATATATATGTGAGAAAAGCAATTGAAACACAATGTATTTGTCTTTGTAAAACCAATTTTCTTGGGTACTAACAAATTCAAAAATCGAAAATATTTTAATTAGTGTATGATCTCTTACAAAATGGAATGCACAAAGTAATTTCTAAAAAATATCCTAAAGCAATGTTGAGGATTTTAGAACAAACGATGGGCCTTATCTTCCTGAAGAAAGCCTATTATCGTGAAGAGTCCTTGAACATTCCTTTAGAAAAAGCACTAATTTCTAAATACTTCCTAATACACTTTTTTTGAGGCAGCGTTTACACAATACTGTAATTTTTGTAACTTTCAATAAGACCATGAATATTTATAGTATTAGTAGTACATAGATCATTAGTAGTACATAATTGATTATCAATAGTACATAATAGATTATCAGTAATACATAATATATCATTAGTAATACACAGATTATTAGTAACACGTTAGTATTAGAGTATAGTTAGTATTTTAATATTTTAAGGACTGCGATACCGATTGTTGACATTCATTTAACATCTACTAAATGCAGTACTGCCGATAACGAATATTGAATACAAGGCAATCAACATTTCTATAAAAACCCATATCAACTCATGTAGATTCGAAAATTTCTTTATCAGTAAATCTTATGTGATTACTTAATCTGTAATGGATACCGATTAGATAACACCCAAGGACTCTGCCTTGCAGGTGGACGTCAGGTATCTTAATTTCCGGACATCCGATAAACAAACATTACATTGGATATACAGACCTTCGCTGTGAATAGATCTTTGTCGTACAGTTTTCAGTTTTCCCATTAAATAGGGAAGACTCATTTTAAGTAAGCTTAAGTTCGCTCTTGGCTCCTTTTCTCAATATTATTTAAAATAAAAACAGAGTGTTCTTCTCCTTGACGCTTAATCTTTAATCAAAGCAAGTCGGTGTTACCCTGCGTTGTTTTTCTTCTAAAATTTTCACAATTTTATCAACTTCACAACCAGCAAAAACATTTTGAATATTCCTCCATATATCAAACATTGCTAATAAGTTTTATTTCTCTTAGAAAAACCTAATTGAGCAAAGTCTGCAACTTCAATAGATCTGATCATCCTTCCTCCCAATTTTGTAATGTTAGCGTTCACTAACCGCTTTCTCAATAGTGAGGCTTTCAAATCTTCCGAGAGACTTAAAGTTATTTTTAGTAAAATATGCATTGAACACACCACAATGTCCTTTGTGCACCAGGCGCAATCTAAGCACAAGTTAATCCAACTTCTCAAGGAAGACCCGAACAGCCCTTTATTAGGCTGCACTTGTATTCACTGAGCAGCATGGAGTTCAGTGCATTAGATCAGGAATTAGCACACTATGGCATTTACACCTATGCCTCTTAGAGTACTTTTGGATTAACGCTGAGTAATTGTAAAGCAAAAGCAAAGTTCTAAATATACTTGCTAAAATTAAAAGTATTTTATTTTAAAGTAAAACCCATTGAAAAGGATCCCCTTCCTCACTCTTTCCATCTATGTTCCAGAATTTCTGAAGCTGCAGTAGGATCATTGAGCCTAAAGAGGGTATAGAAGATGGGGATAACATTAAAAGAAGAAAGTGTTGAGTTGAGTAAAAGAACGTTCGTATTACTCCAAGGCAAGGATCCGCTTGACAGACATCATAAAGAGAAATATGAAATCGTACTCCTCGTTGAAGTTATTTTTGTCGTTTTGCAATTTCTCTCAGTTTTGTTCCTCAGCTATAGAAGGGAAAAGATTTCTCTCTTTCCCTTTGACAATTAACAGAGATCTAGAATAGTCCAAGATAGAAAAAAAATTACTGCTTCCAGAATTTTCAAACTTTTAAAGCAAAGGGCTGAAATATAAGCTTCATTTCTCAAAGGTAAATGATTAAAACGCAGCCCTCCTTTGTCTGGAAACTAAACACAATTATGCCTCCCTCCCAACGTTCCAAAGTCAGAATCCCGTGAGGCATAAAGTGATTCACTTACAGAATTTATAGGAAACAAGTTTCAACTAGATTACTGGCCTGGTCGAAAGTACGAAAGGATATAGAAGGGGCAAAGGATATGTTGCTCAATATATCTTGTTGTGAAACGACAGAAAATGCGAACTTTCAGGAAAAGGACATTGATCCAATGAAATTCACTGAAAATAGTGACCTCACCCACCGAGAGGGAGAGGGAGATACCTATTATATGGCATCTGGAATTCCACAGGAGAGGTCCAAGAGCTCGGTTTTAAGAAATTTTATCAGTTTTATATAAAAGTTTGCACAATGAGATGGTTTCCTTTGGAGTAACGTATGTCATTTCAATATCTTTTATTCTTTCTAAATTAATATTAGGTAGAAAAATTCTTGCTTTTCTAATTAATAATTTTTGCCATAATAACTTCTTATATTATATGTATGTACACTGAAGTGCCAGAAAAACTGGTACAGGCGTGCGTATGCAAATAACGGAGCTTTGCAACCAATCAGCGTAACGCGATGCGGTCGGCAGCGCCTATATAAGACAAGAGATGTCTGGCAAAGCTGTTAGATCGGTTCTTGCCGCTACAATGGCAGGTTATCAAGATTTAAGTGATTTTGAACGTGGCGTTATAGTCGGCACAAGAGAGATGGGACATAGCATCTCCGAGATAGCGACAAAATTTGGATTTTCGCGTACGACCATTTCACGGGTATACCGTGAATATCAGGAATCCGGTAAAACATCAAATCTTCGACAGCTGTGAGGTCGGAAAAAGACCTTGAAAGAACAGGACCTTCGACGACTGATGAGAATCGTTAAACGAGATAGACGTGCAATACTTCTTCAAATTGCCGCGGATTTCAATGCTGGGGCATCAACAAGTGTCAGCGTGCGAACTGTTCAACGAACCATCATTGATATGGGCTTTCGGAGCCGAAGGCCCACTCGTGTACCATTGTTGACTGCACGGCACAAAGCTTTACGCCTCGTCTAGGCTCGCCAACACCGCCATTGGACTGTTGATGACTGGAAACACGTTGCCTGGTCTGACGAGTCTCGTTTCCAATTGCATCAGGCGGATGGACGTGTACGGGTATGGAGACAACCTCATGAATCCATGGACCCTACATGTCAACAGGGGACTGTTCAAGCTGGTGGAGCTTCTGTGATGGTATGGGGCGTGTGCAGTTGGCGTGATATGGGACCCCTGATACGTCTAGAGACAACTCTGACAGGTGACAGGTACGTAAGCATCATGTCCGATCACCTACACCCATTCATGTCCATTGTGCATTCCGACGGACTTGGACAATTTCAGCATGATAATGCGACACCCCACACATCGAGAGTTGCTACCGAGTGGCTCCAGGAACACTCTTCTGACTTTAGACACTTCCATTGGCCACCTAAATCGCCAGACATGAACATTATCGAGCATATCTGGGATGCCTTGCTACGTGCTGTTCAGAAGAGATCTCCACCACCTCGCACTCCTATGGATTTGTGGACTGCCCTGCAGGATTCCTGGTGTGAATTGTCTAACTCTTTCCAGGATACCTCTAGATATTAGTATATCCATGTCACGTCGTGTTGTGGCACTTCTGCTTCCGCGGGGGAGGGTGCGATATTAGGTAGTTATGCCAGTTTTTATGACATTTTAGTGTATATTTTCTGCATATCATCATCATATTCAACCATTATCTATCCACTGCTGGATGAAGGTCTCTCCAAATGCTTTCCACACAAGTCTATCCTGGGCCATTCGTTTCCACGTCACCCCAACCTGTTTTCTTATTTCATCCACCCATCTAGTTTGAGGACGTTTTCTAGGTCTTCGGTGGTCTCTTGGAATCCAGTTCAGAATTTCTGTTGTCCATCGTTGATCAGTTCTTCTTGCAATATGCCCAGCCCATCGCCATTTCAGCCCTTTTACTTTAACAATGATGTCCTCTACTCTAGTTTGCTCTCTCACCCAAGTGTTTCTTTTTCGATCTCTCCTAGTTATTCCAAGCATGCACCTCTCCATGCTCCTTTGCGTTGTCTGTAACTTTCGTATTGCTCCAACTGTTAGACTCCATGTCTCTGATCCATAAGAGAGGACTGGCAATACACACTGGTTGAAGACCTTTCTTTTTAGACACAAAGGCAATTTCCCCTTCAGGATAAAACTGTTTCTTCCAAATGCACTCCAGCCAAGTTTAATACGTCTGTTGTGTCTGGAAACCACCCAACCACCAGTAATTCAGAAGGCGGTTCTTAACCTTTCTAAGGTCCCACTTTCCGAAAAACAACTGAACCTGCTGTCTTTGAACTCCAATTTTTGCATTTCAAAACCCGTTCATCCTAAAAGATTTATCGCTCCTGTGGAGCGTGCTCTACAGTTCAGCAAAATCAACTGCGGCCAAAAAGAGGTACTGAGGCATCTGGTGGCGGAAGCTTTGTCCTCTAACTCCAAGCCGAAACCTAACATTCCTATCTCGGACCAACGTGTGATCAGGGATTTGTATTCAAACGATAATTTGATTATCACTAAAGCAGACAAAGGCGGGCAGATAGTAGTTATGGACAAAGAGAAATACATTGAAGGAGTCGACAACCTCATCAGTGAAGGTCCTTATAAAGTGCTCAAGAAAAACACATCTTCCGATCAACTCTCTAATGTTAGTAAAATAGTCCGGTCATCAAACATCTTGGATCCCGAAACTAACAAATCCGTAGTTCCTTCTATTGCTAATGTCGCAAGACTGTATTGCCTCCCGAAGGTTCATAAACCCGGCATTCCATTGCGGCCCATAGTCTCCAACATCGGTACTGCAACCCATCCCCTAGCCAAATTTCTCGTCCGCAGATTTTCTCCTCTCCTGGCTAACAACCATGATACTGTCCTTAATTCTTCTGACTTCATTTCCAAATTAAATTCCTCTTCTTCTTTCGCTTCTTCAAAAATAGTCTCGTTCGATGTCAAAAGCCTTTTCACAAATGTTCCCGTTCAGGGAGCTCTTGAAGCTCTTATCTTTCGTATGAAAGAATTTCATTTTGCTGATGCTGAAATCCGTGAATTAGTCAAATTTACGGAGATCTGTATCACACAGACTTGCTTTTCTTTCCGTGATCAATTATTTTCGCAAACTGATGGCCTTGCCATGGGAAATCCTCTTTCACCCGTTTTATGTGATATTTATATATATTACGTCGAAGAGGATATTCTCAATCGCATACCATTTAAACTGTGGATTAGATATGTGGATGACACATTCGCTATCCTTCCAAACGATTGTTCAGATCTCTCTACAATTCTCACCACCTTAAATTCCGTCAACCCTCACATACAATTCACTTTGGAAGAAGAAAACAACGGTTCATTGCCTTTCCTGGACGTTTTGGTACATAGATCGCCGTCCGGGTTCCAAACCAGCGTATATCGGAAACATTTTGCTGTTAGCCAAACGCCGCATGCTGCTTCCGCCCATCCACAAAATTAGACGATAAGCACGTTCTACAGGTTTGGTCTCATGTACTCTAAAATTGTCATCATCTGAAGAATTACTCAAGATTGAACTTAACCATATTCTTGACATCGCTCGAGATCGTGGTTACAATCCTACCATTATTGACGACGCTTTGAAGAAACTCACTAGACCTAAGCTGTGCAGTACACTCTTGATTGATTCCTCTCCTTGTAATTTTATCAGCATTCCTTTCGTTCCACGAATTTCTTCAAAAATTGCTTCCATCCTCCGTAAATTTAATTTCAAGGTCACTTTTACTCCAATCAATAAACTCGGTTATTCCAAACTCAAGGATATTATTCCTGATTGCAATTATTTTGGAATTTACTCCATCCCATGCCAGTGTAGTCGTGTTTATATTGGTCAAACACGTCGGGCCCTTCGATTTCGTCTTAAAGAGCATGAAGCCTACGTGCGTAAACAACAACTGGAAAAATCTGCTTTGGCCAAACACGCCTGGGAAGCTGGCCACAAATTTTCTTTCGACAAGGCCCATCTAATAGAGAAAGTTTCTTCACCAGCCGACCTCAATTTCTTCGAAGCCTTCCATATTCTTTCGCATTCCTCTTCTACTGTTAACGATCAGCTTCCGTTCAATTATATGTCCTCTATTTGGAGAAACTTCATTCGTCCCATGGCAGAAGACGCGGCTACGCACCCACAACTGGTTTACTCGAACTAATTTTGGACTAGCAATTTGGCATCGACAGTCTTTCTAGCACGTGTGCCACATTAGTGTAACCAGAGTTCTGAAGAAGGAAGCCTAAACGCGCTTCCGAAATAGCTATAAACCATCGCATTTATTTTAACTGTGTTAATGTGTTTTATTTTATTTAA
>QLNU02015003.1:106352461-106388276 GCA_006491805.2 Dysdera silvatica
CCTCTCCTTGTAATTCTATCAGCATTCCATTCGTTCCACGAATTTCTTCAAAAATTGCTTCCATCCTTCGTAAATTTAATTTCAAGGTCACTTTTACTACAATCAATAAACTCGGTTATTGCAAACTCAAGGAGATAATTCCCGATGACAATTAATTTGGAATTTACTCCATTCCATGCCAGTGTAATCGTGTTTATATTGGTCAAACACGTCGGGCCCTTCGATTTCGGCTTAAAGAGCATGAAGCCTACGTGCGTAAACAACAACTGGAAAAATCTGCTTTGGCCAAACACGCCTGGGAAGCTGGCCACAAATTTTCTTTCGACAAGGCCCATCTAATAGAGAAAGTTTCTTCACCAGCCGACCTCAATTTCTTTGAAGCCTTCCATATTCTTTCGCATTCCTCTTCTACTGTTAACGATCAGCTTCCGTTCAATTCCATGTCCTCTATTTGGAGAAACTTCATTCGTCCCATAGCAAAAGACGCGGCTACGGACCCACAACTGGTTTACCCGAACTAATTTTGGACTAGCAATTTGGCATCGATAGTTTTTCTAGCACGTGTGTCACATTAGTGTAACTAGGGTTCTGAAGAAGGAAGCCTAAACGCGCTTCCGAAATAGCTATAAACCATCGTATTTATTTTAACTGTGTTAATGTGTTTAATTTTATTTAATATTTTGCGCAGTGTGTCGTTTCATCTTTACTGCATCTGTTGAGTTCTTTCATAATGTTGCCATCCATTGAAATCAGCTGGCCAAGGTAAATATATGAATCAGCAATTTCTAGCTCAATGTTGTCAACTTGTATTTTTGTTTCCTCTACAAAATTATTGAACATGATCTTAGTTTTTTGTAGGTTCATCTTGAGTCCAACTTCTTTACTTCTAGTTGAGAGCTCCTGTACCATGTCTTGGAGTTCTAATGGGTTCGTTGAAAAAATAACAATGTCATCAGCAAACCGCAAATGATTTAAATATTCACCATTTATTTTTATTCCCTTGTTATTCCAATTTTTATATATATATATATAGACTGTATATAAATTTGTGTATATATTGTTTAATGATTTGAGTTTGTATTGTCCATTTTTACTGCATGCCTTGTGTTGCCTTGTTTATATATATTACATCTACAATTATTGCCATCTAAAAGAAAATTCGATGCAATGTCTGCAGATGATGTATGTAGGAGGTTCTGACGTGCGGTTCATTGTAGCAAATAAAACAACCTTAATCTTATCTTTTACGACAGTTCGGGTGCAAAAGATGTGTGTCATTATGTGAAACCCTCAACAGAGTCTAATGATGGTGGAGACAGCGGTTGGCAAAATATTAAGGCAATAATTAATGAAGCGTGCTCGGAACGAATGGCTTTATCATGGAGTGGAATTAACTACATGCTTGAATAAGAATATTTGCATCAAGACGTTTTAACAGATCTTTTTTGCCGATCATAAATCATGAATCTATCGGTCATCGTAAAGATGCATACTAACTAAAAAACGTACAGCGTGGAAAAAGATACGTGGATGGATACACACATTTATACAGCAAAAAAAAGACGTGTGAAAAGGAGCACTGAAAGAGAAAAATAGTGATAGATGTATAGAGAATTACAGAATAGTGTTACAGCGAGAAATATGAATGTGCATGGGGAGAGAAATTAGTGGAGACATATGGAGAAAATGCGATATGCGTGTGCAGGGACAAATAGCTCTGAAGAAGGATAAATATAGATGTAAGCAGTAGAGCATTGCAAAAAGCAGCTTTTTTTAATATTTCAAGGTCCTTATTTCTATGTTGTTAAGCATGGTAAATCATTGTTACACCTGAAATTTCAGCTGATTTGAATAATTTTAGACTCCCGCGCATCGAAGTTTTTAACATTAGCGATATAAGAACTTATCGCAATGTTAAATATGCATTGTGCACACTCTGCACGACTTACCTTACTGCTGTTATTTTTAATTGTAACGAAGTATCTTGGCAAATTTATGTTGAACGGGAAAGAGCACAGACAAATTTTACAGTTATCAAAGTTGACCAATTTCAGACTTAAGGTACATTAAGCTGTAATAAATCACCAGCTTTTGCTGAATATTAAACGAAAATTATCAAAGCGACTAAATTTTGTTTTTAGTGTTTCTTTTTAAAAGTTTGGAATATATTTTCTTTGGCTACATTTTCTCAACACGTACAAACTACCAAACTACATTGTGTCTATTCTGCGTCGCTTACGACGATCTTTGAAAAGTCTTAGATCAATATCAAAGCTCATTCGGAAAGATCGTTCACAACTTTAACATCCTATACGAACGACAACTTCTTATTAAGTAACATCATACTCCCATTCGTAGGCATAGAATTATATGGGCATTTGGGGCTCGAGCTTCCTCAGTAATCTGAAATAAATTGCGATTTTACATATATTGTAATGTATAAACGTACAAAATATGTACATAACCCCCTCCCCCTCCAATAATTTTGAGAACTCTACGTTGACGTTCCTATTCTGGTACAGGCTTTTTCAACCAATCTCCATCGACGCCCAGGATGCTAAACAAGAACCATGACCTAGAGCCGATTATGCTAGTTTGGTTCTCTTGTTGAGTATGGTAAACATTGGCTATCCTCTTTGAACTTCCTTAGGCGGGACTATGCCTAATAATTGCTGTGATATCTGGTGTCGCCCAGAGTTCGAGACACTGTGTGAGGAAAGAGAGAAAACTGCGTATTTTTTGGTTGTGTTCTTCTGCGCATGGGCAGTTGGTTGTTGTTGTTGATGCCGTTGAGGTTGAAGATGAAGTTTGTGTTTCTTGCCGACACCGTTCTATTTCAGCGAGCTTGAATTTTCTAGTGGCGCGAGGTTACTTTCTTTCCACCTTTTGGAAGTATTTTACATCCAAATCACCTAACTCCATTTTCCGACTTATTCGCTAATCCTCAAAAAAATATTTTCTCTCCGGCAATGCTTTTTTTTATGCAGCAGGTATCGCGTTCCATAAGGCGAACTGCATCTTTGTGGGATATATCAAACAATAGGCTGAAAAATGTAATGAAATTAGCACTGTCAGTTTTAAATTTTTTCTGCATTTACTCTTTCGAAAATTTTCGTACTGCTAAATCAATTTCGCCAACATGATCTTGGACCATCCACTTTTTCTTGACGTTGTAGGTATGCCGGCAAGTTTCCAAAACGTTTCCACCTTTTCTAGAAAGATTTTGATAACATCGTCTTTCTTGTCATTTCGCATAGAATCCCGATTCAGGTATATGAATATTGCGATGCGTCACAACTTGTTGGAAGTCGATAGATTTTCCTTGATTCCAGTCGAACAACTAATTTTCTAATAAGTCATGCTTGGAGAGATTTATTTTCCTTCCTTAGCCTAGGAGGATTTTGGATGTTGACTATTGCTCCCAATTTCATTACGGATGCTGACTCAGCCAGTTCTAACTGCCCACTGGGTAGTCTCAACTATCGTCAGTGGGAAACAAATATTTCGGTACCACATGATTCGTTTCTCCATTTTATTTCTAAAAATAGATCACAAATGGAAACTAAAACGACCAATGGATGCAGTTTATTAATGAATATCAACAGAAGCAATATCTACTACAGAAATTTTGAGATTTATGTTCTGAAAAACCACATTACTTATTACAGCTTGATGTATCATAGTTATGTGAGAAGTAACATTTTATAATTATTAAGTGTGCTTGATTAGCAGTGTTCACATTTAACACTATGATAACGCCCCATACCGGTAATGTTAAAATTTTCAAATGAGGTCAGCGGGTGTCTAAAATTACTCAAATTGGCTGAAATTTCAAGTGTAACAATGATTCACCATGTTTAACAACATAGGGCTAAGGGGCCTTGAAAAATTAAAAAAGCTGCTTTTTACAGTGCCCTAATATACAGAGATACATTGAAAGTAGTGAGTATGTGTATTCACATACGTACAAAAAGAAAGAAAGTGAGATGTTGAATACAAGAAAGCTAGCAAGAAACACTTGGATAAGAGATAAAGCAAGAAGTTTGAATACTAAATATTTTTCTTGAAGTGAAAACCACAACGCATCAATGGATCTAGTATATTTTCTATCATGAAACAAAAAATTGTTAAAGGCAAATTGCACATTCAAATAAGACAAATTCTATTATGACAAGGACTGAAAGCTTGTAATTAACGTTTTTGTGAAGAACTCGAAGAGAATTCGTTGATAAATAAATGGATCTAAATTATGATTTAGACCCATTTAATTTTTTAGAAATGTATTAGATATGTAAAGACTATAGTTTCGGTAAAAGAGTTGTAATTTTTGCACTAAAATTATTGCCTGTTGAAAGAAAATATCCATTTGTTTAATATGAGTTATATGAATATAGAACGAAATTATGTAAATGTTTAAATGTACTTTCTATTTTATGCAAATTTCTTCGAACTATTTTCAATTTTTATTTAAACTCCAATTCTATTTCTTGATTTATTCATGAATGAGCATTTTAAGAAATTATTTAAAATTTAGGTGTTTTTTCCTCATATTTATAAAAGAGTTCAATTTGGTTCTGAAATAGATTTTGTTGTCGAGTTGTGAAATCTAAAAAAATTCTTTTTCAAAAATTTTAAAAACTTTAAAACACATTTTAAATTACATTTTATCTTTTTGAATTTTTATTTTTGATTCGCAATTTTGCTTGAGGTGTTGATTTTAATCTTTTATTTGTTATTTTACTGAAAAACATTTTCAATCTCCCATTCTTTTTAATGTTACGCAGTAGCCATTCGTTTACCTATACTGTTATTGTTTGGCGGTCGATTTGAATTTGATGATTTTTTTATTATATTCTAATTCTGTTACCCATGACATTTGTTTCATTTCGTTTGACAATATTGGACGACAGCTAATTTGTTTTCAGTTATCGCAGGTTATTTTATATATTTAACAAAAAATATTTTTAATTTATTTCAAAAATGCAATTTCTGCATTTCAGATATAAGAATCGGCCACGTTCTATCTGCTGTGAGAATTTACATTTTACTTAAGAATGGATCAAGTCTCACATTCTTTTAAAAGCCCGAATCCCGAAACAGGGGAGTGGGATACCTAAATGTTTTCCTGTTCCATTGCTACTAATGTCTAATTAGATGAATCTTTTTAATAAAATAATATGCTAAATAGTCCCTTTTTCACTACATATTAATTTCAGAAATTGCAGAATATAATGAAAAATCAGGATATAAATCACATAATATTCGGAGAATAAAAATCCATGTCAAAAAGAGAAAATTCACTGCGAATGATTCATTTTCCTTAAAATTATAAGACTTTGCAACTGTAATTATCAATTTAATGATTAATTAGGTTGCTTTAGTGAATCTCTCCCATTTTTATTGTTTTTAAAGCTTTTAATTGAAATTAATGATTTTAGTTAATTTTAATGAGTGTTGTCTTGAATAATTTCAGCTTTTGTGGTTGCAATGATTGCATACATTAATGACTTTAGAAATGCGAAATGCAAGTAAATGGAAAAGGAGTGGGAGGGATATTAATGCGAATGGTACAATAGCTTTCCACACGTACTGCTAAAGCTAGAATTAATATCATTCACTATTTAATAAATTCTTGTTAAACTACCATACTTTAAAAATTTAAAATTCACGTTGCCGTGTAAATAGTCTTGGAAATGGTAAAAATTAATATTTTTTATAGTCAAGAGCATCGCTTCTATCAAAAATTTAGAATTGGTATTAATTTCAATAAACCTTACTAAAGAGATAAAATTGGAGAAATAAGAGTATTGATGTCAGGAAAGCTACAGATTAACAAAGGAATTTAAAATAGGACGGAGATATAAAAGAAAGATTTGCATGCAAAAAGCGCCACTCGTAAGGCGTAACTCTCAATGGAGTGTTTGAACAGAAGCTTTGCCATATTTGCCGAACTATTCAATTCAATGCTATTTAACTACGTTACCAATAGCGATATTATCGGGCACATCATTAGCTTGAATTTATACCGAACTTAAGTGCATGAATTTTAGCTTTGCTTTTATTCCCAAAAGCTCCACTTAACTAAAGTTCTTTAAAAAAAAGTTCGATAAATAATTTTTTAAAAAAATTAAAAAAATTACAATAAAAAACTCATTGTTATGGGTTCGCTATTTTGTATGGAATGTTAATTTTAATTTTTTCTTTAGTATCTTTAGAAGTTGAAAATAAAGTAATTTTAGACAACTTACGAATAAATTAAATGGACATAATCTCATCAAAAGGGTTTATGTTTACGTGTCCATTTTAATTATTGCAAATGTTCGCCAGCTTGTTTATTTCTATTTTTTTGTAGTTTGACAATTTCAACCTACTAGATAAAGACTGATAATTTTCAATCGTTTGACATATGATTACCATAGTAGGCGACAGTTACAACCCCACGATTCATAAACATCCAGGTTTACTTGAGAACCGAACCCAAAGCTAGCTGATCCGTACGTGCAGAATAGTCTCATTGCAGGCATGGTGTACATTTCTATAAAATATAAAAGTAATACATTTCTTTAAAAAAATATTATAATACTTTTCCGGAAATTTCGCTATTTTTGTATTATAGAAGATAAAATTTGTTCGCCAGTGGATTATAAATACAGTGTTTCTACGCACATGGAAAATCTGACATTTTGAACCCCAACTTTGAAATTACATTTTAAAAAGTCAGGAAAAAATTGAATTTTGTGGTCAAACGGGAAAAATCAGGAAAACCTTTATAACTTCTATTTTGAATAGCTAAATTTTCCCCAAACATGAAGACCTTTTTTCCGTAAACAAAGTTCGATCGGAAGTTTTGTTTGCTGTTGGTCAGGATATTCTGCCGGAAATCAGGAAAAACCTTAAAAAGTGAAGAAATTTAGTATCCCATGTGAGTGAAAACCCTGTCAACTGGATTCCAAGAGACCACCGAAGACCTAGAAAACGTCCTCAAACTAGATGGGTGGATGAAATAAGAAAACAGGTTGGGGTGACGTGGAAGCGAATTGCTCAGGATAGACTTGTGTGGAAAGCATTTGGAGAGACCTTCATCCAGCAGTGGATAGATAATGGTTGAATATGATGATGATGATATATATATATATACACACACACATATATACCATATTTACCTTGGCCAGCTGATTTCAATGGATGGCAACATTATGAAAGAACTCAACAGACGTATTAAACTTGGCTGGAGTGCATTTGGAAGAAACAGTTTTATCCTGAAGGGGAAATTGCCTTTGTGTCTAAAAAGAAAGGTCTTCAACCAGTGTGTATTGCCAGTCCTCTCTTATGGAACGGAGATAAGGAATCTAACAATTGCAGCAATACGAAAGTTACAGACAACGCAAAGGAGCATGGAGAGGTGCATGCTTGGAATAACTAGGAGAGATCGAAAAAGAAACACTTGGGTGAGAGAGCAAACTAGAGTAGAGGACATCATTGTTAAAGTAAAAGGGCTGAAATGGCGATGGGCTGGGCATATTGCAAGAAGAACTGATCAACGATGGACAACAGAAATTCTGAACTGGATTCCAAGAGACCACCGAAGACCTAGAAAACGTCCTCAAACTAGATGGGTGGATGAAATAAGAAAACAGGTTGGGGTGACGTGGAAGCGAATTGCTCAGGATAGACTTGTGTGGAAAGCATTTGGAGAGACCTTCATCCAGCAGTGAGTAGATAGCAGTCGAGTATGATGATGATGATATATACCAGTTAAGTAATGCGCAATTAGGCATTAATGATAATTTTTAGCAGGAATAGTAGTACTTCTGACAAAGTATGTAACATTATTGGAAGGGTTAGTAACAGTTTTCGTAGTAGCCATTATTTGAAACGAGTATAGTAACGAAAGGGAAACAAATAGCAGGATATAATTTAACTAAACAATTATCCGATTTTAGGATTCCTACATAAGATAATGTCATTAAAATCGGAGTATTATGAAGAAGCCTACTGATTTATGTTAAGCATAATAAATAGCTTGAAATTACGTTTAAATACTAGAATAGATAAGATATTATCTAGTCATCTGGATATTACTCTCATATCAGTTAAAAAATTAAAATTTATACATCAAATTCTATTACAACATTTATTTATCTTCTTTCGAATTAAAATTTCCCCGTGGTGAATTCCTCCACACATTTACAAACTCATCCCAGAAATCCAAGTACGTCACTTTCTGATTAAGTACTTATAACAAGCTTCAGATTTCGTGTAAAATTAGTATTTCGAGAAAACGTGTTTTTGTTATTGCATAATTAAATGCATGGATTTAGCTTCCCATTGTCCATATTCGTTCAATAATTAATGAAAAGTTTCCTTTTGCGCTTAAGGAAATTGAAGATCTTTAGTCAAACTCCCTGGTGTAAATATACATCATCTTTTTATACATCTCTTTGAGCTAAATAGATTTATGCATCTTTGTTTATTATTCACTTTCTTTAGTATTTTTCTTGCTCCTCATCAATTTTATCGGGTTATCCTTTTTCGTGTATTTCTGTGACAAATTATTTTCAATATTTAACGTTTTCTATTATATCTCAAACGCCCTCCATAGATCAAAAAAACGTGCCCATGGTGTATGTTTTTGCTTTCTGTCTTCTTCAATATTGGAAAAGGCAAAACTAATAGCTCTTCTGCAAACAGAATTTCTTATTACCCTTCGCAAAGCACACACTTGTGCTTAGTTTTCTGGAATTTTAAAGTTATTTTAAGTAAACTTCGCTGATTATGATCGTGGAGTTAAATAATATTCTCGTTTTGCAACTTTACTAAATGCGCTTAGAGTAGCTTTTAATTTATTGCGTTATATATTTTTTTTATATTTCTATTTCTAGCAAAAATATAATCTCTTATAGAGAATAAACCGTACTGTGCAAAATGCATCTTTCAGTAAACTGCGCTGAAATATCAAATCTGCGGATTCCACAACACATGTGTTAAATTATTCTTATGCATTGTGTAGTATTTTACTTACAAATTTATAGGAGAAGGTCATTGAATTGTACTATATGATTCCCATTCCCGTGAAATGAAGTGCAAACAGATAAGGTTTGCAGTAATATTCCATTAAACAAGTCTTAATATCAGAAATAAAAATGGTCTAATAAATACCAAGTATTTACCCCTTGACTGGAATTATTAGGTTTCTGTAAGATATTACCTTTCTCAGCATGTCCGTATCCAGAGGGGGGATTTTAGGGACCGGTCCCCCCCCCGAAATTAAATTTTTAGTTTGACTTTACTAAGGACTACTATTGTATCGATGCACGCTCTAAAAAGTTTTGTACCCCACCAAAATTTAAACATGGCTACGGTCTTGTTTCCCAGAATTAGCACAATTGCCAAATAGTCAACACATAAAGCCACTGGCAGATGTTTTTGTAATTTTTCATGGGGAAATTTTATGGATAGCAATTTTCCTACACCTGTGTTTGAGCTTAAACTGGAACTTTCAATGAATAGAAGTGTCGCATACTGCTGTAAGCATGCCAGTTGAATGAAGTGTAGTGTTATGGCGCACTAATGTAGTCGTGCCAGTTTAATGAAAATATATATGAATGGTTTAAATTCCGTTTTTTTTTTGTTGTATGGCAACAGTCGTACGTTTGCATGACGTCATAGGACTTCATAGGACCAGGCAGTTTTCAGTTAGCTATGTACTGGTAACGCTTTAGTTCGCATTTCGCTGTTAACGATATCGTTTTCTTTCTCAGTATTTGCTAACTGTTGTATGCAGGTTATAAACTGCAAACTTGATGTTCATCTTGACTTTCACGTTTCAAAATTGAGGGCATAATGTAAAGCGATATTTGCTGGTGGAAGTTATGTATATTCTTCAATTTAAAAATTTAAATGTTTCTATTTTGTTAAATAATTTTTTTTTGTCGTTGTTGACGAACTGACTGGATGAATTATTTAATTGCTTACGAAGCCTTAACAACCACGTCGTTCCTATCAATGGCGAAGCTAGATATTTTGCCGTTCCCTCAATGGGATAACAAAACATAACAAATTTTGTGTTTTAAAGGCTAATTTCCGCCTCCCCAATTGTGGCGCCCGGGGAGACAGTCCCCCTTTGCCCCCCCCCTTAGCTATGGTACTGGTACATGTCATCACTTCTTCAATGATTACTTAGCCAAATGGATGACTAACTTCTGCTTGCGCCATAGAGCAGTTCGGAGGCAGATATACGCCAGAATATTGGAGTATGGAACGAATGGAGATGAATACTTTTTGAGATTGATATTTCCCACCTACGATAAAATGGTATCGTACTCAACAGAAGAGGAAAAAAAGAGTCATCACTCTGGCCTAGAATATAACTAGGGTCCCTCCATTTGATCTAGAATGCCTTAACTACTAGGTTATCAAATCACAGAAGTGGAGAGTCGTTTCCTTGTCTTGGTGGCCTAGCGATTAAAGCGCTACGGTGCTAATGGAAAGACGCGAGTTCGACTCCAGACCACGGCGATATGCATTTTTCGCCCATGTATTGAAAGCTCTAGTTTGAGGTCGAACGTAAGTGTCGAAAAATTTCCCTCCTGGAGTTATTAGCCTAAAAGAATATAATCATAGTGAAGAAAAAACCCCAAAATGTTTAATTCATTACACACATATGGTACTTCCATGTGAAACTCTCCGATATTACAAATAATGAGTAGGACATTATAACCAGGAAATAACCTGACAAACATATTTTTGTAGCTTTTCGGCTGACTTACTTGTATCTGAAATTTCAAGCCGAATTCGAGGAGTTGTTTTCAAGTTTACGAGAAATTGTGGTCAGAAACAATCAACTCCACGCAATATCATTTAATTACTTTCATACTTTGACTGATTCTTCGTTGCCGGTGCGCAAACCATGAATTATACGCAGCCTTAAAATCAAATTGCTTCCTCTCTGACCCGTCGGTTGATATATTCATCAAATGCCTTATATTTGTAGCATGGAGTCTATTACGAATATACATCACCTTTCCAATTTTATTTGGAGCTTTTCGGCGAATTGCTCAGCAGTTTTCCTAGTCGAAGTTTGGTTAACATCGCCTTTCGGCGAAAAGGATAGCATCGGGTTAATCCCAGATTGTAACCTATCCTTATTTAGATAAACACGAGATTGGATTAGCAGCATGAATGACTTGAAATTTGGCAAATTCATAAAACATTTGCGAACCCAGCTCTTCAAATCTAGTCAAAAAACTTAAGAAAAATAAACGATGTTAATTAAAAAATAAAACAGCTATAGAGTCTGTATAATAATGTTAATGTTTTATTAAAAATTGCAAAATAAATACAGAAATACCAATAGCTGGCACACTTGGGTAGTTAAAATATGAAGTTAGGTTTGAGCAATCTAAATATGAAAAGCTCAGAACAAATATGTATTATTCATAAACTATCTTCAGAAAGAAGCTCGTTAATAAATTTCCACCTTGGCTCAATGAAATTTCTGAGACGGTAGCAACTATATTTAAATATTTGATTAACTCATTGTCTCTAAACCTTAAGGTTCATTTCGTAATATTTTTGCATTTCAAAATTCATTCGCCTGTATAATTTGGACCGAATACTGCGCGAATCGGCGAGTACCACCTCGTCGAAATCGACAAATTAAAATAAATGTTCGATGTATGTCAGATTAATTTGAAATTTTGCATACCTCATTCTGCGGGGGGTGGGGGGTGGGGGGACGTGTTCCTGGAAAATAATCAATAGCTGCGTTCATAAAGGCCAGTGGAGCGCGAAGCGAAGAGGAACCTTTAATGTATTCTTGCAAGATTAGACTCGTTTAAACACTCCGATAATTATAATTCCCTGTAGTTGGATTCCTACAATGCCAGTTAATTACCCAATCGAAATGCATTTTAGACTTTTCCATTAAAATCAAGACCGATATTGGATTCTGATTTAAATAAACCAAGGAACTGTATTCTGCCGATTGGAAATTCTCCAAACCAATACACTTTCGCTTGCCTCGTAAGTCCATGACTTGTAGAGGTTGAATGCTGGATTGTTGATCCATTTCCAAATATATTTCATAACCACAACAAGTTAGCGGGTTAGTCAATATTGACACTAAGGTATTTACGGTTTGGTATACTGCATAGAACGTTAGTAATATAAAAGCCAGCACCTTGGCCGTAAAACAGATATAGCAAAATATGCGCATATTTTATATATATATATATATATAATAATTAACCCTAATATATTTATATATAAAATGAAAATTATTAATCGTGTTTGTACGCCTAAGCAATCAAATAAAGTCTTTTGCATACTATGTATACTAGATGGGCAAATGCTACTATGAAATTTCCGATAAATACTTCATGTTTAAAGCGTGGATTGCAAATATATCTAGCTCTGATATTTTTATGTGTGTGTAGGGTGTCAGATTTACAAATAGGAATGTCTTGGAATATAAGATCGATAAAACAAAATCATTGGCGACACGCTGCACAGGTCTAATAAAAGAAATCAAAATCCTGGGTTGCAGAAATTGTTATCAATAACATTCCCCACGAAAATTACAAGAAACATGCCACAGCGGCTTTGTGTGTTTATCATTTGGAAATCGTTTTAACCCTGTTGAGGGTAATAATTCCTTACATAAAAATAGAAAAAAAACAGTATCACAAAGTATTTAGTGAAGATATGTTTTGAAAATCTTGTTTACTGTTATTTCAACAGTTATGTACTACCTTCATCAGAACGTTAGGACTTTGGTTTATGCCAGCAATATTAATTGGATTACTATTGCCATGGCATAGAGACTCGTTCATGTCTATGGTGTTTCCTTCGGCCATGAGCTTGAGATTTTCCTGAGCAGGAAATTTCCTCGCTAAATCCGGAAACTCACTAAATGCGTGTTCATTACAAGTGAGCACTACTGCATTGTACATTTCACCTTCACCCCAAAATCCCTCTCTGGATCCGCCTCTGAAGAATTAAAAAGGATATAAAATGCATCGCCATGTTCTGTTGAAGATAGCACACAGCTATCGAAACAGCTGTAAGCAATATTTTAACAATACAAATATATCTGCCCCTAGTGTGTTTCGGAAAAATATTTCTTTTATTTGATAAAAACCTGCCAGAGAAATTGTAGTCTGATGATTTTTTTTTTTAAATTTGATTTTTAAAATTTTAGATTTCCCATTTTCCTGTTGATTTTCAAGATGAACGACGCAATATTTTGTTCAGTTAATTCCCATAGACTAAAATGGAATACATTGCCAGATTTAGGTGTAACAGGTCGAGCAGGCCAAGGCCTAGGCCTCCTTACACTTTTGAGCCCCTTCCCACGGAGGCCTGGTATTATTTAAGAATTGTTTCGATCTTAATTTTGAACCCAAAAATGTCGTATATTTCTATATTTGTATATATATATTTGCACCATCATTCATCACATCATCTCTCTATAAATGTCTTAAATCAAAAAGGCCCTCTTCTCTATAAAAGTTAAAACGTCGGGATTTAGGATCCTATTTTCTCATTTAACTCATATGCCTACGTGCAATACAGCCACGTACATGTGCTTTGTAAACCTGTAGGTGTCGGCAGGCATAACAATAAAAAAGCTTTGCATTCTCTACTTTATTTTTCCTATTAAACTGCTGGTAAGTTACATTATCAAATGGCACAACTGTAAGCAAGAACTTCACTATAAACCCCAAAATTCTCGTGCTTTTGTAACTTTCACCAGAAATCCAGCGATTAGGGAAGTTGCGTCTTTAGGAGGGAGAGCTCTTCGGCCTGGGGCCCACAAAACAAATCCGGCACTGATGACATGTCATTCAGAACCCCAATAAATAAAAATCTAATTAAGGAAACATACAACTCGTTACAATTCATGAGAATGACAATACCAATGTTCGCAAGGAAATGACTACCGTCCACAATATTTTGCGTTGTGAAAGCTTTCGTGAAACGAAATAATTGTTCCTTATTTTTGGCGGCAAAAAATGAAAAGTAATTTTCTTAGAAATAGTAAACGCTTAGAAGTTTTCGCCATTATTTTAATTAGTTTCTTGGAAGCGGTCAAAAGAAATTGGTTTGAAAATAAGCAGTTTCTAAGAAATGAAGAAAAATATTAAAAATCTAATAAACCATTCTGTTTAATTAGAAAGTTATTTTTTACTTTTAATTAAATGCGAAATATAAAGCGTAAGTTTAGTCACAGGGGTGCGAATGTCTTTATTCCCGAATAGACGAAAACATTCGTTTAATTAATTTTATTCACATGCAAATTTTGAAGGAATTAGCATATGTTACACTTAATTTTCCATATCGCAACTATTTCTAAATAATTCATCTAATAACATAAATATTTATATGTGAAGGAACCGTCTTTTCTTTCATAAATGTTTCTAATTTCCAAACGGTAAAACGTTTGCCAAATAGGTAGGACGCGAGTTTTAATTTAACTCTAAACAAATTAATTAAAACATATCATTTACAATAAAAAACATTCAACTTTCTCCCCTCCTCAATAACTTCCCCTTCCAAATTAGTTTTTTAAATTCAGAAAATAAGTGAAACCTCTTTAACTAAACTATAGTACGCTTTATTATGTATAAATGGACCCGTACAATTAAAATTTCGACGTATAAGCATAACTATATATATTACAAGTTGCAGTTTCTAGAACTATTTGCCTTAAATAATATATGCATATAATTAATGTACAAAATAAAGCTATCCATTAAATCTAGAACAATACAAAGTTCCTACTGTCTCTTGATTTATACAGTACATCGTTTCTGACCGCATAAAGTTATTTGGGTTGAACGAAACATGTTAAACTTATTTTCATATAAACTTTTTACCAGAACCTTACTCAGATAGTGTACTTTTCCTGTGGTATTTTGCTTTAAGCGCATACGCATGCATATTTTAAGTTTCTTTAGTGCATATTTGCTGTTTTTGGTGCAATTAATCCAAGTTCTATTAATAAGCATTATTTATTTTTCGCGCTTTTAAAATACGCAATTATTAAAATTTTTTGTTATATATATGCAAACAATTTTCAGTCAGAGTATACGATCGTATACATGACACAACATAGGAGCGATAGAAAACTGATTTTTTGTAGTTATCCAAATACCATATAATGTCAGTTGTTGAGTGTTAAGAAATATTGTAATTACACTATTTTGATTGGTTAGGAATTGGTAGCTTTCTCCCAGGTCCGAGTGGTTGTAGCTTTCCCCGACGTTCACAAGATTAGCGATCTAGTACCTCAGTGCTTGTATCCTATTGGTTCATTGTACAAATTGTCTAATGGGTCGATGCTACGACCAATTTCAAATGTATATAAACCCAAGTAAGTTTAATAAAGCTGAGTTCAACTCTTGTATTTGATTTGGCTTCGTGTATTACTACTTTTCCTTTAACATTGTTTCGCTTCCAATGGTAGTACCTCAAAGAAAGGTATCTATGTCACAAACATTCCATTGATCTGCTGAGTTAAGAACGAAATCCTAAATGGGATTAGTTAGCTGCAAATGTATTGTCGGGTGGCGTTAGTCCCCTATCATGTTGCGCTTACGCCAAAACGACTGACATATCCTCCTTCAACAGACGGTTTAAATCGACAGACACCTAAATGGTTAAATGGCAAAAAAGAGGTAAGCGTTTGGAGAGAAAAATCGATGTCACAAAGAAAGTAAAATCGATATTTTAAAGAATCTCAAAATTAATTCTGCGTAATTTTACCGAGTAAGAAATACATTATTTTAGTGCAATCTTCATTCGTCCGATTCTTATGGGAACATTCGATTATATGATCTTCCAATTATCGAATTTGAGTATAGTCTTGATGTGTTCAGTGCATCTTGGTGTGTCCAGTGCATCTTGGTGTGTCCAGTGCATCTTGGTGTGTCCAGTGCATCTTGGTATGTCCAGTGCATCTTGGTATGTCCAGTGCATCTTGGTGGGTCCAGTGCATCTTGGTGGGTCCAGTGCATCTTGATGAGTCCAGTGCATCTTGGTGGGTCCAGTGCATCTTGGTGGGTCCAGTGCATCTTGGTGGGTCCAGTGCATATTTGTGGGTCCAGCGCATCTTGGTGGGTCTAGTACATCTTGGTGGGTCTAGTACATCTTGGTGGGTCTAGTGCATCTTGGTGGATCCAGTGCATCTTGGTGCGTTCAGTGCATCTTGGTGTGTTCAGTGAATATCTTAGTGTGTTCAGTGCATCTTGGGAATATTTTTTCCAGTCCAAACAGTTATCGGCGGTCCGGATTAATACTGCTGGCGGGCTTGATTGTCGCCCGCAGGCCGTATGCTGGACAACCCTGCTGTAGCCAGTGAAAACACATTTTATAATATACCTTTAATATACGATTGGATAAATTTCAGAATTGTGTGTGCCGCTTTAGAGTTTTAACCCGCCAAACAGTACATTAAATCTTTTTCCCGCTTATCTATATGGCCCGCGTTATGGACTGCAACTAGTTTGCGGGCTGCCATACATTAAAGATTCCCTCACTGATCCTGGATTTATACTTCAAAATGACCGCTGAATTTCCACGTCCTATAAAAGAAATCTTACATTAAGAAGGATTTTCGGAAACCGACAGGCTTAAATGATGTCAGTATCGCTTGTCAACAACTCGTTGAGATAAGCCAAACCCGTCATATTTAGAATGCCGTTTTTCAATAGTAGCAGATGTGACCTCTACATTTAATAAAAAGGAATCTTCTAAAAAATATACAGCATACGAAAAACGAAGTTTGCTGGTAAAAACGGCGAGCCGATTTGTAATAGAAAACATAAATACGGTTCGTTCATTTTTATATTCAAAATGCTTATTTATGCTAAGACATCCCTGCCATTTATATCTCCCTTGAAATATATTGGATAAGTGAAAAATAAACTCAAAATACCCATGGAAAAATGCTGAAAGAAAACAGTTTGTTTACAAGCAAATTGTAATTCATTTCTTTTACGAGTGCTTCTATACCTGCGGTTTACTCTGATTTAGCCCACTAAATAAGAAAAGTGTGCACAAGGAATATAAAGCATTAATCTATAAAAATATATTTCAGGTTAGGTATTAGACATTTGGTTTTACAAGAAGATATTTTATTCAGGAAATTGACAACAAAATTGTTTTTATTTAATGAAATCGAGTTAATATTAAATGTTACGTTTATTTAATAACTCGTTTATAGAATATTTATATATAGATTTATATATGTTTATAGAATTAAGCTTTTTTTACATATTCGTTTATTGAATATTCTATTTTATAGAATTATATTTGTTTAATGAATGAGTGCTGTCTATAGAATATTTATTAAATGCTCTAACAAGGCAAGTCTCCAAAGTGCCAGTCGTACCTCAAATTGAGATTTATACAGTATAAGAGATGCATATGAGTAACGAACAAAACCGAAAGAAATTTTCTGTAGAACTCAATTTTTGATTTTTTTATGAAGTTTTAAAATTTTCATAATTACATTAAAACGCAGCTTTGTGCATATCTGTTTTTGGTTTTTGGTTTTACGGCTCAAAGACTACAGTGGTCATGCTGCGCCGGGACCTACTGTTTTCCGAGGAATCCGAACCTCTTAAGGCCTAGGGAACCAAACCCCGGACTACAGTGAGCAGTGCGATCTTTATGAGATCTCTGAGTAAGCGTTCTTTGCACTGCTGGGAGTCGAACCCGGATTAGCGGCGCACTAGGAGAACGCGTTACCACACTGCGCCACCGCAGGGATTGCGTATCTGTAAAGGGTCCATTCTGCACAAGGATCACGGCTTACTACTTTTGATCCGGTATTTTCGTAGCACCCTGTATACATATATAGGATAATTTCGGGAGAGATGGACAACTCATTAATTTTTTTTAACCGACCGCTAGAGGGCACTGGCGGCAGTGCCATCATCATCTCTCCCGTAGCACATGGTCCATCTAACCCGGAGTGGTATGGGATAAAGGGACAACTTGCATTTTTTTTTCTAAATTAATAGTAAACTTGTTTAAGTGTCTCGGGCATTTATACTGATAGACATTTTTAGAAAATAGTTTCAGGATACTATGGTGCCATTTTTTCACCAATATTGCCCTAAAGAACAAAAATATAGCAATTCTTATAAAGGGAGTTCCTCTCTCCCGGAATTACTCTATATGATGAGAGCTCCTCCTCATTCGCAAAACAAAATCTTCAAATCAATTTACTTCAACGACAAAACAAAAATAAATGAATTTCTTCAAAATTCTTAATTATTTCGAAATCACCCCAGGGATTAAAAATAATTAGCGCAGGCTCAATTTAATAATTTACTAATTCGATTCCCCGTACAGAAACACGAATGAAATGGAAAAAGTTCTTCAATATTTTAATAAAAACTAATATTATGATTAAAAAAATCGAAGTTAATTTTCCTAAAACTAATAATCTATTGTCAACAACTACCCTAAAGCCAGTAAAATCTTATGACAACATCGAGGTTACACACACACATACATACATACATAGTCGGCGCAGTAATTGGGAAAGCCGCCAACATTGCATAAGAACTTACTATTTTTCAACAAGCAATGCAAATGACAGGAGAACTACCCGTAACTGAGGACTCCCGAGGCTTTGCAGTTAAGCGCAAAGCTGCGTTTTAGTGTAATTATGAAAACTTTAAAAAATCAGAAATTGAGTTTTGCGGAAAAATTCTTTCGGTTTTTGTTCATCACTCAGATGGATCTCTCATACAATATAAGTCTCGATTTGAGGTGCGACGGGCACTTCGGAGGCTTCCCTTATCAGTTAAATAATAGGCTATAATAAATTCTATATATCCCTCATTCAATCTTAAATAAATAAAATTTAAGGAAATTGAATATAAGTTTTGTTATATGGAAAATGTCAAACAACGAATGTAATTTTAAGTGTCTCGTATGTAGTGCTAAATTTGTGTTTGACTAAAATTTACAAGAGAAATACAGAATGTAAGATATTATTACCCTTCACAGGGATAACACAATTGCCAAATAATGGTCAACACAGAAAAGCCTCCGGGGCGAGATTTTTGTGAGTTTTTCGTGGGGGAATTTATTATACAATAATTTTTGCCACCCACGTATAAGTTGCTCAAACTAGAGCTTTATTTCTAGAGTTGAGAGGAGGACAGTACTCAGTATTGTGATTGCTACCATTTTTTTTTTTTTTGTATGTCCTTTTATTTAGTGACCTTGTGAAACGGAATAAATCTTAAAAAAACAAAAAACGGCGAAAATGGTTGACTGGTCACCCGAAAAGTGATGTAAAATAGTAATATTAAGTGAACAAGGCTACAGTTATGAAGAAATTAGAAGAAATATTGGGGGAAACTTAACTAAAGGTGGCATTTCTAAATTTTTGAAGAAGTATAAGGAGACTCAGTCATTACAAAACCAGACTGGTAAAGACAAGGAAAACTACACAATAGCAAGTAATTATAAAATTTAGAGAGTAAAACAGAAGACATTCATCTGTGTACATGAGGTGAAATAGCACAATGTGAAGTTAAGTGCAAGGACTGTTCGGCGCAGACTGCATGAATGTGGTCTAAATGCAAGAATTCCACGAAAAAAGCCATTTTTGTCTGTCAAACAGAGGTTGAAAAGATTAAACTGGGCTAAAACCCATGTTAACTGGACAACGGAACAATGGGACAGTGTAATTTGGAGTGATGAGACCAAAATCTCACTGTTTGGTAGTGATGGCATAAAACACCTGATGAAATAAATCGGGGAATATTATTTCATCCTGCTTGCATCACACACACATAACGTGAAACGCCCACTTAATGTTATGAGCTGGGATTGTTGATTGGCTAATTATTTTTTATGTCACAAGGAGCGCAAGGGTCATTCTTTGCCAATCATTGTGATCTGGGGTTGTCTGACAGCAAAAGTTGTGAGCAGAATTTGCCATTAGTGGGAATATAAATGCCCAAAGATACATAAATGAAATACTTGAGCCCAAAGAATGCTAGCGAAGGTGAAGGCATTGAAGAGTACCGAAGTAATTTCTTCCAAGATAATGAAGCATTTATATTTCAACAGGATTCAGCTCCATGTCATGTTGCTCGTGTGTGCAAAAAAATTATTTCAAAATAATAATGTTCCATACTGGAATTAGCCAAATCTTAACCCAATCAGAAATCTTTGAAGCCGGATAAAGAAGCTTGTTAGTCGGAAGCAACCCAGCAATAAAACACAATTAACAGAAGCAATAATTCAATCTTGGTTTCATATTATAACAGCTGCAGAACGTGTTACTTGCTTAGCTGCGTTGGAAGGATATGTAAGGCCGTAATTTACGATAAAAGCTACCGAAGCACGTAGACAATGGACAATAGATTTTATTCGCATTTATCATTACATAAATTGAAAATTTTTTGCATAAGAACAATTATGCACGAATTTTATTTAGATTTCTCCATATGAATCCCTACCGCTATTGATTTTGTAGTAAATAGTATTCTTTTAATTTCTTAGTAAATTTATGCATCGTTTTGCTGTTTTTTATATCTTCTGGAATTTCATTCCACTTTTTTTATTCCTATGTAGTTAATATTCTCCTGACTTTTGTTAGTTTTACTTCTTTTTGGTATGTATTTATTGATATTTCGATAACTATAGTTAATTTTTTTGTTGAGTTCTATTATATTTTCATATTTTTGGTTTTGTAATCTTTCATATATTATTTTAAGTAGTTTTATGTCATATATTTCCTGCCCATATAACATTGTTTTATTTTTTCAGTATGCTAAAATTGATTCACCTGTTTTTAATGTTATTTTCTTTATTACTTTTTATATAATTTTATTTATTTTATTTTCATTTGTTTTATTAAGTTTTCCCCAAACAACATTACCACAGTTAATACGGCATTCTATTAATGTAAAATATAAGTTTAGCGTTATCTGTGGTGTTAATATTGTTGCTAGTCTATGTATTACTCCCGAGCCTCTTCTTATTTTTTTCATTACTTCCTCTATATATGTTCGTTCTAGCTGAGGTTATCCTTAATATTTATTACTAGAAATTTTATATTTCCATTTTGTTCTATTTCTTGATTTTCTAACCATAATTTGTGACTATTTTTTTTATTTCATTTTTTTTGTTTTTATGCTTGAATAATAAATATTTGGTTTTGTTTATGTTTACACTAAAATTATTGTTTTTAAACCAAACCTCCGTTATTTTTAATCTACCATTTTTTTTTATATAGATTGTCTATGTTTTTGTCACTTTCTATCCAGCAAATATCACCAGCGTAAATCAATAAATTTTTATTTATTATGTGAATGTCGTTTAATGCTAATATAAAGAGTAGTGGGCCTAATATTGATCCTTGAGGGCACCATTATTATTTTCTAGTTCCTCAGATTTTATATTATTAATTATTGTAATTTGTTTTCTATCCTCTAGATAGCTTTTTAGTATGTTGCCTATTTTTCCTCTTAGGCCATATTTTTCAGTTTTTACTAGTAATTTCTCCCTATTAATTAAGTCGAAGGCCTTACTGAGATCAAAATATATGGCTATTGTGTATTCATTTTTTTCCAATTTATCATGTGTTTTTGTAATCATTTTTATTAACACATCTTCTGTTGTATTTTTCTTCCTAAATCCATGCTAATTATTATCTATTATGCTAAACTTATCTAAAAAGTTTAATAATCTATTGCTTATAATTTTTCAAAGATTTTTACAAATATTGATAGTATAGCTATTGGTCGATAATTATTACCATCATTTTTTTTCCTTTTTTATGTATTGCAGCTATTTTGGACATATTCATAATTTTTGGTATTTTTTCTGTTTCAAATATTTCATTATAAATTATCAATAATGGCTCTATTAGTTGATCTTTACGCATTTTTATTATCTTAGGAATCATATTATCAAATCCAGGTCCCTTTTTTTTCTTTTATTTTATTTAGTTCTTTTCCCAATTTTTCATATGTGATGTCGCTTAAAAATAAGGTTTTAGTATTTCTTTCTATTTGTAGGTTTGAGTGATTATTATTTTGATCGCTCGTGAATTGGTTTACAATGTTAATAAAAAATCCATTCATTTCATCTGCCACTTCTTTATCTTCTGTTATATTTTTATTATTGATCAATAAATTTAGTTTGATTTGTTGTTGATCTTTTGATTTTTTACCCAGTATTTCATTTATTATTTTCCAATTTTTTTTGTTTGGATCTTTTTATTTAAATTTTTCATCATAATATGATCTTTTTTCATTAATTATCAGTTTCTTTGTCTCATTTCTGATTTTTATAAATTTATTTCACTGTTGTTGATTTTTTGTTATTAAATATTTTTTATGTCTTATTTCTTTCCTTTATTTTTTTTCTTATTTTATCATTAAACCGGTTATTTTCTATCTTATGTTTTATTTTTATTGTCTTTTCTGGAAAAAATTCATTAAATTTATCTTTTAAAATATTAATAAAATATTCATATTTATTTTCCATATTTGCTGGTATTGTTTCAAATATCTGGTTCCAATTTAATAACTGTAGATTTTCTTTTAAGTTATTAATCTGCTTATCACTTTGTATTCTTACTTTTTTATATATATATATTTATATAGTTTTCTTTAATTGATATTATTATAGGTCTATGAATGGTAAAATATGATGTTAGTACTTCTGCCCTTGTATTATTTGAGTTTGTAAAGAAGAGATCTATTGTGGATTCTGTATTTTTTTCTATTCTTGTTGGCTCATTTATTATATTCATTAATCCTTTACTCTCCATTAGGTTTAGCATTCTGTTACTATTTATACTTTTTTGTTTATATCTATATTCATGTCGCCTAGTATATTTATTTTTAATTTTGTATTTTGTATATTTTCTATAATATTTTCCAGGTGTATAAAGAAGTTATTTATATTATTATTAGGCGGTCTATATATTGCCGGATATATATTTTCCTTGGTTTTTACACATAATGTTTCAATATCATCTGTTATATAGGTAAATTGTTCCATTACTGTTATCTCAGGACCATCTTTTGCACCATATATAGATATTCCACCTCCAGTTTTTTTCTTATTATTAAGTATTCAATATAGTTTTTTTTTTGGTACAAATTATCTTCGTTTTTCCATGTTTCAGTTATTGTTATTATTTCCGGATAATTGTTTTCTTGTATTAGAATCTGAATTTGGTACAATTTGTTTCGTAAACTTCTAGAATTTAACAGAAGTACCTCTGTCTTGTTTATTTTCTGCTGATATATCTTTGTTTGGGACACATCTTGTATTCTTGTTCGTTTTAAATGTTTATTTTTATTGCTGTTTCTTATTTCTGTCCTTACAATATTTCTTTTTCATGGTAGGTTTAAAAAGACTTCTTTATGCTTTATTTCTATTTTTCTGGTGGTTTCATCTTTTCTAATGTTTATGGTTCCCTTATTTGTCCATATATATCTTCAATTATTGCCTCTTTTGAATTGAAGTGTTTCATTTAAAATTTGATTATTATATGCTGTCAGATATTCGTTTATAAATATTTTCCCATCATGTGTCTCAATGTCCTTTGCTATATTCTCATTTTTTCTATTTTTCCAGATTTCTTGTTTTGTTTCTATATCTCTAATTCTCACTAATATGTTTGACTTATATATATTTCTTCCGATTCTATGAGCGATTTCAATATTCATTGTTCACCTTTATTCCGATATTATTACACACTTTCTTTATTATTTCCTTGCAGTTTTCTTCTTCCTTTTCTTTTATTCCATTTATAACAAGATCCAGTCTTCTACCGTATTGGTCTAAGTTGTTCAGTTTTTCATGCAGGAAGTCCATATTGTCATGTATCGTATTATATCTATCTTTTATCCAATTTATTTCTTCTGCATTTATTATATATTATACATTTCTGCATTTCATGACCAGAAAAACCTGCGTAATTTGTTTTAAATGTATTAGTAAAAAATATTATAACATGCTTTATAACTATTTTAAACTTTTAAATTCATTTCTTATTTACAGGCAGCAAAACTGCTCTGTACGTTAATACATATCTAGCAAGCGAACCTATCTGGATTTCGAACTAAATACGTTGAAGTTTATATGCTCAAAGCGGATTTTGCTGAAAAACCACCAAACAGGGGTTGATTATTTTTCCGTTTTGTCGAAAGATTTGAAGGTTATAATATTTCAAAATTTTTAGTTTTACTGGAAAATTGCTGAAACACATATCAAGTGATTTTCTATAATCTGTTTTAAAATCCGCAGATCATTAAAATCCATCCATGGAATCATGAGATATCAAGGTCTGTATTATGGCTTTTTTTCGGATTTTTGGGGTGGGGGCATATCTCCGAAATACAGGAACATTCTGAAAAAAGCTTGGACATGGGTCTAATAACATTTTGAGACCTTTCTAACGCATCTACTTTGATTCTAATTCCCGTCGTGCACGTTGGGAGTTCCCTCATAAGTAACAAAAAAATCACGTAAAATATAGAAAAATTAGGGAACAAGCTTTACTTTTCACTGACTTGTTTTAGATTGATTATGGGCCACGATCATTTGCAGAAACATTTACATAGACTTGGGTTGGTAGAATCGTCGACATGCCCACTCTGTGAACTTTCCAACATGGACCGAACCCACCTCAAAACTTGCCCAGAACTTAAGGATGATGCAGACTGAAACAGAAACGGAAATGTCACTGGATATCTATCTGAATCCAACTTGGGCTGCCCAAAATAGACTGACGGCTGAAAGGTTCGCTTTCTTTTTGGTTTTACGGCTCAAAGACTACAGTGGTCATGCTGCGCCGGGACTTACTGTTTTCCGAGGAATCCGAACCTCTTAAGGCCTTGGGGAAACTACAGTGAGCAGTGCGATCTTTATGAGATCTCTGAGTAAGCGTTCTTTTTGCACTGCTGGGAGTCGAACCCGGATTAGCGGCGCACTAGGAGAACGCGTTACCACACTGCGCCACCGCAGAGCCTTGACGGCTGAAAAGCTTTTGTCTGGCGTAGAATAAAAAAAAATACTTTTTTAATACATTAGGTTTTAAGAAAGAAGCGGAATTTTACATTCAATCTAAAGTAATCCCTAAATAAATGTGGGATAAAAAAATTTAATTATTTAGTAACAATATATTTTCATGCCGTTGTCATATAGTATTAATTAGAGTTTAAGAATTCTATGCAAAGCTCTGCAATAATGAAATATAATAATATGCGAGTATTTTGTTTACAATAAACACAATGCTACTACCCAATATATAGTGTAATTTAGATAATTGGAACGTGTTTAATTCCAGTTCGGGAATAATTCGAACTTTAATCGCGGTCCGGTGAATCTAAAATTAATTAGAGAATTTCCCACAATTCAAATTCTTGGACAATTCGAACCGAGTTTATGGTCCGTTCTACTTCGACTTAACCAAGTTGAATTGTAGATTAGTGATCTAGCATTTAACACATGTGCATACATAAATATGTCATTGTGTTCAATGCGTAGTGATGTGTAATACTGTTCACTAATATCACACTGCGTTTTAATATTCTATTACCACTATGTATGTTTATATAAATCAATTACAATAGAATTCGGTTAATTCAAGGGTAGAGAGAGCATAAACTTAGTTCAGATGTTCAGGGATCAGAAAATAAGTTAGAATTTCAGTAAAAGTGGTCAGTATTGCTTTTAGGTTATAATTTCTCCTCACAGAAACTTCCTTTCACCGAATCTAAACAGATGCGCCATATTTCGGCGTTTTTCCGTAAAACTTAAAAGTATCCTTAGTGATGGAGGTTCAACACGTAACTACAGGGCAATACCCACATCTTCCTGCTGGCCGGTCAAGTGCCCCACCCATTAAGCTACAAGCGCCGATCACTTCCCCTTTGCGAACGTATAAAGCTTTCACGGCGAACCAATTCTCACACGGACGTTCGCTTTCACTACGGACAAGTCTAAGCACTACACCATTATTCACGAAACTATCCGTGGATAAATCCTTATATAAGCTACCAAATGGGTGAGTGTTCGGTTCCTGTAGCAAAATAGGTAAAGCATTTAATCGGTAATCAAGAGGATGTGTTCGACTCCCATCAGATGCCGAAAAATCAATATTTTCTTTGCAAGTATTTAATTACCTAACGTTTAAGATGATAAAAGTGCCATCATCACTTTGTCTAAAGAATATTTTATGTTTAAATACAGTTCGTTCAACTTTAAAACAAATCTAAAACTTAACGAGAACTTTAAATACATGAATTGAAATAAACGAAATGCCAAAAGGAATGCAAAATCAAATTAGCATCCGAAAATGACTTGTTTGATATTCGACAATGGAGGTGCGTACATATAATTGAATTATTTCTTAACTATGAAATTAAATTCCGAAATTTTATTATAAAGTGAAAGCAAATATTTGGAAAACTTTAACGAAACAAGGAAGTTTCATTCGTTTTTAAGTAACGTATCACGTTTGCCATCTTTCATTAGAGATGGATTTTTAAAAACAGTTTAAAGCTTTATTTTATTCTTTCAGCTTCCTTAGCAAAAAAAAAAAAAAACAGCAGAAAAACGCTTACAATTGGTAAAATTAGTTCACACAGGGTGGTTAGTGAAGTCCTTATACACGCAGATAACTGTCGAACGGAGAGAGCTATATGTACGAACGTGATGTATAGGTATAGTAAAGTGACTATGCGCTACAAGATGAGACTGCGTGCAGCGTCCCTAGCGGAATAATTGAGAACTTAGAGTTGCTATCTCGAAAACTATTCAAGATAAGGGCAAAAAGTCAATTACAAAGTTGTTAAGCACCAATTAGTTAGTACAAAACGATTTTTTTACCCGATTAATAGGGCAAAAATCATGATTTAGGAAATTTAAAGGGTACAAAACGCCACTTCGTACAGCTATGCATATAAGGGAAGCTTCGGATAGGGGCGATACTTTCATTGCACGCATAATCTCGTCACAAAGCGGATGATATGCAAATGTGTACGCTACGTCATACGTTATCGGTAAGCATAAAATAGTGGCCAGGCAAGGAGTGTAAGACAGTGTGAGAAGTAAAACGGTGCGTTAAACGTCTGTACTTATATATTATATGGCGAATTATTCCAACAACGTGTATTGCGAGATGGTGCTGTTATATGGGGAATGTGGTCGTAATGCAAGAGAAAGTGCATGACAATATGCCGTACGTTTTCTTTTGGGACCCCATCCGACTGCAATGACCATCACTAATGTGGTTCGATGGTTGAAAGAAACGGGTAGCGTTACACCTCGTCCCCGTTCAAGTCCCTCCCCAGGTGTAAGTCAGGGTGTGCAACCAGAGGACGTTTTAGCTTATGTTTTGGCCCACCCACGGTGCAGTTCAAGAGAAGTTGGTATGATATGTGTGGCCTAACAGGCGGCCGTGTGCGGCAAATCTTGCAGCAAGTGGGAGCTCACCCCTACTATGGAATACTGCTGCAGTCACTAGTTCCAGGGGATGCTGAGCGACGTTTTAATTGGTGAAACTTCGTTACGAACACCTTAGATATGCAGCCGAATTTTTTAGCGAATGTCCTTTGGACGGAAGAGTCAAAATTCACCCGCAACGGGGTGTTAAATAGACACAACGGACATTATTGGGCTCTCGAAAATCCTTTATGGAGACGACCAGTCCGACATCAGGTGTGGTGGTGGTCTGTTAATGTGTGGTGCGGTATTTTGAACAACAGACTCATTGGACTTGTGTTATATGAGGGCACATTAACGGGACGTCGATATTTGCAGCTGCTACATGGCGTACTATCGGATATTTTGCATGATGTTCCATTGAGTGAGCGGAGAACCATGTGGTTCCAACATGACGGCGCTCCTCCTCACCATCCAACAGAAGTACAATTATTATTATCCCAAACCTTCCGCCAACAGGTCATTGGCTAGGGTGGTAGTGTGAGCTGGATAACACGGTCACTGGACCTCACCTCATTGGATTCTACCTTTGGAGCTATCTCAAAAGACAGGTCTATCACACCTAACCGACGACTGTGGACAATGTCGGCAGTCGCATTACCAATGCCTGTACAAGCGTCACGTCTGCAATGCTACTGAATGTGCGAGAATAAATGCTCTATAGGATACAAACGTGTATTGTGGCCGACGGTGGCCACACGTAATGAGCACACATAATGACACACAGTAATACGCTATTCACATTTGCCGAACCAAATACTCACATATTAGCGTTTGACGTGTTCTATTCCCGCAATTCATGTATCATTTCGTACTG
This sequence comes from Dysdera silvatica, assembly GCA_006491805.2. Classification (NCBI taxonomy): domain Eukaryota; kingdom Metazoa; phylum Arthropoda; class Arachnida; order Araneae; family Dysderidae; genus Dysdera; species Dysdera silvatica. The sequence continues at coordinate 106,380,780 of QLNU02015003.1, forward strand.
CATCAGTGATGCTGGACAACTTTGGAATTAACTTTTTTTTTTCCGTTTCTTGAATAGTTTTCGAGATAGCAGATCTACGTTCTGAATTTTTCCGCTAGGTATGTAATTTCAACTGATGATGTTAGAATGGAAAATATAGATGTAAAAATGGCATGAAAATAAAATTTACATTTGTACGCTGCACGCAGTCTCACCTTGTAGCGCATAGTCACTTCACTACGTATACAGTACGTACATATACATCATATTCATGCATCTATCTCTCGCAGTGTGACAGTTATCAACGTGTATAATGACTTTACTAAACCACCCTTAAAGTTGTGTGCGCAATGAAAGAATCGCCCCTACCTGAAGCTTTCCCTCTATACATAGCTATATGAAGGAAAAGCTGTCACGCAGGGGCATCCTGTACTTCTTAAACTTCCTAAACCACGATTTTTGCCCGATTAAGGTGATGGAAAAAAAGTCGTTTCGTACTAACTAGCTGGTGCTTAACAACTTTGTAATTGACTTTTTCCCCGTATCTTGAATAGTTTTCGAGATAGCAGTTCTAAGTTCTGAATTTTTCCACCATGGGCGCTGCACGCAGTCTCATCTTGTAGTACATAGTTACTTTACTATACCTACACATCACGTTCATACATATAACTCTTTGTTCAACAGTTATCTGCGTGCATAAGGACTTTACTAACCGCCCTGCATATTTAATATTAAAATAATAAAATATTCTATAAATTAATTGGTTAATCAATCTTTTAAAACCGTTTCCCTCTACTCACATGCATATGCAGAATGTCCATAAGTGGGGGTAATAGGCTCAATGTAGGGTTGGTTACGGAGCTGCAAGCAATATATTCTTATGTTAAATATGCAAAGTTTCATTGCAGTGGGGGTTACAACCTCCAGCAACACCCACTGTGTACGCCGTGGCTGTACTTCTTTACAACAAGTACATAGAACCCTGATTGCTACTCTCAATTTTCTAGAGTGGCTCTTAACAGCGGGTAATTTCCAGGTGTTTACCATCATTTCGCCACATCAAACATGATTTCTTTTTTATTTTTACTTAAATACTTATCAAATGGCTTGTCAATAGAAATACAGTAGAACCGTCGGGTTTACTGTAGCCCAAAATGTTTAACTGGAAAGTTCCAGGAATAAATGATTCACAATTTCCAAATTCTGAACCATTCTGTGGGCTTTCGTGAAACCTTCCCGCAACGTGACGTCCACAGTAGGTAATTCGCCAATCTTTATTCTTTGCACCTACTCTAGTCTTCAGTACTAGCATCCAATTAGCCTTTAGTGTTTTCTTCGCCCGCGTTGTCGATGTGTTTCAAAAATAACTAAAATTTTCCTCACTAATTGCCCTTAATTCTGCTCCCTAATAATATTAACGCGCAAACGTAGTGAGGCCAAGATATCCTTTAAGAAATCCATATAAATATGTAATGTAAAAGTATATTTAAACTGCGTGTATAATATACTTTTCATCAATTCGCTTTCACTTTATGATTAATCTCAAACGTTATAATCCCATTTTTGCACTTTTTTGGCGCAGTATAGCCCAGATGCTCTTGCGCCATAAAAAAGCCAAACAAACAAACATTTCGGGAAAACGAGTATGATAATTTAGGACACAGGTACAGCAGTTAATATATGTGTGAAAATTCCTCTCTTTGAAAGATGCCACAAATTATCTCAAACTTCGTCATTTTACATGTTTTGTGTCAGTAGATCAGAGCCCAAAACAATTTATTTTTGTGCCCCTTGTATCAAAAATTAAGCATATGTAATTATTTCATGGAAATAAGGGGAAAAATATATATTTATCCTTTATTAAGAATAGTTTAAACAGTGCATATATGTACTTCCAAAAATTAAAAGACCATATGTAACTTTGTATTTACATTTATTTCTTAAATAAAACGGTCAAAATAAAATTCTCATAATAAACAATTCCACTTTTATTGCATAGATTATTTATCACCTACATATTATAAAATTTACAGCAACAAATTCTTTGCCTCGTTTTTCCAATAAAATAGAAATTATTTTTCTCCCATTATTAATATCACCTAGTGCAGTGTTTGTCAAAATGTGGTCTGCGACTGTCTGTGGTGTGATACACAGCATCATCACCAAATTTCAGAAAATATTACTTATTATTATTTTATTAAATTACTGATGTCATTTTCATTATAAATTTCACAAAACAAGGTCGTAACTAACAGTCTTTATCGAACAGCGTTACTCTAATAATTATTTTGTTTTAGGTAGGCTTGGCAACCACCCCATGTTTTAAGAACATGGAGATTTTAGAGATTTTCTGCCAAAAGCTTGTACCTTTATAAAGTAAAAAAATCTAAAAAAAAAATTAAAATTTTCCACAAAAGGAGTTAAAATTAACTGCAAATTGTATTTTAAAATAAATATATTGCCGGAGCTTTTATATTCATAAATAAGCCTTCCAACCAATTACATAAATCGAGGGTTACTTCGGTTATGTCATCCCTTGGAAATGCGGGGAGGGGGAATCAGTATGACGGTGGCTGAGTAGGGCTTAATATTATTAACCATATACGGCAACCTTAATTTAAGGAAATTTATTTTTATTGAGGGAGAAAAAATTCGTCCCCCGATGGTCAGGAATAAATAAAGGAATGATTAAAGTGATCTGCAAATGATCAATGTTTGAGAAACACTGAACTAGTGCATCCAAACTAGTGCAAACTAGTTTAACCTAGTGCAATCAACAAATTCCGTAAACGATGTTTCTTCTCGCCATAACCCTAAAAATGTTTTTTCTTTAGTTCCGTTTAAAATAGCCAATGTTAAATAAATACAAAAAAAGTCACACGTTTAAGAAAATATATCATTTAACTAAAATAAATGCGATGTTTCCTTTTATAAATTTGGACATGTTTAAGAGTGAATTTAAATTTCAGCTTATACAAAGTAACAGAAATTAAAGTACTTCGACGTTCAGTTCAGTAAGATCAGTATTGATAAGTATTTCTGCCATAGACTCTCATGTAATTTGCAGTCCAGGAGAGAAAATCACTTCCCAATATTTCACTGTCAAAATCTTTACATACTCGTTTAAGTTTTAAGGCCCAAGGGTAAGTGCAATGCTGCGCCGCGACCTGCAGTTTTCAAAGGAATCCTAACCTCTTTAAGCCTAGAGAACCAACTAAGGTGAACAGTTAGTTTATGAGCGCATTTTTTCCTTTAGTTTTTAGTACAGGTGGAAGTTGAACCAGACGTGACAAAACCCTATGAGGACGAGTGACATGTCACCACAGAGCCTTTCAATTTGGTAATCAGTGTCAAAAATATCTCTCATGAGCGCTAATGAATTGCTGACGGAGTATTTCTTATGGAAGGAGGAGAAATTGCTTCTCCCATCATGATAATAATTCATTCCTTGTTATTTTATAAATAAGAATTTAAAAGCTATCCTGTTAAAAAATAGAAAAAGCATGAGCAAAGTTAGTAACGGGTCTCCCTTCCATAGGCAAAACAAGAGATTATTTGCAAGAACAGCTAAAATTAAACTCTAGCTTATAATTCAGCATTGGCTATAATAAATTTCATATACACTAGGATATCACGTAAGAATTTGATAAGAACAGTCAAGACCCGAAGACGGCACAATGAGGGCTGAAGAGTGATCGAGAGGTAGAGTATTTGGGAGATGCAGAGTTAGTGTGTGTTTTGCTTGTTAGCCTGCTCAGGAGAACAGAGGAAACTGGAAATGTAAATATTGTAGGCGAATATGCATTGTTCTCTGTAGTGCTCTTGTGGAGAAGACCAAAGAGAAAATGCCGACATAAGGAAAGGAACAGAAAGATGGAAAGAGCAGGTGGGAGAAACTGAAGGCGAAAGGGAAAATGCTGCAAAAGGAGCAAGTTGACAGACCTAATTAAGATACCAGTCAAAGGTTTTCGCGTTAAAGCAATGATAAGAGAGAGTCTTCTAATCTAGGGAGATCGAATTCCAGATTTCAGAACAAGTGACGGAGGCCATGAATTTTAAAATTCTCAGTGAGCTGTGGAAAATTTTACACACATAGAAGGAACATAAATATTGTTCTAGGTGATATTCGTTGGTTTAAATTGACGCATGCAAATAATTATAATGAAACCTCTATAAAAGATCTCCATTAAGAGACCATCTCTCTAAACGCCACTATTTCGAATCTGATTTGCCCACATGGACTCAACATCAAATTTAATTTCAGTAAGAGACTATTTGTTTTCTAGAAGCGTCCACGTTTTAGAGACTGAGAAGGGGGAGTTCCACTTCGTTTATTTTCTGATCTTCAATGAAGTAAATAACTTAGCGGTGACATTTCTGAAAATTTATTATTCTGATTTTAATTTAAAATCGGATTGTTAGCTTAGATATTTTTTTTTTGCCTTTCGAGCTTTCGAGTCTTTCATGAATATGAAAAACCATAATTTAACTTAAAAAATTATCTATTTCCATCTCAAGAACAATCAAAGTAAATAAATTAATAGAAGCTTCAGCGTCTGTAACAGGCAAATTACTTTGTTTTCTAAAATTCGAAATTGTTTAGATAAAAATTATAGTAAAATTATTTTGCATCAGAACAAACTGTTCAATTTTTAAAATTCTGCGTTTCGTAGCTTGGAATTAAAATTCTATATAGCTGTTTCTCATTTTTTAATTTTATAATTTGCACGTTGATAATGAACAAAATTTTTCAGTTATATTATTTGAATTATTTTCTGCTTATATTTTTGTTTACCACCTCACTAAATGTAGAACTTGATTAAAAGACCACCTTTCTTATTAATATATTTCACAGAATCTACAATATTCACTTCATTCATATTTGTTAGGCTATTTTCCAGATTTTAATTTTACTAAATTTTACCTTTTATTTGCTCCGTGGGGTTAATTCTATTGATTTTATTGATTGGAGGATTGTTTTAAGTCATGCTTCTTTATTTAGATATTTATGGAGATTAACATGTTTGTTCTTGTTTGTGGTTTTACGGCTCAAGGAATACAATGGCTATGCTGCACCGGCACTTACCGGTTTTCGAGGAATCTGAACCTCTGGACCTACAATTTTCCGAGGAATCCGAACCTCTTAAGGCCTAAGGAACCAAACCCCGGACTACAGTGAGTGATGCGATCTTTATGAGATCTCTGAATAAGCGCTCTTTGTGCAATGTTGGGAGTCGAACCCAGATTAACGGCGCACTAGGCGAACGCGTTACCACACGGTCACCGCAAGGCATGGAGATCAACGATTAATTATTTTGTAAAGGCATTGGAAATAATAGTTGCAGTTTTGTTATTTAATTTCAAGGTCTCTAATGCTATATGATCCCACACTTGGTCGTTGTTTCATAACATTTTGAAACCCAATTTTATTCACACACAATTATTTATATGAGGTGATAATGATGCGTAATTTCTTAGATAAGTTGATCCGTCTGGGTGGCAAAGGGTAAAACTGGAGTCTGACAAAGCCCCTGTTTCTCAAAACTTGGCATAAACAGTGGAAGTAATAAACAAGTAAATGAAATATAAAAACTCGTCGATTAATACTAGCCCAGAAGGTATAAAGTAAGAAAGGGATGATACTGCTTTTCTTTCTCCGAAAGATATCTGCGAATAAATTCGGGTTAGAAAAGTGTATGATTTAAGTGAGTTAGGAAGAAGATCCCACACCCTAGGGCCAAAGCAACAGATGTGTGAAAAGTCCAAAGCTTCGTTCGTGAGTACACTGGTATTTGTTTGTTAAGATTTATTGTAAAATATATATGAAATGAGGTTAGAATGAGTACTTTTTCATATATGATGGCTATGAAGGAAGTTTGATAAATAACCTTTAATTATTTAACATTTTCATTTTACTAATACAATATGTAATATACATATCTCAATATTTGAATTTATAACATAGAATAATTTTCTTAATGTAGAAGTATATTAATTTCTTAAATAAAGATCATAATACCTATATGTCTTAAGATTTTATGAAATTTTAATTTCCTTAGGAGTCGTTTTTCCCTGATTTCTTCATTCCCTTAGTATCAATATTACTTGAACTTTGCAAAATTTATCTGTATTCCGAGCAGTTTACCCTAATTTTTCGCATAGAACCCTCTTTATTTTTAATATGGAAATCAACTTTTTCTGACCATGCAAGTATTTATCAAAATGCTAACGCTTCTATTATCCGGTATGTTTAATTTTTGTTAACACATAGAAAATTTCTTGTACTTTATAATATATTTTTTGCATATTTTGTAATAAATTTATAAATGTTCTGGTTTAGGAGGTAGGTAGGAAGGGATGCACTTTTCCTTTTTTTTTACTGTTTTCCTTTCTGCAGAAATATATCTTCCCGAGTAATTTATATTATACTGTTGGCTTACCAAACCTTTAATTTCCTTTGTGGCTCCAATTATTGCATTTGTAAAAGTTTCATTACATTTTCAAGAACCATGTCCCTTTTGTTCAGGTTCTAAACCAGGAGGTAATACCGTGAAGGAAAAAATACCTAGTTCTGTTACGTACAGTCTTTTTATGTCTTTTGGACACACTGCATATTACTTCCTTACTTTTGTCGCCAATCGCGCCAACTTCCTTTTCGGGTTTGAAACCGCGTCATCATGACGCCATCATCGGTAATAATCTCCGATTATCGTCTGAATTTATAAAAATCGTTTTTCTAAGGTACTTATCTACGTACACAGCCTGCATTACGAACCCTTCACAGTGTATTATGAAAGGGGTGAGAGCTCTCCGAATGCCTCCAATTTCAAATGATGGAAAGTTTGCTTCATTTCACCTCCGTTTAAATGACATCCGATATCACTAACATTTTTTTTTTCCATTTTCTCAATTTTGAATTTTTTAGAATGATTTGTATTTTGTTTAAAAGGTGACGCCATTTTTATTCGTTAAATCCTAGAACCGCAAAACATAATGTTCGTTAAAAACGGTTATATTGTATATTTCATTTACTCATTATGCCCAACGAATTCCAGATTTCTCTCTTTAAATCCGGAACCTCGCTAAAATCTCGCTCCATTGGGCTATTCCCCTGTACTCGTCACAGCTGCTTTTAAAACTAAAATCAGTGAATCTATCTTATTCCTCCCAAAGCGTAACCAAGTTAGGCTACAACCTTGTTTCCATCAGCGTGAAAAACAATTATAGTATTATTTATAATAAGAGAAAAAATAAATTTTCCTTTTTTTCTGTGTTTACAAGAAATTGAAACGTGACGTTTATATCAGAAGATAGCGATTTTAAATTATTTTTAAAACAAACCTTTCACGTGTCTAAAAAGCAAAAATATAAATGATTAATATCCGTCTTTGTGGAACACCCTGCCTTTCGCAGCGCGAACAAACAGCTGCAAAAGACTGTTTTCTGTGCAAAATACCACCTTTCTCTCACTTCCACCGCCAACTACTCAACGCTTTGAGTCAAGGGCGGATTCAGGAT
>QLNU02015003.1:106388376-106402846 GCA_006491805.2 Dysdera silvatica
AAAAAATTTCATAGCATGTCTAGTCTACCACGAGCGGTCATTTGACCAATTCGTGTTATTTACGACTATATTCTTCGGAAAGCGCATTCCTGAAGTTGTTTTACGAGTCCACAATGTAATTGTGGATCTACAGTGTAAACAAACGCGCGATTGGAACAAATGCCTAGCTTTTTTTTGTACGAGAGTACGATCTTGCGATCCGAACAGAGAGCATCAAAATTTCACAGAGCATATAATAGAGATCATTACGTGTTATAAGTGCTAGTTTCAACAAAGTGAACAGAGCCAACAATATTTTGTGATATGATTTACATTTGAATTTTTTTTATTTATGTTCCCAATGTTTTTTCCCCGTTAGATTTATATTTTGATATTTTAGTTTTTACTTTATCATTTGTATATTCATCCCCAAAAATGTCAAGACATTCGAGGAATGTCAATTTATTAGACAAAATAAATAATATCGACGAGGATTGTTCGGAAGATGACCAAGAAGTTTCCGATATTGATAATGATACAGCGGAAAATAATTGTGACTTATTGGACAGCGATACGGACGAAGAGAATATTTTGAATACACGAAGAGGACAAAAAAGGAAGAGATTTATAGTTAGTTCCGAAAGTGAAAATGAGGAAGAGATTGAAACTACTACGGACGGAACTGTTTGGCAAAAAATAAAAGGTCTAATCGCGGAAGAGCACCGATTTATAATATTTTCAAGGAAATATCAGGACCGACAGGATACGCTAAACGAAATATTATAAAGGGAAGAGTTGAGTCGGCATTTTCCTTGATTATTGATCATAACATGATTGAACATGTAAGAAAATATACGGAATTAGAGGCATTTGGAGTGTTGAAAACGAAACAGAATTTATCTATTGCAAAATTATATGCATTTATTGGACTTCTATATGCACGCGGCGCACGTGAGGCTAAAAATATGGATCTATCATATTTATGGAACAAGAAATGGGGTCTGTCATTTTTCTCGACAACTATGAGTCGAAATGACTTTACAGAAATCATGAGGTTTATTCGGTTTGACAACAGAAATCAACGAAGCCAACGCTTACAAGATGATAAGTTCGCTTTGATCTCTGAAGTTTGGTACAAATTTATCGAAACCAGTCAAAACTGTTATAAACCAGGAGCATATCTTTCTATAGATGAACAATTGTTTCCAACAAAATCACTTTGTAGATTTACTCAATACATGCCCAATAAACCGGACAAATTTGGCATAAAATTCTGATTGGCTTCCGATGTAAGTAGTAAGTATATAGTAAACGGCTTTCCATATTTGGGAAAAGATGAAGGGAGAGAATCATCGGTCCCACTTGGGGAGTTTGTAACTTTGAAATTAGCAGAACCATATACGGGCCATGGGAGAAATATAACAACTGACAATTTTTTTACAAGCGTGTCATTAGCGAGTAAACTTCAAGCAAAAAAAACTACGCTTGTTGGAACTATTCGCAGAAATAAAAGAGAGCTACCAAAATTAGCGAGACAGGCAAAGGATAGTATGACACGCTTCTCAACAATATTATACAAATCGAATGATTTTATTCTTACAATTTACAAAGCTAAACCCAATAAAAAAGTATTGATACTTAGTTCAATGCATTCATCCGTTGAAATTGAAAAAAGTGACACCCGTATACCAGAGACAATTAGATTTTACAATAGCACAAAATTCGGTGTAGATGTAACCGATCAAATGGCCAGAAAATATAGCGTAAAATCTAAATGTCAAAGATGGCCTTTACAGGTATTTTTCAATATCTTAGATTTAGCCGGGATAAATGCTTGGATTTTATACAAAGAAACGACGGGTGAAGAAATATCGAGGCAAGAACTTTTATTTCAATTGGCAGAAGAGCTTGGGACCGAATATCAGAAGGAGAGACAGCTAAGCAAAGAATGTTCATCAGAAACAATAACAAATACAGCTATAGATTCATCTGGACGGAAAGCTTGTCAAATAAGATATTGTAAAGTCAATAAGACTAACAAAATTTGTATAAAATGTAAAAAATACGTATGTGGAAAATGTGCAATACAAAATACTGTAATTTGTAAAAAATGTGCTGAAAATGCATAAATGTAAATAAAACTTTTCTAAATAGAAAAAAATATTTTGTTTACTATCCAATTGGCTAAAATCTCTTTCTATATTAAGATACATTTTTTTTTTTTTTTTGAAGCGGGCATTTGACCGCTCATGGTAGGATTTAGGTATACATGAAATGTCGGTAGGTTTAGTGTTAAATATTGCATATGGATCAATCATTCGTGGAACTCTGTTTTTACAATATTTATGGATTCCCTTATTTAATATTGCATTAAAATAAAAGAATTTAAAGCAGTTACATGTTTTCGCTAAATTTGTATATTTTCTGTTTAAAAAATTGAATTTGAAAAAACATATGAAGTGCTTTGTTCAAAACTACGTACACATATCGAGGATGTCATATCAGAAGGACCTATCAACAATATTTCTGTGAATCATATGTCTTCTCACATAAAACTCTTAATATGTCAACAAAATAGTATCTATTATAGTCAAATATCATTCCTGAATTATACATTCCACTTTTGTATTACGCAATTTTATACTCCGAATATTATCTTCTTGGGAAATACGTGAAATGGCGAAAAATAATACTAAAAGCATGGTTAAAATACATATTTATTCCCATAATACTCATAGTTTATACCTATTTTAATACATTTCTCAAAATGCATGCACGTACTTATATTTTTCTTGTATTCAATACACATTTTTTTAAAAGTTTTATATACCTTTTTCATACATACGCATATCTTTCATAAATATTATGTACATTTTTCATAGATGTTATATACATTTTTCATAAATTTTATATGCATTTTTCTTAATTTGAATCATTTCATACTTACAATGTATTGACAGTGTTCTATATTTATGCTCATACATTTATGATTTTTCACTCATTTTTTATTTTTTACAAATTACTATTCACATCTCCCCAGTAATTTATTTCCCATTTTCTTGACTTTTATTTTTTTAATAAAAATTTTGAAATATATAACGTTGTAATTTTTTTTATATTTCATCTTCGTAAAACTGCAGTTCACACAAAAAATAGTTTTTCTCCAAAAAACCTTCTTTCTGTTAATATCACAAAAAATGATCTGCTTGTACCCTTTTTGGATATAAATCGTTAAAGCATGATCGTTAACCGAAGATATATTTAAGACAGGAATTAAGAGCTCCCACTGGACAAATAATCTGCAATTAGGGAATAATTTTAATAAAGGAGACACGTGAGCAAATTAATAAGCTTATCTTAAGATAACAAAACTTTCTAAATAGGTTATAAAAGTTATGGACTTCAGATGAAATCCCTAATCTCCCATTTGTCTCTGTTATTGCAGCCAGGGTCTCTATTAAGAGAGTATATTGTCCACAAGGAATTTTTTTACGTTCAATTCTGATACGCTCGCTGACATGTTTTTATTGACATGAATGGCAGCTCGTGCTTTCGAAATGTAAGGGTGCGGTAAATGAATCGAACCTTTAACGAAAATATATCTTTAATACAATATGCGAAAATATAAAAAGTTACATATTTACTGATAAAATGTTTCAGTCTAACTACAGTTTATTCCGAAGGAAAACGAAAATTTTGACTCAAAATCATTCATGAAAACAACATATGCGATACCAGTAAAGGGTTCTAATGTAGGCAGTCTCTGAATTGTTTGCAGCACCACGCAAACAGGTAATCTTTACCAGCGCGCTGACGGGGTCCATTATGCACCGTTCCGGGGTCAGATGATGAACTGTCGTGATAAAACCAAGAGCTGCAGCGCAGGTCGACTTCCTCCAAAAGTGATAGTAATCAAACTGTTTCCTACTAAAACTGAAACCTTAAGAATTTACGAATAGCTAAGTGCGAAAATAATACAAATGAAATAAAATTGTAATTTTCGAAATTGCAGGAGACTTCAGCTTTTGCATGCGTGTCGGATTGACGATACAATTTACTGGTTGCTTTCATCTCAAAACAACCAACCACTGAAGAAATTCATTAAACATTTGGAGATAGCTGATGTGGCTTCTGTTTTTAAGAAAAGAACGATTACTATTAAGATTGAAGAGCTTAAAGAAAATACATCATCGTCCGAAAACGAACGCCATTTGACTGATTTTATTTCGAGTTCTAAAAACATTTAAATACAGCATTGTGGCAATTACGAAAAGTAAATAAATGCAACGATTAAACCAATCGTCGCGAAAGAGACATTGGTCCAATCATTGAAATGAAAACACAGATCATGGAGTCTACAACGTAAAGATATTATAGCAGCTGCTACTGAAAGCGAATTGAATACTAGCAAAATTTTATGAAGAAAAAAAAATAAACAGAAATGGATTTAAATGGGAGTAGTGTAAAAATTGACTTGCCCAATTAAAAATCAAATACCTCTGCGATTTAAAATTCATGATAAATTATGTTAAGTCGAATTTAATAACTTGCATAATTCTCGAGATGAGATAACAAAAAGTTGGTATTCAATTCAGTTAAGGGAAAATTATTTTTGGAAAAAAAAAATATTGTTCAGTGTCCTTAGAATCTAGCAAAACTACAAGAAAAAAGGAACACAGATGCCGACACAAGTGAAATTGAAGAAAACGGAATCTCAAAAATAAAATGTCCGAAATATGAGGAAGATGGAGAAACATCATTTTTCAGTCGGATCAAATGAAAAAATTGAGAAGTCCCATCCCACTCAGGCCAAAAATGAAATTTTCATTGAAATTGGACACTACAAAAGAAAAAAATAACAGGCTTCATATGTCCAAAGTATTCTTAAGAATATTGGAAATAATTTAGGGAATAAAACTAGGGGGAAAAAATCTCGCCTGCGCATTTAAGGGAGATTTACCTGCCACAAGGACTAAATTAAGGGAAATTATGAGACGTGACAAATTTTGTGCATTTTTTAGCAAAATAGTAACACTCCAGCAAATGTTTATAAAATGGATAATGTTAAAAGAAGATAATTTGCATTTTATATAATATATTTGGAAAAAATGTGAAAATATACATTTCACTGAGTGCAGAATACAAGTGTTAATATTAGATGTAAATAAAGAAAATAAGTTCAACGTTTTAGGCGTAGTATAATTTAACACAAAGCAATATATGTTTAGGATGACAGAAACGTACATTGATTTTTATAAAATAACTTATACTATGTCTCGAATATTAATTATAAATTTACATATTTCATATTCTAACCTATACGTATTTAGATGATAAATTGCTTACAAAAAAGAAACAAATGATTTCACAGAACTTTGTGGGAACAGAACCTTTGATATACGGTTAAACGCTCTTCCAACTAAGCTACAGACTACCTACCATCAGCGTATATGAAGTTTCAGTATAGACTAATTTCTGAAATATGGCAATACTTGGAATGCTTTTTAAACCAAATCAAATCGACGTCAAAGCAGCGAACATACGAAAAGCGAGACTAGCTTGACATTAAAGTACAGGAAAATTTTTCTAATTTTAGCCTATTTATGTGGTAAAATTAGATGATAGTTAAATGATCATCAGATGCCAAATTTCGAATAGTAGTCTACAGTGAAACTTTATATGCGCTCGCAAAGGGGAGGATGATCGGTCGCCTGTAGCTCAGTTGGAAGAGCCCTTGTCCGGATACCAACAGATCGTGGGTTCGGTTCCCGCCAGGCACCATGAAATCATTCTTTTCTTTGTGAGCAATTTATCATCTAATATTGCCATATCATCGACTATGATGAGAAAACATATTCTCACTGATGTTGCAGAACGATGCATTTTGTTTTTCGTGACAATTTCAAATATCCCGTTACAGCTATAATCATAGTTAATTGATATTTGATGGTTAATAGAAAATATGCGAAAGAAATGAAATGTTAATACGAGAGCCGGGAGAACGAAAAAATTAGCTGAAATAGAGGAGAATCCAGGAAATACTGGAGAGTTGGTCAACCTAAATAGAAACATAACAGAATATATTAAAATAAATGTATATCTTAAAAATTGCCTAAAATATTTTATTTTAAAATTTAGTAGCTGGAAAACAATCTAGAGTGTTTTGTGGTAAATTTCAATTGCGATATAATGTCCATAATCCTATAAGTGAGTAGGGAAACATCTGAGCTCAAAAATCTATGGATTGGAACATAAAATATTTACATAAAAAGGTTAAACACTGGTAAAATAGCAATGAAACACTGGTAATAGCAATGAAAAGATCACTCAAGCTTTCGAGCCTTTTTTTCTGAGTGTAACCGGAATTTTCCAACTTGGAACTTGATTTTCAGATTTGAGGGAACTCCCCGTCCCCCCATAAGGCCAGCCCTGAGCGAAGGCATTATCATTGCACCAACACAATATTTCGGTCTTTTCACAAGGTTCGGAGTTCGATACCAGACTTAGGAGCGTTCTTTTTTTTTTTGTCAGAACGCCGTTTAATCGCAACAAACGAAACCATTCGCCATAAAAAGAAAACTATTCGAAATAAATGCAACGGGCCCCGTTTCGGATTATTCGAAAATTCACCTTTAAGTGTAAAGGTATGCAAAGTAACCCATATTTATCCAAATGTAGGTTTAATACACACAAGCATACATATGTACACACGTTAAAGTAAATACTCGTGCAGCGTTTTAGGTAGAAGCGTCCATATTTATTATTCAGCATACACCAGCCGTAAACAAGACACTAGCACAAATGGCGCATATATATTCTGAGAGCATTTGCTATCTTAATCATCAAATATAATTTGTGACGTTTTTCATTATCATTATTATTGTTTAGTAATATTTAATGGAAGAAATTTATTATTGGGGCCCAAACAACCCAAGGAGTTTGAAAATTCAACGCTTATGATACAAAGTCTTTAAACAATTAGAATGAATACGATCCATGTTTATCACTCGCTTTCTTTTACTGTTTACGACTACGGGCTTTGAATTTGAAGATATTTCCTCATAAGCTTGAAAATATTCCCTTGTTGATTTCAACACATTTTAACATTTGTAACATTTTTCTATAAATTTTACAGTATTTCTTTGTAAATGTTTCAGTATCTACTTATAAATTTTAACGGATTTTCTTCTAAATTTTGCCAAGCCCTGCGGTGGCGCAGTGTGGTAACGCCTTCTCCAAGTGCGCCGCTAATCCGGGTTCCCCCGTGCAATAAAGAACGCTTACTCAGCAGAGATCTCGTAAAAGATCGCACTGCTCACTGTAGTCCGGGGTTTGGTTCCCTAGGCCTTAAGAGGTTCGGATTCCTCGGAAAACAGTAGGTCCCGGCGCAGCATGACCACTGTAGTCTTTGAGCCGTAAAACCAAAAAGCAACCAACCATTTAAATTTTGCGACATTTAGATGTAAATTTGCTAAAATTTTATGCTTTTTACTCAAACTGCCATCATTTTTATGAGTAATGGCACATTTGTTTAATATATTAAACTACAATAATTTTCTAAAATTATGATTTGTACAAATCAAAAGCATTTCAATATAAGATGGGTTTGATTTCTTATGGACGAATAGTTAAAGGAAATCCGAAAATATTTTAATCGAATGTAAAATAAATGTGTATAATTATAATCATCTAATTTTTATATGTAATCCCATATTTAATAAAAATATGGAATTGCATATAAAAATTAGTAATTTATTCATATACAGCTCTTGTAATAAAAATTTATTTTCCTGTTAGAAATTCGATAGTAAATGGAATCCCAATAAAACTGTGTAGATTAATAATAAAACAAGAAATTCTCAATACCTTTCAGGAGAACGCTTTGAAAAAAAAAGTGTTTCGAAACTATTCGTTCCTTTCATGATTCTT
The DNA here is from genome assembly GCA_006491805.2 of Dysdera silvatica. NCBI lineage: Eukaryota > Metazoa > Arthropoda > Arachnida > Araneae > Dysderidae > Dysdera > Dysdera silvatica. The sequence continues at coordinate 106,396,285 of QLNU02015003.1, forward strand.
TAAAAGAAGCTTTAACTTACTTTTCTAAAAAATGTTGTTTGTTTAGGTAGTCGACGGAAATTGGATTGAACGGACATGAATTTATTATAAGAAACCAACAAACAAGAAGTGATAATGTAAATGAAATGAAATCAAACTGCTGAAACTAAGACTATCAGCGACTTGCAATATTTGCTGTTTCATCCAAACGAAATACCTCCGTGGGCGAACAAAATATACAAAAATCTGCAGCCTTATTTTAAAAAAAATATTGTTTCAGCTTATCTAATTTACAAACCCAAGTACTGAAAGGTTTAACATTTCGATAAATAGAGATAAAATAAATTATTCAATTTTCAATTTATCTAAGTCGAAATATATTTCATTTTTTAGAAATTTAACGTAATTTTACTGAACGGCATTCCATATATTTTTATATATATTATTTATCTTTCGCAGGGTTAGCAAAATTCGCTACAAATTTGTTCACATATAAAGACACCAGATCAGGTTTTGTATGATTTTCGTGGGTAGATTAATGATCACTACTATTTTGACATCCACGTTTAAGCTCAAATCTTTTGGTAAAAAAATATAATCTTCTCGTGCTTGAGTCAATCGGGGTTTCTTCCGTAGAACCCTTAGTGACTTTAACCAAAAAAATTTCGAAAATCTTTGAAGGGGTAATAGTATCTTTTAAAACTATGTACGAAGAAGGGGAGCATCGTCATCATATCTTTGTCGTCTAGTCGCTTAAAGACATTCCGGATCATTAGCGTTTAGCGGAAGACAGGACAGACCGATAAGCATTCCTTCTGCGTATGTGCGTGGACTTTGTAAATGCAAGCACGTCGCTGCTTAGATACTAGTAATGCCGAAACACGCTATAAATTAGCTAGATCTACCAGCATATACCCGCTAGGTAACGGGAGGAGAAGGAGCTTCTCCTGTCGCGTTTCTGCGCTTGCGCGTGGACTTAGTTTGTCAATAGTCAAGCGAAAACAGCCCATAACTGCTTCCTCTAAAACAATATACTATACTCCTCTAAAGTACTTCCTCTAAAATACTAAAGTCTATACTCCTCTAAAATACTAAAGTCTATACTCCTCTAAAGTACTTCCTCTAAAATACTAAAGTCTATACTCCTCTAAAACATTATACCATGCTCCTCTGAAACAGTATACTATGCTCCTCTGAAACGGTATACTGCTGCTCCTCCTGAAACAGTATACTGCTCTACAAAGCAGTATACTCCTCCTCCCTAAAACAATATACTATACTCCTCTAAAGTACTTCCTCTAAAATACTAAAGTCTATACTCCTCTAAAACAGTATACTATACTCCCTTAAATACTGAAATCTACCTATACTCATTTAAAACCGTCCACTACGACCACAATTCACAGTTCAGAAATACCTCTATTTTTTTTTTTCATTTTCCATGCTTGAATAAACAAATCCTGCCTTATAAGGGCATAGTTGCCCCTACTTTAAAGCCCCTTGCTCCTCCCCATTACATAGAAGAAGCTATTTTTTCCTCTCGCCAGATGTTAGTTTTATAGCCAAGTAAATATTATTGGATGGAACCACTGATAGGAATTTTTGCGAAGTCCACGCACATGCGTAGCAGGATGGCTCATCGGTCTATCCGGTCTCCCACTAATGGCTAGTTGCAGGATCATGCAGAGGATCCCCAATTCGACTCAGGTCTGATACTTTTCTTCTTTACAAAGAAGCTCTAGTTTGAGCTTAAACGCTGGAGTCAAACTATTAGTTACCGTAATGAATTATAATGTCTAAAATGAGAATGTAAATCTAGAATCTCACTAAAATGATTTCAATGAAGGAAAAAATATTAATGCTACAATTATGTGCAACATATCCTGTGTTAAAATAATTTACGAACAAACAACTACTACTATAAAACTTTACTACAACGAAGCAGCAATTTTCTGCTACAACAAGCTGCAAAGATTTAATTTTCTGCAGCAAGTTACTAAAACAAAAGGTTAACTCCACTAAGAAGTAATTTTCTCCAACAATTTATTTGTAAGAATTTACATTTTTCAAAAATATAATGAAAGCAATTAACTGCTAAACATTCTTTCTGGAACAATTTACGGCTTTTAACTGAATTCTAAAATAATTCGCTTCTTTAAAATATCTTGCTTCTTAAAACAATTTCCCCATTTGAGAGCAATTTAGTACTTCGGAATTCTTTTTCTAACTATATAAGAAATTTAGTTCAATTCTTTCCAACGCGTAAATGGGATAAAGGACATTTCTTTGCTTATACTCTAATTTCGTTTTTCGTCTTCTTCTGGAGTTTTATGCTCCTAATCAGATATTTACTGTGGACAGGGATCTACATTTTTCTGGAGGTTCTGAACCTCTATCTCTCAGGAATTCCACCCTGGACTAAGGATCCTCCAGAGAAATTTTAATAGGAATTCAGTACATGTTAGAATCGAACCCAACATATTTACATCCTGAACAAACGCTTTACAAGTACGTCACTAAAATGCTAAGTTCTTTTACTACAATACTTTACACTACAAAGAAACAAAATTCATTTAAACTAAAAGTAGCTCAGAAGTATAAGGGTTTTAACTATTTACAGACACAGCGTCATAAAGAAAATATTCAATTTGCTCTTCATGATTTCACGGTAGGTGTAAACTATGACTGGAAGACTGAAAATATTCTGCAAACGGGGATACAAATGCAAACTTCCAGGGTTGCTGGAATCTAAATGCCGCCTCCCAGTGAGCAGACTATTGATTTTATAACTATCTTACAGCTGAAAGATATGTTTCAACATGGTTATAAAAGCAAATGAAATGTCATCAGTTTTTGTATGTTATTTATTTCTTACAGTTTTAATAATTTATGGTAAATAAACTTAAGTAATTATTAAAGACATCATTATGAAAGCTTGTTTCATTTAAATAAAATATAAAATATTCAATTATGGTTCTTCGTTAGATTTGCGATTAATAATTTCGAGATAAATTTCCAAGATTTCTGTAGTTGGGTCTTGAATGATGGTTTATATAGCCTACTGAAACGAAGTCTTATAATTATGCCAGCATGCAATATTTATGCGCCCCCTTAGAAACGCAATTAATTTAAATCAGATAAACACCCTTTTGAGCTAACAAAGGACATTCATTAATAATGAATGGTATTGCACACATCTATCTGCTACTGCACATGGCTGCCTTCTACAATTAAGTTACGCCATTATTACATGGAACAGGACCAAAGCTAATTGTATTGCATGAGTTTCTATAACGTTGACCTATAAAGAGCCTACAACTCCTTACTAAAATTAGGCTCAAATAGCAACTCCTTGAACGACCACTGGATATGCCACTACTCTTATATCTTTTATAAATTTGTGCAGATACGTTTCAAAATATCCATTCTTGATTTTGTTCAGGACTGCGCTACAATGTGCATACAGTATGTCATTTCCATACGTCCATGTCACATAGGAGGCTGAAATAGACCATGGATATTGACTTCTATTGTGATAAGGAACATACCGTGAAACAATTCATCATTCTTCATAATATATTTTTATATTCTAGAGAGGCAGCGATAGGGTGAGGTGGGTCAGGTGACCACCTGGGACCTTGCGCAATACTTCATTAGTTGCACTGATTTTCCTAAACTTTGAAAATTTTTATACGAAAATCAAAATATTTTTACAAAAAAATAACTATACAAATAACAATTTCAAATAGTGTGACGTTTCTCTGATTAAAGAAAGCAAGGAATCATTACAAAATGTTATGTTTCTGTTACAAAAATCGAATTTTAATTTATTGCCTTCAAATTAAAAGAGAATGACAGAGTTAAAGTGAAAAGAAATTGTAAATAGGGTGGACATGTTGAAAAGGACAGTTTTTTAGGGAATAGTTTCCATACTGTCAATATAATGAGTCTTAGCAGTTATAACACAATTAAATTTACTTATTTTTGAATTTCGCGCTAATTGCAGCGGGTGAGGATAAATGCATTTCTAATCCCGTTAGTAATACCTACGTGTTAAGCGTAATTTATTTGGAGATATTGTTCAGCCATCAATCGCATTCCAAATTACCTAACGTGATATAGACTCAGGCCTGTATCCAAGCCGTAACCAGCAGATGCGCGGCCGCAATTGCCCCCCATCAAGCTATACAAACACATACGTAGTACAATAATAACACAACGTTAGAATATTACAAATTATTGAAAATTAATAATGAATAAAATTGTTTTATATAATTCTTCCTATCCCCAAATCTTCTTCCTATAAAATTTAAAATACAAACCTTGATATATGCTAATATTGCAGTATTTGTAGTTGCAATAAAACAATCATCAGAGGAGAATCAAATTTATTTGGGTTTATTGTGACATAATGTCTATATTCTCTACCGCTTCTGCAAATTGCTTCATATCCGCGAGTACATGAGTGTCTTATGCTTCGTATGCTCCAGTTACTACAGGCAACCTGGCTACAGGCCTGTAAAGCCGTATAAAGTAAACAAATAGCAGGAAGTATTTGAGAACCATTGTGGATATGAATAAGCTTTATACCCAAAGAGAATATCGTGATTTAAGCAATAGTTTAGCAATGAAGGAGTAAGCCCGCAAAAGTCGAAACACTCAAATTAAATAATATATTCTATTACAAACATTTGAGTCATTTATTAAATATTATCAGTATTTAAATATATATTTCATTTTTTTATTAAATTCTCTCCTTCTTTCTCAATCACAAAAACATTTAAGAAAGCTTTCAAATACAGTATGACCAATTTATAATGAGCAGGCATTTAGGGAGTGAGAAAATACAGATTTTTATTTTTTTTTGTATGATGAAGTACAATAGAATTTAATCGTTTTTAATGAGCAAGATTTTCGTGAATCGGATATAGCGTGCATATTCTTTGATCCCAAGCTCCTCGTTATATAAGGGATCTCTTGCGTAAGGCCTCGCAAAATCTAGGGTCGCCTTTGTATTACAACATACTATGTACCATACTGTTTATACACGTTACTTCCCATCTGAAGAAATAAAACCATATTTGTTCAATAAATACGAACATAATTTCTGTCTTTTATTGGTTTTAAGGTTCAATGACTGCAAAAGGTCATGCTGACCGAAACCTACAGTTTTTCGAAGAATCTGAAGACCTAGGAAACTTCTTGAGACCTAGGAACCTCATAGGGCCAAAGAACCCAGCGTTCGATTTCGGCACTATTTGGGAACTGAATTCTGATTAGCGTCACACTAGACAAACACTTTACCACGGCACTAATGGATTTTATATCGTCAACAATTATTAATTATAAATATATCAGTTAATATGGAAATTAAAAATGCATTAACAGTAATCATTAATAATCTTAACACATATCGTCGTGGGTTCATATCCCACCGAACGGAGAAATATTTATTTTCTTTCGAACGTTTCACCATCTAATCACGCCATAACATCGGCGCTGGTATCACTACGCCAATAAACGTTGATTGACATTGTTGTTTAATTTAATCTGCGTAGTGTTCGATTTATATAAATACATATGCTGCAACGTGCATTTCGATCAATTTAATACCAGTCTCTTTGCAATTTGGTTTAAATAGTAGTCCATGTACTACACCATTCTGCGAAATAACTGGCAACAGTAAATTTATATACGTTCGTAAAGAGATTATATATTGTCCTTCGTAGCTCAGTAGAGCCTCCGTCCGGCAAGTGAAAGACAAGACCGTAGCGGGAGATCCCCTGCACCCAAGGACGAATCCTGATCCGCCTTCTGCGCATGGACTTTGTAAATGCAAGCACATCGCCTCTTAGGTACTAATAATGCCAAAACGCGCTATAAACTACTAGATGTACTAGTATCTAGCTAGAAGGAGCTTCTCCTGTCATGTTTCTGCGCTTGCGCCGGGACTTCGATGGTTCCACGCTACAATTTTTTGCCAGAGTCTGAAATCCAATTATATTAGTGCCGATTTATAACCATTATATACGTAAAATTAATATTATATTAATGATTATTATTATTATATATATATATACCATATAACGGCCGCCAATATTCATTAATAATTTTTCATTTTCTCATTTTAACTTTTTACGTTGCTTAATTTGGTATAACGCATTTGAATTTTATTTATAACTTAACTATATTACATATTTTATTGTATTATATTTTATATCGTTATACTCTAATTTTTTATCGGTTTTACAATATGTATTTACAAAACACATTTACTATATCCTTTTTGTCGACAAATATATGTGAAGTCCACACGCATGCGCAGAAATGCGGCAGGGGAAGCTATTTTCTCCTACTTTACTAGCCAAGTAAATATCGGATAGAAACACTGATAGGACTTTTTCTCCCAAGTCCACGCACATGCGCAGAAGGTGGATCAAGATTCATCCTTAGGTGCAGGGGATCTTCCGCTACGGTCTTGTAATTGGAAGGTCGTGGGTTCAGGCCCCACCGAAGGCAGAAATATTTATTTTCTTTCGAACGTTTCACCATCTAATCACGCCATAACATCGGCGCTGGTATC
>QLNU02015003.1:106402945-106494236 GCA_006491805.2 Dysdera silvatica
GACGCCCTTCCCTAAACTGCAATGGAACAACCCGTCTGGTAACGGGATCGGACGTCAGATCTGCGCGAACGGACTATAGCATTTAGCCTTCACCGTACCGGATCCCTCAAAAAACAAGAGGGCCCTAAACATCAGTCTTGTTTGCCTGTGAGATAATCCGGCTTTGTCTCCATCCACATGGACAGAGTGGTATGTTGATCTTAACCATCCAGCAGTCGCCGCTGACGTAAATGTTCTTCATAGTTCCTATAACATTGCTACAATATTTGGCAGCTACATGCATTTTCTAATTAAAAGGAATAATTAAATTATTTTAAAATAAATTAATTTATAAATTTATATCATAATACCACAATTTTAATTATTTTCCATGAACAGCTCGATATGTGGCTTAACAGGATAAAACCTGTCCCTCTATGATCGGTTAAGGGGGATTACTGTATATACTATTCAAAGTTGTGTCTTAGGGCGCAAGGTCAGCGAAGGTCATGGTAAGCCGGAAACCGAAACTTTTAAGGACTAGACAACCAACCCTCGAACCACAGTAGGTGGTTAGACACCAAACTTTTTTTTTGGGGCACCGTTGTGAGTTAAACCCGTATTACTGGCAAGTATTAATTATTGAAAATAGGCACATGCGTTTCCATTGCGTTAATGAGGGTCCTCTGCTTATATGCTGTGGATAATGAGGTGTAAAAAAATAAAAACACAAAACATATGATGCAATTTGTGAGAAATCTGCGCATAAAAATGTACTACTTTATCTTTTCTTCAAAAGTAGAATCTTAGAGAAACTTGCTTGTTGAAGAAGTAACAGCTCTCTCTCAATGGTTATGAATTAATATATCGATGGGCCCTACATATATTGAATTCATAGGTAACTGGTGCCCTGCGGTGGCGCAGTGTGGTAACGCGTTCTCCTATTGCGCGGCTAATCCGGGTTCGACTCCCAGCAGTGCAAAAAGAACGCTTACTCAGAGATCTCATAAAAGATCGCACTGCTCACTGTAGTCCGGGGTTTGGTTCCCCAGGCCTTAAGAGGTTCGGATTCCTCGGAAAACTGTAGGTCCCGGCGCAGCATGACCACTGTAGTCTTTGAGCCGTAAAACAAACATAGGTAACTGGAAATCAAGGAACTGCAAGTTTTCAGAGCCTTACTGAATATATATAAAAGACTAAATATATTTAATTCATTCAGAAAAAATTTAAGTACTGGTAAAATAGCAAAATTGAAATAGATCAGCTAATTTTCCGCGCACGTCAGCTGCAGTCCTTCATCAAGAGTAATAGGTGTTATCATTACTTCTGATGAAAGACTGCCACAAACACATCCAAAATTTAGGCAATCCATTACCTTTTTCTTGTAGAGCAATATTTAACATTTGGAGTATAAATTTCTTCTTGTGGTGTCTAAGATTTATAATTAAATCTTCTAAAAAATTCTAATTACAAGAAATGTATATTTTTTTTACGTATCTTGCAAATATGCTTTTTCCGTAGACAAAACTGTAATAATCACAGAGTGAAGCCTTTCCCACCCTCGCGCATTTTCTTTCCCAACTACGTGACAACAGAATATGACAGAATAGTATATGTATAGCAATAACTAATTAAAAAACGATAACATATATATATATACGAATATTATATTTATAGCAATAGCTAATTAAAAACATGTCAATTATCGCAATTTTTAACTTCAATTTCTCAATTTTACCCAACTCGCGGCTCTCCAGCTTATTCGTTATTGCCAATAGAGGACATTTCTGTATGTGATAAGTACTAACTCAACAAAATCCTGCCAAAACCAAATGAACAAGAATTTCTTTTTGAAATTTGGGAACAAGAATTTCTTGAAATTCATAAATGAAATTTCAAGAAATTCTTGTTCCCAAACTAGAGTACGAACTCAATTTTAATTAAAATTACCTACGTCAGACTAGGCTTCACCGTGCCCGTTATCGGTTTTCTCAAACGGTTGGTTGGTTGGGTGTTTATGGCGCAACGACAGCAAAGGTCATTCTGCGCCAAAGAAGGTGAGAAGGTGCACACAGGTTTTCTCAAATGAGGCTGTAAAATAATATAAAGCTCTCTATTATTTAAGTTATAACTACACAGCAAAAGTGTCAAAGCAACAAGACTGTAAAGAATGATTTATGTAATACGTTATCTATCTGGAGGACAGACATGACATGCTATAGCTTTCTGCTCTTCTCCATTTCTGACATAATCACCAGTAAGAATCTTTAGCATCAAAGACAAAAACATCAACGTAACATCAAGAATATCATATGGCAGAATGTATCACTAAAACTGATTAGATTAAATAACATCCTTGTTCTTCACTTGTATTTTGCATATTATTCCAATATAGAAATTTGTTGAAGAAAATGTAGTGAATTTTTTTATCATATAATTAAATATACTGATATGTATTCAAGAATCTATAATGTGTAAAATATGTAAGATAACAAAAATTTAAATTCTAAAAAAAAATGACCTAATGGCGTCAGATTATAGGGGTAGATGAACTAAGAAAACAAGTTGGGTGACATGGAAATGAATTGCTCGACGTAGACATGTGTGAAGAAAAAAACGAACATTCACACACAAACAGTCAAACACACGTGTATTTAGAGACAAACATACAGCAGTGTGTGCATAATGGTTGGAACTTACATTTGAGTTTTATGGGGCAAGGACAGCAAGTGGCATGTTGCGTTTTTTCTTTTCACATCAGACTATGTTAGAATTGTTTGTACTTTTACGACACAAGGACTGCGAAGTTCATGCTGCAGCCGGAGGTCCGAATTTCCATGAAATCAGAACTGAAAGTCTGGCAGAACGACTCCAGACTAGAGTTAGTTGATAAGTATTGTTTGGAGTAGTTTATTAGTTGGGAATAGATTTCGAGCCAACAGCATGCTTAACGAACACATTAAAACTGCACGTCTGCTAAACCGACGTACATTCGTCATAGAGGCATTGTACATTCGTCATAGAGACATTGTACATTCGTCATAGAGACAGTGTACATTCCTCATAGAGATACTGTACATTCGACATAGAGACACTGTACATTCGTCATAGAGACACTGTACATTCGACCTAGAGACACTGTACATTCGACCTAGAGACAGTGTACATTCGACCTAGAGACAGTGTACATTCGACCTAGAGACAGTGTACATTCGACCTAGAGACACTGTACATTCGTCATAGAGACAGTGTACATTCGACGTAGTGTCGATCTAGTCTTGCTAGATAGTCTAATAAGGTTAATATAATACCCGGAATAAATCGCTTATCCAGCAGAGTATTTCCTGACTATTCTGCTGAAGCGAATGCCAATGTCAAACAACCTTCTTAAGCATCTTCGGCATGTGATTGACATGGGAGAAACAGGATGACAAAGAGCATACTGATGTTCGTCTACTACGTAACACTCGAAACTCCATCTAATCACTTCAAAGTCTACTGTACCTTATTTATACGGTACAGTGTACTTGAAAACAGAATTAACTGATTGTTTATCACATTTTATACGGTTATTCAATCGTGACAAAAGTTATGCTTAATAAAATTTCACTCTAAATTAACTCTTGTCGTAAATCGTCAAACGCCAAACAAAAAAAAAATTAAAATGCTTTTTATTCAGCTGCGTATCCATTTCATTATATATTTTCAAAGCGAGTAAAAAATTTAAATGCTGTTTGCTCTCTTTTGCCTTTAAAAGCAAACTACTTTCTAAAAGTCAGCTATTAGTGCAATTGCTCCAAAATTTGTAAGTCTACTATAGACATCAAAATCTAATAGATATTAATAAAATAGCTTCAAAAGTCTAAGTGTACTTATAATTATAGACACTATAATCTAAAAGTCAGCTCAGTCTCTTTATTTTATGTCGATTTACATTCGATTATCAACTATACTTAATATTGTTTGTTTGTTTGTTTTGTGGTTTTACGGCTCAAAGACTACAATGGTCATGCTGCGCCGGGACCTACTGTTTTCCGAGGAATCCGAACCTCTTATGGCCTAGGGAACCAAACCCCGGACTACAGTGAGCAGTGCGATCTTTTTATACTTAATATTGAAATCACGCACAAGGAGTAAGGAAATTAATTAACCCTACCCATACATATTTAAACATAAATTCCTTATGAGAAAAAAACAACCCCTCCACACCCTCTTTTTTTTATCAATAAACCTTTTTTTGAAATTTTCTGGAAAGGCCTAAATGTAGTATCAGCGATTACTTATAAGATTGACTTTTAAGTATCTTGTTCAATATTTGCGGTTCCAAGTGTAAGGACCTTCCGACGAAGAGTAAATTGTGAGATGTTTAGGGCGCAAGGACAATAAGGGTTATAATTCTCCTATATCTACAGTTTTTCAATGAATACTAACCTAAGGCATAGGGTACCAACTCCCGAACAACGATGAGTAGTTAGTCAAGTTTTTTTTTCGGTTTTGACACAATTTGGTGTCGAAACAGTGATATCCGCGCACTGGGCGAACGCGTTATATCTGCGACATAGCAGAGTCCGTGTACACATTATTTGCCAATTTCGATGAAAACAAATCTAAAACAATCGATATTCAATTTTGTCATCTATAACGTATGTAATTAACGTAATTAATCGTATGTAATTAACGTAATTAATCGTATGTAATTAACGTAAATCCTTCCCATTCCCCTCCTTAATATAAAAGTTCACAATACTCATGGCAGATGTACAAACATAATGTAATTTTTTTATTTTGTCCACGAGTTCCCGCCCCTTCGTTCGGCAATGATTAAACTGTGATTATAATCAAATTTCGAACATAATTAAATGGTTTTTCTAACGAAACAATACAGAGTTTCACCAGGAGATTCCATAACAAACAGTTATTTCGACACTGGCGTAAGGTTTTAAAAACACGACGTTTCGGGAGCCAACTGCTCCCTTTGTCAAGTGAAGGCAAAATGGTGGTTTTCTTTAACAAAAACTGTGTATTCATGTCTGCTGTACGGATTCTGGGATACCAGAGAAAACATTTGAAGATCCAATAGACCCTATAAATTTAAACAATGCAAAATTGGTGCTGTTTCCCCATACTTGAGTGCTTGTTCCGAAAGTCAGACTCACTCATTCAGATATTGTAAATATAGGAAGCTATTGCGATAAACAAAAGCACGGTTTTAACCCTCAGCTCCGCATATGACTTAAGGCAGTGCCGGATTTGCGTACAAGACAAGTGGGTCAGGTTCTGTGGGCCCCGCAATTTCGGTGTCCCCGCATGGGCATTGAAGAAATCTAGTTCTATTTAAATTTAAACGTCATTTTAATCTTGCTTATTTATAAGAAAAGTGTATTATTGATATACTGGGATGCTAAAAATAATGAGCTTTAAAGAATGTAATTGCTTAACTAAAATATGAGGGCCATGGGTCCTCAAATGAATACTTCTAGTAGGGGGTCCGAGAAAAATTATTACCTTCTTCAAGGCTGTAACATTTTAGTGAATGTACAAGATACTAAAATGCTACAAAAATAATTGATACTACTTGACAATTAGTAATGAGCTAAAAAGCACCTTATTTTAAAAATGTGTCTGGAATTTTTTTAAAGTATAAATAATATAATAAATGCAAAAAATAAAGTATAAATAATATAATAAAAATAATAAATGCATACCAGAATCGGAAAAATCGAATTTTTGAGCGGCTAGTGGGATTCGAACCCCCCCCTGCCCACTTATATGGGCGCCAATGATGAGGGCCACATTCTTTAGGGGGGTCCATTCTATTCTTCCTTAAAAACCTTGATCTAGCACTATCTCAAGGACATTCAAAGTACTGGCACCCGTAAGGAACACCTCCAAATAAGGGACACCTCTATTTACGAGACGATTCCTTAGGTCCTTAATATATCTATATTTCAACACATGTACCTCCAAAGAAGGGACACCTATTTAATGGACAAAATGTTCGGCCCTGTGAGTGCCACTTATTGGGAGGTGACACTGCATATGAAAAGCTTTAAGCAAATTAGGATTACGAGCATTAGCAGTTTTAAAACTATTCTTCGATAAAACCTGAATTCCGCTCATGAATCTGAAAGAGACACCAAAAGCATTTTTGCACGTGAACAGTTTTGCAAGAATGGTAGCTAATGGTATGAAGCAGTAAAGAATAAAATAAGAACACGGATTTTTAACGTATCTCCGAGATCTGTGTTATTTCTTCTCATTAAAAGAAATTGTTATCCATCTAAAGATTAAGAAAGAAAAATAAATTAATGTATTTTTAAATCATGCAATTGCATCGATGGTCAGCGCTAAATGAACCGATATTAATCTGATGACGTTACGCTACGCAAAATAACAAATGGAAAAAACGTTTTTAATCGTAGTTTAAATTTTATTAAACAAATCAATAACCACCGTGTTGAATTTTTTTTTCCGTAGATTATTTGAACCGTTATTATCCAATATGACCATATCATACAGCTTAAAGAACCATATCCATCCCAAATATATTCACAACATATTGAAGGAATTATAATTAAATTTAGTTAAGATGGAAATGAATTTCCTCAAGCATATGAAAAACATCCGATAGAGATACAGCTTTGCGGATGATGTTAATATATCGTACTAATATTTCAGGCACTTTACAATTCATACCTTCTTTCTTCCTACTTTCGTTTGCAAAATTTACATGGAGATTTTATAGCTTTAATGTTAGTTGAGTTGTATTTTGTGGCACAAGGACAGCAAGTGTCTTTCTGCGCCAAACGAAGTGAGATATAGGTTTAATGTAAGTTGTGTTCTGCCTGCACAGTCATCTGCTAATAGCTATGGCTCAAAGTGATGGGATATCTCAGACGCTGTAAACAACGCACATCTCCTTGCAGGCTCTCCTTTAATTCTGGTTGGTTGATTTTATTTTTATGACGCAAGGACAGCAAGGGACATTCTAGGCCAAACAAGGTGTGACCGTATATGCGCATCCTTTAATTTTGGATACTAAGATAAGTTTAGAGAACTGCAATAAGAATCTATAGTAAGGTCTATTTATAACGAGCCCAGATAAAAGGAGTTTCCAGATTTGGAGAAAAGGAAGCATGAATTTTGTTTAGTGTTATGTTAAAATTCAACCTTTAATCGCTTTTATCAAGAAAGACTTTCGTGCTTCCCGGATTGGATGAGGAAAGATGGCCAATAAGCTCTTAGAACAGATTACATTGGTCTGTTTATCGCACAAAACTTTAGTAATTCCTTTAATGACATTAAGAATAGACAGAAAGGCGCCCCATATCCAGAGAAGCTTTTACGATCATGTGAGCAATCGGCCCTGTCTACGCATGAAACGTCTTTGACCAACCTTCCGTCAAAGCATGTAAATCTTCACAACTCAACCGTATAGAAATGTGTCCAGCGGCTTAAAGTTTTACATTGCAGGTCATATTTATTTCCATGTCCATTCTCTAACACATTTTATGCACTGAAAACTTCAAATAGTTTTATTAGAGGTGGATTTTTAGGTAAGGCATAAAAGGAACTTACCTGGGGGGGTAGCAACTGTTGGGGGAATGGCAATTTGGAACCCAAAAATAATAAAATAATTTATTTATATGAAATTATTAGTTATAATATTCGGTTGAGTGATTATATGAAAAAAATCCCTTTCACATACGAAGCTTTAAGAACAAGATTTGTATTTTATTCAAAAGTATTCTTCCTCTTTTTGTCAGGGAGCAGCTATATAACTTGTGCTTAATGGCGACAATTTCCTAGATCCTCCACTGGATTATAGAATACGCCATTCATTAAATTTTAAGAAAATTCGAATTTTATGTCCTACTCTTCCAAATACCAAAAGTGCATTGTAAATTTCGAATGATAATTTATCGTAGTCATACGTTTACAATGCATTTATGTTTATGGTCTTACGGCTCAAGTATTACAGTGGACATGCTGCGCCAGGACCTACTGTTTTTCCGAGGAATCCGAAACTCTTGGACCTACGGTTTTTCGAGGAATCCGACGCTTTTAAAGCCTAGGGAACCAAACCCCAGACAAAAGTAAGCAGTGCGATCTTTATGAGATCTCTGAGTAAGTGTACTTTGCACCGTTGGAAGTCGAATACGAATTAACGGCGCACTAGGCAAATGCGTTACCACACTGCGCAACCGCAGGGCAAAGAATTTATGAGTGGTGTATTTAAATATTTTAATATGATTGATAAATATTTGATAATTATACTTAAATGTATATTAATTTGTATTTTAGTCTTGATACTGCTTCACGTAATAAAAGTGGATTTATTTATATAAATCATATATTTCAACACATCGTTTAAATGTTTAATGGTTTAATATTTTCTATTCAGCCTCATCAAAACCTGACGCTATTGTCGAAACTTATTTAAAATAAAAGCTCGTAATAAAACTTAATGAAAAATATCCATCGAATTCGATGTTTGCATTATAGAGGTCATTAATATTTCTGAATTAAACTATTTAAATCTGCAATCACATATTTTACAAATAGTCACACATAATTACATAGTTGTGTCTTCTGTCTATCCATATAATATCTGATTAAAATAACTACGTTTAACGCATTTTTCAAGCTGTTCTGCACTATTTCTGACTTCAAGGTAATTAGCAATTTGATATAAGCGATGAAGCATCGGTTGAATACATATATGCATAATTTTCCCATAAAGTAATTGATGCGGTAGGCTTGAACTACTGGAGACGAATAACATCTGTATCCCAGTACCAAGTTTTAAGCAAAACAAAAGTTTTTGCAAAAACATTCCAACGGATCTTTATATTAGAAAAAAATACGCACTTCGTAAACCATTGTCTCTCCATTAGATCTGAACGTAAAGTTTCTATGGAGCATTTAAATTACACAAGTTCTTTGATTGATTCGTGTATTGCGGGCCGCGTAACAAAAGGCCTAATTTAGCCCCACTTTGGACAACAAATATCCGTTCCCCGTTGTTTTAGTACCTCGTGTCTACGCGATGGGAATCGATTAGAGTTTTGGGCCCAGCATCCGAGAATCCCCCCTTATCCATATTCCCCCATTTCCCTATAGTCTAGAGCATTTTACACACACACACACACTGAGAAACTTGTGAATTTTTCTCACCTCTGCGTCAAAGGTGCTTTTTCCAAAGGTCAGAAAATTCCGAGAAAAGGAAGGGCTATTCAAATAATATCAAAATGATCCGCAGAGTCAGGATATCCAAGAGTTTGGGAGTTTTCACCAGATCGTCACAATCAGCTCTTCCGCATCCACCATCACCGTTCTTTGAAGCCCTCGAATTCGGACGTTCAGCTGCACGTGGTCGTCCCAGCGACATCTATCGGCAACATTAGGCAGAACTACTTCGATTTCTTTCAAACCATCTCGTCTCCTCCAGGACGTTGAGAACTCTTGTTTCGTCCTATAAATGGAGAATTGTTGAGAATCGGGCAAACGTTTCAAAGTGTAAAAATTTAAACGTAAAACGTCGAGCGAATTTTTCCAATACGCGGACTTCGAAATATATAGTGCTAAGTATATATGGGGAAAAGCAATAAAGTGCAAATTATTACGTTGATACGTATACGCATATATAGTGAAATCTCTTCGTATATTGAAGAGTCGAAGGATCTATAAGGAAATTTCAATATATATACATGTAAACAGTTTATCGATGGGATAGACTGAGGCTTCAAATCAATGGGTTGACCAAAATTTTGATATGCAGTGAATTTCAGTATACGGAAATTCAGTACACGGAATTCCACTCAACAATACAACCGAAAGCTTCAAATCTTCTGTTGGCTCCATAGCCAAAGCGACCATCAGAAATAACTACGTTATAATACAGAAAAAATAAAGATAGAAGGTCACATTAATTTAAATACAGTAAGCAAAACTAATTAACGCAAGTAGTAATAGGTGAAGACATTTAAAACATTTAGATCTTTCAGCCCGAAGGTTACTGATTTTTGTCAGGGGCTGCACGAAATCTCAATTGTTGGGATTGCCCTCTTTTCTGTGATTACATTCACTGAGAATTATTATACGATCATTTAAGCCATTATAGGATAGATCCTGCAGGATTTTAGTAACTTTACACAATAATTTTGAAATTCCCTTCTGTGCGATTATTTCCAAAATGCACTTTCACACCAAATCCTCAATTTTATGCAAACAACCTTTTACTTTCATAATTATCGAAACCGTAATTTGTAATTTAAACTGGCGCCTCCAAATTGTTTTTCGTTCCTGAATTTTACGACGCAAGGACAAAAAGAACAATACGGCGCCGGGATCCACAGCTTTCCACAGCTTTTATGGTATACGGACCAGCCTTAGAACCACAGTGAGTAGATAAGCAGCAAGTTTTTGTCTCGCACCGCTCGGAGGCGAAGCCCGAATAACGACAAGCTGAGCGAACGTTTCATCACTGACGTAAGAATTCTCGAATTTTTACTCCCAGAGCTTCTTTTAGTTTATGGCCAATTCCTATAATATGCTTTCATATAAGAAATCACATGCATATGTGTGTGTGTGTGTGTGTGAACACATGTAAGTGTGCAATATAGCTAATTGATAGCACTTAATATTTTTGTGCACATTATGAAGAGCCGTGCTTAGGGGGGTGCGAGCTGGGCGGCCGCCCAGGGCCGCCAAAAATGTATTGCAAGTATCAGGAAATCAATTTTGTTTTGTCAAAGCGTTTTCCAGGGCCGCTAAAATCTGTTTTGCCCAGGGTTGCTAATACTGTAAGCTCAGACCTGATATTATGCGTTCGTTATCCTATTGAAACCATCAAAATGAGTTACTAATCACATGTTTTTAACACTCGATACTATGACAACGTACAAAGATTGACCAGGGCTTACCATAACTAGTAAAATTTGACACTGGTCGGAATATACGAAATACAAAGGAAAGTAAAAGCATATACCATCTGCAAAAAATTTGCAGATGGTATATGTTTTTATTTTTTGTATTTCGTAGTATATTCCAACCAGTGTCAAAAAATTTTACTAGTTACTCGAAGTAGTCGATCAACTATAGAAGAAGACTATCAACGGCGAAGTAGGCTATCAACTCCAAGTAGGCGAAAGCAGCTGAATGGATCTATGAACTATTGTATCCATCCGTCATAGATGAGAAGAACCGTTCAATCATTCCGACATAACATGATTTAGCACATATACTATAAACGTCTTTAAACTATAAGAAAAAGTGGTAACATCGACCCTCACTTTATTTTTTGTGAAGTGCGCCTACATTTTAAGCTGATTTCACTCATTTTGGGAATGGTTGGTCGCATATATTAATCAGCTATATGGCCACAACAAGAATTTTAGAATATTTACAGTAACCTCCGTAATGCGATTACCAAACAAAAAGTGAAGTCACTGTTTTTTTAAAGTGCGAATATTATGGACCCCCATAAAATAATCACAGTTCATTTGTCGAAAATGAACTTTATTGTTGAAATATCATAAATTATTTATAAAAGTCTCAAATATGAATTCCTTTCTCGGCTCTAGCACATTCACTCTGCGCCTATAATTGACAAATGATACACATGACCTATGGTTCTCCATGGCAGCCATCAGTAAGAGCCGAGTCACTGAAGAGATAGTTGGCGTTTCGCACACCAGGTGAGTCCTCTTGCAGAAAAGTTCGTTGGAGTGAAGTGGAGGGGGACTGTTCATTTTGAGCTTGATTTTGGGCATCACGTGCTACAAGGTAGTCTGAGTTTGAAAAACTACGATGGTTACAGGGGTCCATATTGCACGCACTTTAGGGATCCATATGACCAGCAACACCATGTTGAAATTATTATCACATCACTACTCACAAACCTAACCAAAAACTTGAAGTCTGATTTCGACACATTATCGTCTAACTAGTGTAGTTCCAGGTATAACATCGAAATCTGCACATTGTGCAACATAAATACCCGTAGAACTTGCACATCATTTCATCTTCAGCCACTGTGTTGCAGGATTTTTGGCAGATGCTAATGATTTTCTGACTAACATCACTTACCTTTCTAAACGTTCGCGAATAGGGTGGAACTGCCAACTCTTACAACACAAATGTTCCTTCAATAATGCACGGCAATGCCAATCTCTTATCTAAGGCGGAGTAATTAGAGTTGATTTACCCATCCGCCACTAGAGTGTTCCTCGTTTCGGTCGCGGAAATCCATAATACCTACAAGGTCCATATTACCACCTTCTCCTCTACTATAAAACTACTATAAATGTCTTCATCTTCTTGAAATTTACAGTGGAATTTCGATGTGTTGAAATCGAAGGAAGAAAAAAAAACCATAGAGCTATCAAAAATTGCCATTAAGTTTGTTATTGTGTCAAATGGCTCAGCGAACGGACATTGAACGGTTTTCCCCATCTACCATAAACATCAACCTAGAGTTTGTAATATTATTGGAGGACCCAAGCACATATTATGAGCATGTATACACTAAATTATGTGTAAAATATAAATATATTTCAAATTATTTGGGGGTTCGAGCCCCACGGACCCATAAAGCCCTACATGACCACAAACGAAAAGACTCGTTCCACTGATTCGGTCATCAAACGATTTGGTCCCACTAATACAAGCAAAATAATAAATTTAAAATAAATATTATAAATAATTTAATAAATATTAAATAATTTTGTTCGCCTTTCTTATTTCTTTGACTTATAGAACATTTCTACCCACTGAAGTTGAACTTATCTGAAGCTCCATTGTAATTTATTTTTATAAAAAATTAAATTAACATATCTCTTTAAGTGCTTAATTATTTATTTCTTATATATTGTATTCGTCCTGAATAATATAAAGTCGTGTCCAAAACTAAGGTTACACAATGTTATTTCAATGGGAGAAGTACATATTTTGCTCCTTAACTATATGTCAAATTTATAAAAATCCTTTTACATAGAGTTAAAAAGTTATAGACTCTTCAGAGAATTACAACAAATCAAATTTTTTCAAATACCCTATGAAGGAGAACCCACGATCAAAACTGGTGTAAAAATTGAAGGTAGGAAACAAAAGTTCTTAAAAAAACAGATTCAAAATAACAAATTTGCTTACATAAACATCAACAATTATTTTCTAATAATTTTGCATGTGTATGTAATAAAATTTGTTATTCTGAATTAGTTTTTTACAAATTTTCATTTCTGACTTTTAATGTTTGCGTCAATTTCAATCGTGAATTCTCTTTCATAGGATGCCTGAAAAATTTTTGTTTGCTGTGATTCTGTGAAGTGTTTGTAACTTTCATTTTCTGTAAAAGGTTTTTTTTTATAAATAATGCACATCGAGAGTTGAAGTGAAAAATAAATACCTCTCTCACTGAAGTGACATTGAGTGTAACTTTAAGTTTGGACAAGAGTTTATATAGCTATATACAGGGTTCCTAGTAAGTCAAAGTGCGGCCAATAACTTTTGAACCAAGACAGATATTGCAAAGAAAGTTAGATATTTGTATAGTAAAATGATATGCACTATTAGATGATATGAACAGCAACGCCTAGGTAGCGAATTGAAGAAGTTAAAAATTTTATTTTGAAAAATAATAAAGATAGCGAAATATTTTCAATTAGAAAGTTGTAGAGCGTCCTTCAATTAGTAGGAAAAAACATACGGCTTACATGTAATATGTACACGTACTGCCACAATCTGAGGTGTTCCGGAAGTTTCAATTCCCAGGTTTCAGATACTGCTTTCTAGCGCTATAGAGGTTGAGTTGAAGTTCTTATTGGAAAGTAACCAGAGTTTCTCTCCTATAAGAACTTCAACTTGACTTTTAAAACACCAGACAGCATTAACTGAAATTGATGCATTGAAGCCTAGGGAACATCTTACTTTGTGTCAGTACGTGTACATATTACATGTAGCCCATATATCTTTTCCTACTAACTGAAGAATGCCCTACAATTTCCTAATTGAAAATATTTACCTAGCTTCATTGTTTTTAGAAATAAAATTTTTAACTTCCTCAATTCGCCACCAGGGGCGCTGCTGTTCATCTCATCTGATAGTGCATAGTCATTTTACTAAGCAAATACCTAATTTCCGTCGGAAGATCTGTCTTGGTTCAAAATTTATTAGGGCATTCGGACTTTCTAGGAACCCTGTATATAGGCCTATATAAAGATGCTCAACTAATCAAGGACGGAAATAAGAATGAGTAAGTTAACAATGCATTCGAAATTTCGCATTCCCTTTTAAATCCGGTGCGACTGATCAAGTAACCGAAATATCCCCATCCGGGAATTCGGATCCGGATAATTTTGATCCGGATTCAGGAAACTTTGATCATACCTTTTCATCAATAATCTCAATAATCCCAATTCGATTACTAAAACACGCTCCACTAATGCTACATATTGAATGCGGTGTCCACGCAATCGTGTCGCGCCGTCCATAATTACATACGCCTGCCTTCAGCATTATTCATTTTCTGACAGCTATAATCTAATACACTCACAAAACCTTCCGTATTTCCTATCCAGACGTCCCTAAATTTTCAAAATATTGACGTTCATTTTATTCGATGTTGTAGATTTTTAGACTACTTTATGTACTTGCTTAAAAAACCTTATTCCGTACTAAATTGTAATCGTACTTTTAAATTATTTTGAGTGTATACTTAATTGGTTGATTGTATTTTTATGGCGCAATGATGGAAAGGGCCATTTTGCGCCAAACGAGTATATACAGTAAAATCTCCTTAGAGGATACTCACGAATAGCGAATACCTTTATTCATACTACTCCAGACTGTTGACCGTAACCATTTTTCAATCATGGCGGACATAGATGCGTACCGCGACTCCGCCATTTTGAAAATCGATTTTCTTCATCAATGGAAGAATGTTTAGAAACTGTATTAATCGAATTTTTAAAATATTATGACCATTTTTTTGGGAGGCCTAGTATTTTTCTGGCGTCACTGAATGCCTAGTTGGGGCTGTGTCTTCCCACCTTCACCTATACATATTCCTCATGTTCACCTACACATTATTTATTCTTATTCAATGCTAACCGGTTAGAAAATTCAGTTCTCGAAGTCAAAAATAACTGATGTACCCAGTTGTTTCCTTCGCCAACTTAAATTACTCCACTAAGTAATTAGTGTGCTTCATTTTAAATATAATTCCACCAATGCGCTAAAATAGCGACCCCAATGTCCATTACACAATATATACATAAAGTACATTTATTATTATTATTTTTTAATATTCTTTTGCTTTTTCTATTTCATTAATACAAAATATTCTTCGGTACATTATCAATTGTAGTGCATTCCTATGTGAAACCCATACATATATAAACGCAAATGTGAGCCGAACAGATCACAGACTGCAGTTCAACTGTAAGAGTACTCGGCCTGTTATCGAATGGTCCCAAGTACGATTCCTGGCGGTCTGCAGAAAATCTCCTTTCTCATGCTTATAAATATTGTCTTCTAAAGAATTGCTTATGTATATTAAATGTTTTTCTGTACGCTGGGCAATTTTATATCTTTAGTCTACTAGGTTAATTCTTTAATAATGTTAAGTAGCCTTGATCAAAAGTATTAGGTACCCTACTGAAATCCCTTTATTTTAAATTACTAATGTAAATAAATGAATCTAATACAACTAAATGTATGTAATGTAATTTGAACTTCTACTACGTATGCAGCATAGACTGCGTATGCAGCATAGACTACGTATGCAGCATAGAATGTTCATAAGTGAGGGGTTTATAGGCTCAATGGGGTGTTACAGAGCTACAACTCATATATTCCTATGTTAAATATACAAAATTTCATTGCAATGGGAGTTACAACCCCCATCAACACCCCTACGTAAGCCAATGGTTTGGAGTTACAAGTATTTTCAACTTTTACTACATATGCCGTCATAAAAAATGAGGTAATTTTATGTAACACATCCGGATTTCAAGTACAAAATTAGGGTGCCTAAATACTTTTGATCAAGGCTGTATTTTATTTTTAAACGTAATACCCATGTACGCATATACACATCTATGTGTATTATAAAAAAAACCAGCGTAATACTAAATGCGTATCACATTCTTCAGTATCTAGAATAAAATTATAAAATTTTATTTTAATATATATAGAGAGAGAGAGAGAGAGAGAGATTCTGTAAACACGTGCACATAATTTTAGAACCGTCATCAGGGGCCTTTTCTGAAATTACATAAATAACGCTTTTTTTCTAAAGTATGCTATTAAACATATGCTCTGTCGTAAATAATACATTATATTCTTCTCTATACACATCAAGAATATATTCAAGGCCCAAATGGACCAGAAAACGAAGTGAAAAATCAATAAAAAAAATATTATTTCGCCTATAAAATTGTATTATATAAGTTATACACGTATTTTTTAAAATTACTTTTATAACTATTTGTGTAATATCATTATGTCCATGCTATGTGTTCCTATTATGCAAAATGAATAGACTTCTAGCATTTGCTATAAATATAATAGCAGTATTCCATAGTCAAAAAGGTGTTTAATTTTATTAAAAGCATTGGAGTTTGAGATCCTCCTTTTCTTAGCTATACGAGCCCCTAGAAATCTATTGAAACACTCGCGGCTAAAATATCCGTCTGGAGAAACATAGATATCCTTTTGAGGCTCATCGGCGATAACGCGATTTGCAGGCGGCAGCCCTCCCGATTTACCATAATCAAATAAAATCAAAAAACACAATTCCCCAACACTGCGGCAGTTTATGCAAATTAAATGTGTTTAAATGGATTCTTCGGCTTTGGCCTTGTCACGAACAGAAGCCTGCCTTTTAGCCCTCAAAAAGACTAGGAACGCAATGCGCATGCGTAAGAGATATTCTTCCTAAAGTGGGGACATTCCCGTATTCAAACCATTACAAATGGATTCAAATTTCTTCCAAGAGACAGAGCTCATACTTTTATTGTTATCTTGGAAATATGCAAATGTAGAACTTTATTTTTATATGTAACTCGATTGTTATTAATATATGTATGTTATTCGAGGTTTATTCAGGGAATTCTTAGGGTTATTTAATTATCAATAATTTTGTTTTTTGAGTCATCGCTGTTGAACTTTTCACTTTGTCCATATTTTAAAGATGGCTTTATTCTTCGCTTCTTGCGTCTTTGAAAATGCGCGTGACTATCTTGCTCTAAAGCTGAAATCCAGGTGTTTCTTTTGAACTTTATATGGAACAACGTTGGGAAATTAATTGACTGTAGAATATTCAAACCAGATTTTTCAGTGAAAGTTGAAAACTCGAACACCGCATCATTTTCGGAAATACAGATAACTGTTTATATTTGTGGTGTCAGGAGTTCTCTTCTCAGTCGTTGCTAGTAAAGTTGCGATTGCTTTGTTTCGGCATTTTTGATTATTTATACTTTCAGTTGTTTTAATTTCTGTTCTGTGCGCTTATTCTTAATTTTTTAATTTTAAATTGTGAATGATTTTTGGGGAGTCAAACGTATACTTTGCGCCCGAGTACCCCAATAGTCGCGCATATTTCTACCCATTAACGGGTTAAATGCAGTGTGACCGGCATCGTCGCACCAGGCGCCATGATAAAAAGGGCGCTAAAATGTCCTAACGGCCCCTAAACGCAAGAACATTTTATAAAAAAGTTTTATATAGAAGTATCTCATTAAATTTTTAAAACTTAAAATGTTTTAAATTTTATTTAATTTTTTAATAAACGCATTATCCTCAATCCTTGTGTAAATTATTCTTTACTACAATGCGTTAAGTTGCTGTATAAAAAAGTGAAGAAGCCTTTTTACAACGAAACACCATATGACACTGCAAGTAAGAAATTAGAAAATTAAAAACTACATCAAAATGGGTAAACATGTTTAACTGTAAAGAGGATGACACTCCACGTTATTGAAACTCATGTGAGACTTAGTTGTTTATATTAAAACAATTTAATTTTTGACTCATCAGAAAAAGTACTTATAGTTTAGTTGCATGTTACTTGTGGTAAGAAAATTTTAACTGTTATCGTAGCTTTCGTCTTATAGTAATATTCACTATTTTTGTAATAAGATTTAATAGCTCTAGAAATAAATAATTTAACTATTTAAATAGTAAGTATTTAATAGCTCATTGAAGAGAGCCATGGAGATTAAAAAAAATTGCGTCAGAAAAGGAATTATTTTAAAAATAATTAATATTTAGCGCGGGGGGGCAAATTTTTTGCTTAAACCGGGCAGTATGTCATCTCAATATGTCTCTGCTTCTACCTCATAGACCTAGGTACGAGTCCAAAAAAACTTTATTAGAGGGAGTGTTCAAGTAAGCAATATTTTGGCCATGTTACTCCCCCCCCCGGTAAGCAAGAATTAACATTGGTTAAAAGAAAGGAAAATAAGCACAACAGCTACAACCCCCAAGGTGCTTACGTAATACTTGAAAACACCCTTACGCGTAAAAGTATTATTATACTGACTTTACCTTAAGTAGTCTATCTCTTTCAGATTGACCGATCATGAAACATACAAACGTTAAAAATCATTTTACAACTTGAAATTTACAGTCTTCTCCTTCTAACTGTTGATAATGTTTGCAAATAAAAAAATATGATTTTAATCATATAAAAGCCATTGAGTCCAGTGGCGTAGGCAGAAAGTTCATAAGGGGGTTATAGGCTTAATGGGAGGGGTTACAGAGCTACAACTCATATATTCCTATGTTAAATATACAAAATTTCATTGCGATGGGAAATCATAATCCACAAAACCACCCCCTGGCTACGCTTATGATTGACTCGCATTAGCCGAGGGAAATAGTATAAAATCCTTTAACACTTTAAATATGAACACGTATACAAAGATTGTGAATCAGAGGTGTACAATTAAAAAAATTATGGGGGAGCTGGAGCAGTTTTTAAAGAAGTTGAAGTAATTTGGCGTTAAGAACAACAACAATATAATTGCTTTGTTATCTGATCGGGGGTTAAGCACCTTGAGACCCCTCTTTCTCTACGCCACTTTTGTGAATATATTCAGCAATAAGAAATAAATTTTGTCACTTTTTTCCCAATAGAACTTTTTCAGATATTGACATTTCAAAGATTTCTGAATTTTTCAAAAATTTTGCAGGAGAAAAACTCAAAAGAAAAGAAAACTTCTAATAACGTATGTTATGTCTGCAAATAGCCACTCCACAAGAAACGGACAGGGGAATTCCTTCGATTGAAGTGCGTATCCCGAAGGAAAATGGTTGATAGCAGCTGATATTTCTCCCAAACTTCTGAACCAGACTACAAGATAGAGCTTTCTTCATCTATTTTCCAGGATTTCCAATAGCTACAATAAAGGATCGAAATTACAGGAGCCTACTGAACCTAATTATCTGAAGGAAGTAATATTTCCCGAACTTCATTTCTTCTTGGACAAATTCCATTTTTAAAAGTTTTTCTGGGATTTTCTTTAAATAACAAATTTTAAAGCAATTTATTTATTTATTATCTTCGTAAATCCATTCACCCTCTCTGTCTCTTCGTCCACTCATCCACCCGCCTAAGAAATACGTTCCATTTAATTTACTTATACCTTTCTTTAGATTATGAAATACATTCAGTAAAAACCTGACTACTTAAACGTATCTGAAAAAAAAAATTAAATTAATTCCTAAATACTCCAGATTAGCGAATGGAATGATGCAAGCTAAAAGTAATTTTAAAAACAGCCACCAGGTGTAGCTGCTGAACTTCTGTACGAAAACTAAGCGAAATTATCCATAACTTCTGTTTACGCATGAAAATGTTTCTGTTACTGTCCTCATAGTTTCGTATGACTGCGAGAATGTTTCTGCCACAAAGTAGTGATAGTTTATTTTTCAAGTTTCTGTTCTAAGGCCTAAAACATATTTGTGGAATCTAAGATACTTTGAAATGAATTGTGTTTTGGAGAGGAAAATGTTTTAATAATATTTTAATCTTGTTTATATCTTGAAGAACACGTCTAAATGCATTTGCTTTTTAGGTTTAAAATGAGAAGTGGCAAAAAAATTGACCCTTCCCACACAGTCCTTTGCCTACACCTATTAATCCAATAATATTGTAAAACCTGACGTCAATATATATATATTCAAAGTAAATATTATGCTATCCGTGTTTACACAAGCTAAGATGTGCAAAGTTTTGAAGACCGCAGGCAATTTTAAACATCAAAGAAGCTGCAGTTTGTCATCGTCTCGGCGAAATAAGTAATTTCTCCAGAGGTGGTTGCTTGATTACATCCAATATCGCTAGTATCAAGTTTTGAAACCTGCCGCGGAATATTTTAGTTTTAATAAAAGATGACGGGCAGGATATTTGGGGATTATGTTGCAATTTAACAAAGTAGGCCCGAAGATGAGCTCAGCAGTTTATTTATTTTCGTGCTATCAATTTTGTTAAGGAGGGAGGGAGGGATGGACTAAATAGAAAATATATTTTGTCTACAGTATAAACTAAACTTACATCAAAACCAATATTTACTAATTTAAAGCATATATACACACACATACGAAGTGGACAATCAATACGATTTCACAATTTTTGTTTAATTAATTTCAATAAAAAACTATTAATTTGTGTGATTTAACTTTACTACAAAATATTGTCAATGGATATATGGTTTAACTGCAGGTTGTAAATTAGTTTCGTAGGCGGTTTTTTTTTCGTTTTCTTGAAAACACACATAATTTTCGAACTATGCCGTTTAATGGCGAATGTGATATCTCTTGTTTTTTTAATTAGATTTCAAAATTTTATAAGTAAATTATAGCCTAAAAATAGGTATTCAATTACATCAGAGAGGCAAGTATAAGTTAAAAAATAATCTTGAATTCCACCATGCAAACCGTATT
Organism: Dysdera silvatica; assembly: GCA_006491805.2. Taxonomy (NCBI): domain Eukaryota; kingdom Metazoa; phylum Arthropoda; class Arachnida; order Araneae; family Dysderidae; genus Dysdera; species Dysdera silvatica. Next base: position 106,423,874 of record QLNU02015003.1, read on the forward strand.
TTACTCTAAAGACACGTCTTTTTGCATTAACATTTGGGATATCACGTTTTTTTAAAAATCCATCTGTACCAAAAGCATCATTCGGATTCATACCTAAATAACTACATTCAAATTCTATTTTATGCTATGTGCAAACATTAAATAGAGCCAAAGTTAACTGATTTCCCAGGGGCGCAAATGAAGAATAAATGGGGGACTCGGGCACTGGCGTACGCAGGGGGTGTTGATGGGGGTTGTAACCCCCCATTGCAATGAAATTTTGTATATTTAACATAGGAATACATGAAGTGGTAGCTCAGTAATCCAACCATAACTCCCTTATGAACTTTTTGCGTACACCTAAGGGCCCAGGTAAGCCCTGATTTTCTTCCATAAGACTTTATTCTCAAACCAAAGCAAGGGAAGGAAGCCTTTCTCCAGCATCTTAAAAGGAAACATCTAAGGATTTAAACAGAAAACAAATAAAAAATTCCCACTTTTTTTACTGCATGATGATTATTACCACACCGGGGATCATTTTTTATCTAATGAAACATAGGCCTGTTTGCTTTTAAATAAAATTTAATTACATCTTTACAGAGGCAAAGAAACATGAACAACCGATGGCAGACTGGGCCGCCGGCATACCCGGCCCTCAGCCGCAGGCTGGTACGCCTTTATGGGAAGTAGGACTCATCCCTGCGAATGAGCAAGGACTGGCACCCTCCGAAAATCCAAGGTATGCCCTGTAACGTAGTAGGCTTCTCCTGTTGACGGACTTCGGGTAGCGTGGTGGTCAAAGCATCGAAACAATGTCTCAACTTACAAAGTCAACAAAATTTATTTACAAATTTACAAAATTATTACTGGGTTACACATTACTCGTTCTCGCTCGATATTTGGGAGTACAACAATGCCTGAGCCATCAAGGCGTTAGCCACAACTCCCAAAACCAATTCACACTTCTGACAAACCCAACATTCAACAACCGAGAGAGTCATCATCCAAAAACCAAAACAACTACTCAAGACGAACTAAATTAACTATTTTATAGTTTTCCATTCACGTTCAACTTTTTGAAGCACGAGTCTGGAAATATCAATTGTCGTTACATAATAAAAAAGTTATAAATATTATGAATTCATCACGTATTGTGGAGTTTATAATAGCAATGTACTAGATGGCAACTTCAGTTCCATGCACCGATATCGGTGACGTCACAGCACCCTTTGAGAGAGCCCGGTTTGACCCTGTGAATAACAGTAATTAACGGAGGCGTCAAATTAAAGAAAGTACTGAAGGGGCCCTAAGAGAGATTCTAAAATCTCTAAAGGGCAATAGCTTAAAAAAATGTAGAGTTATATGAAAACGAGTACCTCAGGCACTGGAGTACGTAGAGGAGTGTGGGTGGGTTGTAACCCCATTGCAATGTTCTGTATATTTAACATAGGAATTATAGATCTGAACCTCCCCCCCCATTGAGCCTATAACACCCCCTTTATGAACTTTTTGCTTACGCCTATGATCTCAGAATGGGCTTAAGTAGGAAGTGCTTGAAGAGAACTTCATCCAGTGGTAGTAAGCAAGTAATGCTTCAACATGGTAATCGGAGGCGTCAGCTTCATGGGGACCAGGTCCATTCAGACCCTTTGAATAATATTTGTAAGTATTGAACTCGTAAAATTTATGTATGATAAATAAAGAAATCAAGAAGACATCGATAAAGATGAAAGATATAGCACATATACAATGTATTAATTTTTATCACTAATGTTTTTTCTATTGTCTGTAAGTTATAACTGAATTTCATTTAGAAGCAAGCGCACGACAATAGGCCTAGAGTACTAAAATTTTTCAAGTGACCAAAATGAATGAAAATGTTTTAGTTACTTGAAAATATTTGTATGGCCTATTATTTTTATTTTTAATAATAATAATAATTTGTATATAATAAAATTTTGGGTTATGGTGGGCAAAGCCAGGTTTCTCGAGGCTGTAAACAAGCTTAAGAAGGTGGATACAATTTTAGATTATCTTCCCCTCAATCTTTTCTTCAAGCCAGATCCCGAAATTGTAATGAAGATGAAATTGAAAAAAAACAAAAAAAACAAGATCTATACAAGAACTTCATGTTGGCTTATTAAATATTATTAGCAATCAAACCGCGATCCGATAGTCGTTGGTTAAATTCTAGGCTGGGACCGAGTTTAAATTATTTTTAGTCAATATATTGTTTAAGTTTTATATTGCACGAATTACATTCATACAATACTTTAATTTGTTTTTCTATAGGACCTTTGCCTATGAGGGATAGTCCCATTTGATATATCTTTAACAAAACAAATAAAATCATATGTAAAAATGAAAGAGATTTCGTGAAATGAAACGTATCTTATTCCTACCCGTACAGAAATATTAAATTGTAGTAATAATGATAATAATCATTTATAACTATAATTATATTGCAACTTTTTACATTTATATTAAAAAATTAATATTGCAAAAATTCCTTTTTCCATCATGAATTTTCCCGACATCTTGAGAATAAATTTTTCGGCAAAAACGCCAAGTATGTTAAAGACTTTATCGATGTTACAAACTTTGGAGACCTTAAGGAGTTTAAAGATACCAAAATACAGTAAAATATGTACATAATAGTACTGTCTATAATTATATACTTTTCTATAACAATATTTATCGCGGTTCCAATAAATTTACTAATGCTTGTCGAACTGATCTAAAATAATAATTTGTTTTGAGTGAACTTGGCCATAAACTTACTGTTTCGCTCAAGGCTTTTCAAAGCAATATGTTCTTTGATCCATTAATACTGAAACACATTGTACACACACTTGCAACTGGTTCTAAAAGAGAGAGGACAATATTTCTAGTCTGGGAAAAAGATGGGCTTCATTCTCTTGAATTGACTTTCAAAAAGCTTTATTTTTTTTCCCCCTGACATGAAACGCCAACGGGTCAACTTTTAGTTTCCTATTTATTATCTACGTTCCTAATCTGTAATATCATTTAATATTACAGAATTTACAGAATCGTATATTACAGAATTTATATAATGACCTATTGCAGAATTTTCAAAATCACATATTACAGAATGTATAGAATCGCATATTACAGAATATATAGAATCGCATATTACAGAATGTACAGAATCGCATATTACAGAATTTACAGAATCACATATTACAGAATGTACTGAATCACATATTACAGAATTTACTCAATCACATATTTTATAATTTACAGAATCATATGTTACAAAATTTGCAGAACCACTTAACATAAAATTAGTAAAACTAAAAAGAGGTTGCATACAATTTAAGTAGCATCTATTTTGTCTATTACCATAGATTTTCTATAACGATACATTTTCCGAGTCCCAAGAGTATTGTTATAGACCAGCGGTTCTTTAACTTGCCTAGACCGTGGACCCCCTTCAGAGATCACTCGCCCTTGCGGACCCCCCAAGAATTAACTCAAAGTTCAAAACCCAGAATTTGCATCATACATATTTATTTCTAGTGTTTCATCACTAATTTTCACCTTTTAATGAAGGAATTTTCCCTTCCCTCATAATTTATTCTTAGCATTAAAGAGCAAATGCTCTTGTTTCGGTATTTTTTCGAATCTTTGTGGAACACTGGGAGGTTCCCGCGCGTGGCCCTGATAGGGTCCGTGGACCACAGTTAAGAAACCGCTGTTATAGACATTTCATTGTACATTCTTCCATCTTGCCTTAGACACGTCTTTATTTATATTGCCCTGTAAATCAGATAAGAAAAGCTATCTATCAAATTCAGGTAAAAAAAAAGACGTAATGGAAAAGAAAAAACTTTTGAAGCACGTCATAAGATTATTAAGCAACATCGTATCACCACGTGGCACTTTGAAGGAGAAGTACGCGTCATCCCTTAGGTGACTTGCGTGTTACGGAGAAAGGGATTAATCTTGATGCCAAACGAATTTGACCATTTTACTTGCGGTGGGTATTATTATTAGACCTACGTTCAGTCGAAAACTTGTATGAAGCTGTTGACTGCGCATGACTAGTTACTAATGACGTCAGCAGTTTATTTTCGAGAGATAATAATGCGTCGGCAATCATACTTGCAACAACGCGTTTGTTTACTCACACGTGACGATACTTGTTACATAAAGATACATTTTGGAAAGATACAGTAGGAGTTAAGCTTATATCTGTAATCCCATGTATGAATAAGCACGTTATTTAAGTCAGCTGTATCGTGAGAAATCAGCAGGGTGAGGCACCCCTCCAGAAAATTTAGATTTGATTTCCATTTATTTATTCATAAACGTTTATAAATTGCTACTTAGTTTATAGCTAAATATAAAAATAGGCTATCCTCACTACTTCAAAAAATAACATCGACTTCTGGAGAAGCAACCTTCTCATTGTTGAAAACATTCAAAAAACAAATTATTCTTGTTACATTGTTCATGCGGTAGTTGGACAATAGGTGGTCAACCCGGTTCTTCAATCAGGTCATTCCCCGTCATTTATGTGTGTGTGCGTGTTCTCTTGCTCTATTTTCCATCTTTGCAATAGCCCTTTTCTGGAGAAATAGCGCCACAGCAGTGGATAACTTTCCCAAACTCTTGCTCAAGCTATAGCAACAACGACAATAAACGGTTAGCTGTAGCCTCTGCTTGGCGGTTTTTCTACCGATAAATATCGCGATAATGGCAACCCATGCATTAAATGCCCACCAGTTTAAAAAGCCGTGGTACAACCATTCCAAATTGTATCAAAATTATACCAAATAACATTATTGACTGCCATTTCTTATGTTCCTCGCTCAACTTAATTTTCTAATTTATAACTAATCCACTATATATATATATATATATATATAATATAAATTATGCATAATCATTAAGATATTTATATAAATTAGGGAAACGTACATACGCATAGACGTAATTATTAAATACTTGTGGTATTATAGACGGGGAAATTTTTCTCATCATAGTCGATGGTGTGGTAATATTAGAACATAAATTGCTTCTTATACATGAGATATTATTACCTATCACAGAGTTATCATAATTGCCAAATGCACATGAAACCCCTCCTGTGAAGGGTAATAATATCTCATGTATAAAAAAAAATTGACCATCTAACTCATGGTATATCGATAACTTATTAACTTAGGATGTTAATAGCTTGCTAATTTAGAATATTAATAACTTAGGCTACTAATATCGAAATATCAAAATAGTGTCAGGCACAAGAGGATCGAGTAGATGAAAATTTAAATATGTTTAAGCATAATTAAAGAATATGCAAATGAAAATAAATATTCGTTTGTTTACATCAATAGTGACGACCAGTAAGTGTCATACATAAAATTAGATTTGGTTTGGTGAAGCACATAATAATACGAAAAAAAAAATGGCACAAAGTGAAGGACACTCGCATATTCATGTAAAGAGTGACGTTCTCTATATTTATTTAACTTAAATATTCATAGTATTTGATATGTTATTTCGTTTCCTGGAAGTGCAGTAAAAATATACTCAGAGACTTCACATTGAAAACCGTGTACTTAAAAGAATAACAGCAATTGAAACTATGTCATTTTTTTTTTATTCACTTACAATTTTTTAAATTTTTGGAATACGTGTACAATGTAATCCTCCAAGTTAAATTAGTATCAAAATTCTTTTCTCTATTCTTTCTTTTCAGCCTTAAAATGAGAAAGAAAAAATATTTTGAAAACAGCTGAGTACTGAATTTTGTTTTCCTTTCGTTTTGAACTTTTTCTTTTTATCAGTCATATGTATACAGGGTGAGTTTAATCCACCACACCTCCGATACATTTTTGAAATCCTTATGTTATTATAAGCCTATTTGCAAATCATTGTTGGGTCGAAAAATGGAATTTTATATATATATTTTTTTTAAATTTTTCCGAGCGAAATCTATTTGCTGATTGAGCCAATCATGGGTTAGTGGAAGCCAACCTTCTTTTTAAGATCACATGCCCACTTGGAGCAATACTCGACTTGTTGAGCCAAATTAGTATAAGATTTATTACGGCAGTATTTCATTTTATGACGGAAAAAAAGGTTTAATTATTGGTTTTATGACTATTCAACGCGGAATAGACTGAACGGAATGATTTCATATTTTTGCTAGAAACTGATTACGCAATAATAAATTAGACAGGGCTAATTGTAATAAAGGTGTAATCTGCAGCATTCGCCAATTTTCGAAAGTAAACAAACTAGTTTGGCTGAAATTATTTCACGAAAACATTCACGTGCGGAATTCGAAATAAAAATGAATGCTTCTCTTATGCACGAATTGAATTGCAACTTGCAATGTGATTATAAAAATTAAAGTAATTTGTTTTCTGCTATGACTTTCAGAAATAAAATGAAAGGAATATAGAACTTCAATTTAACGAATAGAGAAAAAAATAACTTTACAGCTACTTCAAAATCTAATACGTTTAAATTTAAAAAGTTAACGCTAGCTCTGTATTACTGAACGTATTCTAAACTTTTAGAATACATCCCGCGTTCGCTTTTTCACATTTTTCGACCAGCTTGTTATCCCGCCGCGTGTTGCCAAAAGGGTTGCAATTGGCGCTATTTTAACTACCTTTTAATATTTAATTTCTCGATTTCCATGGGAATATAGCTGCTAATTTTCATACATTAAGGATTTTAATGTGTCTACATTAAGCTCAATTAAATTCGTTAGATTCGGCATGTGAGCTCCGAGGAAGTGGGGGAGGGGTTACTTGTGAGTTTTCCTGATTTTCTCAGTCTGTAATGTAAATACGAGCCAATCTCCTAAAAATTCCTCCAATGAGGCAATCCTCTCTATCTCTCCAAGGGGGGCCGGTACCTACACGCTTCCCCCTACTTCCCAAGTCCTGTAATGACTTGAGAAATTCAAGAAAAGTTGAATATCATATTCAAATTTAGCCTTCTTATAAAGACCGAAGTATAGGAGGGGGCAACATAGGGTGAAGTCCAGGCCCCCACCACACGTAGTTAATAGGCAACGTATTTTTGTACGAGAAAAAGAGGAATCTTGACTTTGTGCCAGTGGAACTCGTAACGTGTCTTATGTTCAGTGTATCTATTGGATAAAGTGAAAGAAAATACAATGTTTCAGTAACGTACGCAAACATTTTATAAGGGGTTATGGGTGTACTAAGAGGTGGGGAGAGTTTCGGCAATCAAAATTTAATTGTATACAGGAAAATGGAAAGTCAATGGGGTTATGACTAACCCCTGCTCCCGGTGCTATTACAAATAGTTTTTATGTTACAACTACCAAATATTCAGGGCCGGACATTAGCTGAAGCCATTCCTCTCTCCCCCAAAACCGAGCAGTTTTTAAACACAAAAAGACTGCTTAGTGTCACGAACTTGCCAACTCTGGGAGAGGAATTTCGCAGTCAAAATTTAATTGTATACAGGACCTGTCAACTGGGGTTGTTACCGGATAACTAGCTCCCGGGTGCACGCATTTCTCCAAATGCTTAGCAACCTACACAAAGTATATCGCCTATGAAACTAGTCCAATCAGTGAACAGATGGCTATTTCAAAAATGTTTCTCTAGTGCGGTGGTTTGAACTCACCCTGTATATCTTTATCCTTACGACTCATATACAAGTACCCGGAAGTGTTTTTCTCCACTCTAGCTACTCGTGAAATTCACACTTGCTTTAAGTGAAATATATTAGTAACTCAGAGTGGAAATCCCTTATTTTTAGTATATTTTTCAGTCAGAATATTTATGATTTTTAATAAGCTTATACAATCTAATGAAATATTTTCTCACCTCCTGTTCCCCTCAGTATAATAGGCTAAGGAGTAAGTAGGCTACAGACAACGGCGACAAATTTCTGAAGCGGCAAATTTTGGACGATAAGTTTTCAAAGACGGGGTTTAATTTCTTGGTAGCTAATTGAATTATTAATATTGAAATATTACGTTCAGATGCATAAGTAGGCATTGGCAAAGGGAGAGCTTCCACAGGCGCCGCCTTTAGAAAAGAATCAAAACTCGCCAAATTGGCGAATGTTTGTGAATTTGAAACAACCGTCAGAGGCGTCAAATTAAGAATTTAACAAAAGAGATCAAGTCTCTGTTATACCTTTATTTGGTATGACTAGGTCAGCCAGCAGGCGTCAAAATCGCAACTCCGCTTCTGGTTCTCGTAGCATAGGGCAGAACTACATTTCAATATATAATAACCATTTTGTTTCATTAGACCTTAACAAAACCGAAAAATAACACATATAATAATATAATAACAATAATACATTAAAAAAGGACTTAAAATTATTAAGCATAAGATTATTGAAAAACTTAAAATATAAAATGAGATATTAAATATTGAAAATTATTGAAAACTAATAACAAAATATTATTGTAAACCAAATATATATAAAAATATGAAAAATACTATGAATAAATATAACTGAATATAATATCTATGTACGACAGGTCTAGTAGAAAAGGCGGGAGGTCAGGGGGTCAAACCTCCTCATTGGACAGAAAAAGCACATTAATTTCTCACATTTCTCTCATCACATAATCTCCTTTACAGCCACTTGAACCTCCAATAATTTCACAATTTCTACGTCACTGTGTACGACAAACGAATATGGCGGTGGTGTACGATAAACAAACATAAACGTATTACAAAAAAAATGGTCCTACGTCTTCTTTTTCCTCACTATTTTCCCAATCCAGGATAAGCAACATGGCATATGCATTTCCATTGTCTCTTGTTTCGGGCATCAGTAGATGTAAACCCAGACTAAGCTTATAGAGCTTTGCGTTTATCTCTAAACATGGTATTTCTATTTATCTTTTGTTGGCTTGCTGTATCTTTTTTTACTACTTATGGTAGCTAGTTCTTTTCTCCGGGCGTGCCCTTACCATACAATTCTTCTTTATCTGATCGTCACAAAATTATTGGACATGTAAAAATTAACTTACTTTTCATAAAAATTTTGTAATGGACATAAGTTATTTTAAAACTGACATCACGAGCCTTAAACTCCGTTCCCCGAGCGTTTTCTGGAGATATGTAACCAAATTCTCTTCGAATATGCAAATTATTCGGAACACCTAATAGCGTCGGACACACACTGGTCACACTTGCAAAACAACTATGACATACAGAATGTTTGATAAGGAATTTTCCGGAAAGGAATTACACATCTTCGAATGTCGGATGTCTGCCATACTGACAAAACGAGTGATTTAAATGACTTCGAAAGAGGAACTATAATAGATACTTGGACATATGGTAAGAGTACTTTACAAAGGGTAAATTGCATCGGCTTTTCTAGAAAACTGTATCAAGAATGAAAGATGAGTTCTGCGAAAGCTTAAATATCGGTAAGAAAGCTTACTGCTGAGGGGGGAAAACGACTGGGAGATGACCGAGCTTACTATTGACCATTACAAATCATAAGATGGAACGAATATACGTCAAGGCCTCAAATAAACCACGCAATATAATAGCGATAGCAGGAAACAAATTTGGATGCTACGACTCGCTGCATATTACTGCACGAATGACATTTCACAGCAGACGTCACATTCAAGCCCCGCTCATATTTATTTGATGGCAACGGAAAACTGTAATCGTCTACAATGAGCACAAAATCCTCAAAACTATGCCTACATCGACCGGTTGCATGCAGCTTGGTCTGACGAATTCCAGTTTCATGTCATGCGTGCTGAAGGACAAGCTAAATATTGGCCTAAACTGCATGGAGTAATAGATCACATGGATCGCACATGAATCACATGAATCGCAATCAATAGATTGCATGATGTCAACTCTTTAAGATGGTAAAGGTGAGGTAATGGTCCGAGGCATTATTCGAAAGCGCTTAGGTTTTTAATATCCATTTTGCAGCCTTTAGGGACTATCTAAAAATCCTATTGTAGAATCTGATAAGGCTTACCATTTTCCTGAGAAATGTAACTATTTCCAGAAGGAAAATTCTCTGTGTTGTAAAGATTTTTTACACTTTTGCACATGGGTTTCAAGAACGTGACAGTGACCTACAAGTATGAATGGAAAACAAGTTGTTCAACAAACGTAATTTGAAATATTGAGTGAAAAAATTATTCAAACAATGCATAATTATATAAACAGATTTGGAAAAGCAGATCGTTAACCCCCATTGAATACGTATGAAACTATCTTGAGATAATCATTCGCAGCAAAGAGCCTCCTCAAATGACCATTGGTCGATACCACTGATGGATACTTTCATATCTGCTTGGTTGAAAATCAATACAAAACTTTATCATAACCTCGTTTTTTCAAAATCACGTTGAATTCAAGCTGTTTTGAAAACCAAATATGATTCAACACATTATTAAGTCAATGTTTCTGGAAATTTTCATGTTCAGTGTGTATTGTATTATGTCTCAAATCTTTATTCAATTTTCACGGGATTAGATATGTTGTAAGGGCTTTTATCTCAAAACACAATTACGTATAAACATCTTCATGGAATAGCGATGCCACGAGATATTTAGAAATTACGACGATGGAATATATCGCATAAAATGGAACAGTAAACAACGAGTGTCACGATGAAACACTGAAAAAAACCCACAAAAGTTAACCAGTTAGCTTAAACGATGGCACATAAACGAGATATCTCCCCACCTCGCCAAATCCAGAAGTTATCTTCTTGAATTGCTCTCATACAAATAGTCAATTTTACTTTTTTACTTTCGTGCTTGCCAATTTCAGAAATCCTCGTCTCGAGGCAAGTTCTTTCAAGCGCGGAAAACCATCTCTGCCATTTCTTGAAGCAGTCAATTTCACTCTTTGGACACGTGACCGAATGCCAAAATTGGGCAAAACATACTGTACTTTTTAAGTATACTATTTCTTGCCTCCCGATCTTTTTCCTAAACTACAAATTTCGTATTGCCAGGTCCCACTCTCCGACGACTCTTAAAAGAAGGGAGGAGTCGCCTGGTTAGTAAGTGATCAGCAAACACTGACAAGTAAAAGACCGAAAAACTCACTGATCCATTACGTAGATAACGACACCCGGTGTGATCAAGGCCAAGTAAATGACACATCAAATGATCAGTCACCATGCTCTGTTTGACCCACTCTGCAGCCATAAAAGAACCTTCAACCAAAGCGAAGAGACAAAAAGAAGACTTAAAACACACCCAGCAGCTTTTATTTCGCTGTTGCTAGGAGCATGGGAAACAGTACACTCTCGGAAAGGCATACATAAAGGTATAAAGTCTTTTAATCTCTTTATTTTAACTTTTTTAATAATTTTACTCTTATTAGTTTGCAGTTAACTTGCTAGCCAGTTAAGGGGTCACAGGACCTTTTAAGTTTCCCAAAATGGAGAAATTTATAATGGTTTTTTAACTTTAGTTTTCTCAGTAAATATAAATCTAATTAAAAAATTTTTTGATCAACAATAACAAATTATCTATCATGTATATAAAGCATACCCAAAATAATTTTAAATGACAAATATTTTTCTTAATTTTACAAAATATTAAATATGATTTATGAATTAATATTACATGGCAACAGACCGCACAGAATTGTAACTTAAATTTTGCTGCTACAGTGTTGCTCATGGGCTCAAATTGTTCACAGATATTGGGTACTCGTGTTCTACCCAAAAAAAGTAATTAAAAAATTAAATATGAATTTTTTCATTAAATATGATTTTTACTCATGTTTTTAAGACCCTATTTTGTCCATAATTAATAACTTATAAATAAAAATGGCAAAAAGCAGATACAGACCGTAAAGTGCCATATAATAAAGTTTTCTGGAAAATTTTATTCAATTACATTAACCGGCTGGCAAGCTATTACTCGCGCAAGTTTAAAAAACCATGTTCTGAGAAAATCCACTTTAAAGTTTTACAAGCATTTAAAATTTAATGAAATGTAGTATTGTTGTTTTCATCACTGTGAGCCTAATAACGGATGGATTTTGCTCCTGTTTGTTTCAAAATACTTATAATATTTGATTATTTTTTGTTGTGATAAGAAAATCAATTTTTTCAAAGTTTTAAAGGTTCTATGACCTCTTAATCTATCCACTCTTCAAAATTTCTTTATACTTGTTTCTATAGATTATATTAATAATAATTTGACTAAGCTTATGAGTTTTTTTGTGATATTTAATGATGTAATTTGTGCGGTTGTGCTAACCTCCAAATTGCAGTTCTTTCTCCATTTATGTCGCGCTTTGCATGATAGTGAAACATTCAAAATGGCACACTTCTAAAGCGCGATCAAATGACGAGTGGGTTATCTAAAATGAGACCAAGGGTTGGACGGAACCTCTGACTAAGGATACGAACTTTATCCACAGAATCTGTGGATCCCAGATTTTCAGTGCAATAAACATTAGTGGCGCACCAAGCCTTAGTATAATATTAGGAGGATATTATTTTAATACAGTAATTCTTATATTTTAGTCCCAATAAGCTTATTAAGCATTAGATATGGAACTCAAATTTATACTTTATCGTACATAAAGTAATTACCTCTACAATAAGTAATTTCTTGCTGGTATCCAAGCTCCCAAGCTACTCAATTACAACTTTCACGATTCCTCGTAGAGATGGGTTTGGGCTCATTTTTCGACTCCAGAGCCCGGCCGAGCCCGAAGACTTCCAATTTTAGCCCGTCTGAGCCCAAAACACTTTATCAAAATTTTATCCAAAGCCCTCACCAACACGAAACTTCAAATATAACTTTAACCCCTTGACTTACGATTTAAATTTTTTAAAAAATTGTAAAACTACGTCATTTAATTTCCTTAGACTTTTCATATACACGTATTTCTACGATCCTCGAAAACGAACCACATCATTATATTTCTTGGAAAGTTTCGATATTTCAAAGTCAGTTTTTGGCTCCGGTTGTATCTGTATGATGAGTGCGATACGTACTCTGTCTGATTCCTAGGTATCGTCATTCATACACATCCATGTACAGGACCACACGTACTTAACGAGCATACTCGCTGCAAAGCAATGCAATTTCTTGGTGAGGTTAAATAAATAATAATAAATTAATTAATTATAATAGTTATATAAATAATAATAAAATATAACCAGATATAAAATGCGCCAATAACAAAGCATACATAACAGCTAATTTGCAAAAGTATTCTACAGATACGGATTATTCTTCTGTTTTTAGAAAGAAGAGAAAAAAGTTTTAAAAGATATGAGGCAAGTCTTTTGAAGGCCTTTTCAAAATATCTCTCCTTTTATAAAAACCTTAAAATATCCCCATTTGGCTAACTTCCTAATCTATCTCCCCATGTTTTCTCTCTTATTGAATCCCCCAGTTCTCCTTCATGAGTTCTTTGGTCTACCTCTTTTTCCCTTTCCTTGAGGATTCTAGTTTAGAGAGTGTCTACAATCACTATTCAGTTTCTTTCTAAGTGTATGGCTTAACTACATGCCCTTTGATTTATTATTTATGAATGAAGCTGGTTGTCAGAGTCAACGGGTTGTACTAGGAAATAAACGTTATTTCATTTCACACTTACTCAAATGTAAGTTCTATGGAGCAGATATAAAAGTAAGCTTAACCATTTAACCGTTAAGCCGATAAGTAGCTCAACCACCTACACGGTACTCGAACTAAGTCGAATCCGTGTTCACGGTAAGAGTATTTTGCGTGGTTCAAAAATACGTACTTACGTTATTTTATTTGTGATTAACGTCAGAATGGATTTTAAAAAAAATGAGAAATTGATCTAAATCCACATATTTTAATTCTTTCCATTAGCAAAAGCTTTTTTTCCCTTCAAGCCTTTCGTTTCAAATTTTTTAAATTAAATCGAAATATGAAATGCCAATTTCCTTAATTGAAATTTGTTGTTCTTATTTCCAATTTTAATGCCCAATCTCTGTTTTCCCTCTTGGTTGTATTGCCCTGCTGAGCAGCAGTTAATTATTCCGAAAATGCTACCGTTTTCAGGAGTATGTCATTTTTCAACTCAGGAATGTCTGGAGTTTTAATGGGAAGCATCCTTTTAAAAAAAAATAATTACTTAGTTTTCAAATATTTCTCGTTGCTGTTTATGGGAATATAACATATTTAATACGCAAATTAAAGACAAATCTAGTGTTCTTTCAAGGAGGAATATATTTACAAATTAAATAGGTAAAAGCTGTAATATTGAGAAATTTGACTTGAAAACCACTAAAGAAATAAGAGTAAAATAATATATAGCAATATAATAAATATGTTTTAAATATTTCTTTCAATAAATTAGTAATTTTATGATTTCTAAAGCAGGAGCATAGTTCAATGCATAATTCAATAATATATAAATAATATAAACATATATAAATAATATTAACAAATATATTTCAAATATTTCTTTTAATAAATTGATAAGTTTATGATTTCAAAAGCAGGAGCATAACTCAGTGAAAATGACAAGTCTTTAGAAAGTGTCGTATATAAGATACGTTGAATCAAATCTGAATATCAACATTATTTCTGATTAATTTTAATCATCCGGAAATTAATTAAAAAATTTATTACCTAAAAGTTTTATTTCCGTTGATTTTTGTACATAAAAGGTATTTTATTTACTTACTAAACATATCAATAATTAAGCTAAATAATTTTATAATAATTCGTTATATCAAGTTACTAATTATTATTAATTATTTTGAAAAGCTCTGCGATTCCGCATAATTAACGCAGCGTGTTGTTATTCCGGTTCGAGTATATATATAAACTCGAATACTATATATAATATTCTAAAATTTATAAGTTTTCAATATAAAATTTATGTTAAGAAATTTATTCATTAACGTTAAATATATTAGTCTTCTTATATATTTAGTATTATTAAATATATTAATAAAATACACTAAAACATTTACGAATTTTAAGCCCCTGTATAGTTCTGAATCCCCCTCCCCATGTAACAAACGTCTAGCTACAGGCCTGCTTGGGAAGGGTAACTGAATGCAGCCAAGGGCAAAAACACAAATATTGTACACAGTATATGTATGTAAATGTATTGTTACAGTATTCATTTGTACCTTATAAAGATAATAAATAAGTTCGATATGTGTAGAATAAAACATTTTAATTTCATGACAATATTTCTGGTTAAATTTTAATGAGAGAAGCTGTACATTTGCTATTTTAGAAATTCAAATTGTAAGCTACATATTATTATTATTTTTTTTTTGTGTGTGTGTATGTTCTCGCACTTGGCGGATTAGGCTTAAGATGGACGGTGCCAAGTTCTCAAGTCTACCTTCAGTGTGAAAATATTTTTGTATGTTTCATTCTGGTGCCAGGTTTAAAAATTTTCTGACTGTTCGGCAGGTGTTTAGTATTGTTGCTTTTTGCATCTGAATATATGTGTTTGGTTCAATTTCAAGTGTCTCCAAGTTCTTTTGGAGTGTGGTTGGTATTATACCTGTTGCTGATAAGACAAGAGGGATAACGTTTACCTTATCCATGTACCACATGTCTTTAATTTCCTACCTTAAGTCTTGGTATTTAGTCATTTTTGTGGTGTATGTGTTCTGAATGTTATTTGTGTTGGGTATTGCTATGTCTGTGATGTGTGTGGTTTTATTGGTTTTGTCAATTAGAATTATGTCTGGTTTGTTGTGTGGTGTCGTCTTATCTGTTATAGTAGCCCTATCTCAGTACAATTTGTGCTTTTTGCTCTCTAAAAATTTTTCTGACTCCTATTTGTAGTATGAGTTTGTTAGCTATCAGGTCGGTTCTGACATCAAGCGTTTGGTGAATTATTTTTGCCACTTGGTCGTGACGGTATTTGTAGTCTGTTTGGGTAATTATCTTACAATCTGATATTATATGTTGTATTGTTTTAGATGTTAAGTTACATTGTCTGCATTGTTCGTTTTCTATATTCTTCTTCAGGATGTATCGCTGGTATTTTCTTGTCCTTATGACCTGGTCCTGGGTTGCCATCATGAATCCTTCCGTCTCAGGTTGTAAGGTTCCTTGGGTTAGCCATGTGTTCGAGATTTTTTTGTAGATGTGGTGCTGTTGAAGATCATTATAGTGTCTGCCATGAAGTGCTTTGCCTGCCTGTTCCTTCAGTTTCTTTTCAATGTGTACGGGTGGTATTTCTTTGTGGGTACTGAGACTTAATGGTGTGTGGGAATTATCTGTGTCTACTACTGCTTGGATAGCAACAGACTGCATGCTCTTTTCAAAGAAGTGTTGCCTCATGTTATGGATTTGCTTCTCATGGAGATCTTTCAGGTCGATTTGTCCTCGTCCATCATCCTCTAGAGGGAATAGTTTTTCTTTGGGTTGTTGACGGATGTAGTTGTCTGTATTTTGTTTGTATGGTTCTCATTACCTGTTGTAGATCCTCTAGTTCTATGTTTGACCATTTGATGATTCCAAAAGGAGTATGTTAGTACTGGGAATGCAAAGAAGTTAATTGCTTGTGTGATGTTCTTTCTATTCAGCTTGGTCTTCAATATTGTTTTCAGCCTGTCCTTGTATATTTGAGTGAGCTTTGTGTTTATTATTATTATTATTATTATTATTATGTAAATTCGCAGTTGGTATTTTGTGTGGCTAGATTCTTTCATTGAATTTTAAAGTTCTTTGCAAGGGCTTCACATAATCAAAGGTATCTATTAATAATATGAACTGTCCACGAGCGTCGGCAGAATTTTTTGTAGGGGTGGGCAAAGATTACTTCGGCATAAACAAAAAACCCTCCATTCAAAAATAGCATAAAATTATTTAATTAAATAAGTATTTAAATTATTTAATTAAATAATTTAAATTATTTAATTAAAATATTTAATTTGTTTAATTAAATAATGAGATTATTTAGTTCAAATAGAGTAGAGAGGCTGCATATTTTTGCTCTTGATGATTTCTTTTTCAAAAATACAAGAGAGGGCAAGTGCCTACTCTTGCCCTAGCTACCGACGCCCATGGAACTGTCCCTAAAAATAGGCAGAAATTTTTGTCTATGTTTAATGTATTGATATAGAACAGGCCCCTTTTGTGGGCACTCTACTTCCCCGAAAAGTTAGATAAGGTAGGTGGTGGTTCTGTAAGGTACCTATAATTATTATGATTATTGATATTCAGTTTGATATGCAAATTTAGTTATGAACGACAAGCTAAAATAGAATTAAATTCGATCACTTGTTGGGCAGGATGAAAAGGATATTTGGAAGACATTCCCGAATAACTCCACCAAAATAAAAATGCTGTATAATCGATCTTATCCTAGTTGGTCAATTTTGGTTACGCCACTTGTCTTTTAAATAGCCAGCGTGTAAGCCATGCCCACTGAACTGAGGCACGTAATGTTCTTGCACACACAACTTTTTGTGAGCAACTAAAAGAAAAAAACATTTTTTTTTTTTCAAATTGGCTTTCAAAGCAGATTTACTTTAGAAACTGGGTCATTGTTCATTTTTCTGTCGTTGGCTTAAAAATAGCGGTATCACTAGCAGCGTGACATCGACTTCTTTACATGCTCTGGACACGAAACCGCATACAATGTCATGCTCCGGAGCTTCTACAGTTTTTTACACACATACTTTTGTTTACGGTAAATTTCGCGCCATGTTTTTAGTAGCCATGACCATGGATGCAAATTATTCGGCATATTAGTCCACTAACTCTCGATAAGAAGCCGGAGGTTGTAGGCTCAACTCCGGATTACAGCACATCAGAAAAGTGCGACTCTTCTTTTCTTGTGCATTGGTAATGCTCTCACCTGGTGTGCCATTAATGGGGGTTCGGCACCCAACGGTGCCAAAAAATCATGCACTTACTGAGTGAAGGCTCTCCGTGGTCCAGGGTTGGTTCCGGAAGTTTTACGAGGTTCCGACTGCTCGGACAAATATAGGTCCACGGTAGTGACACAGTGGTAACGTATTCGCCTGCTATGACATCAAACCGGGTTCGACACCTAATCGTATCGTGGAACGCACGCCGTTGTTCTGGTCACTGTTACACTGAGTTTAATGCCCTTGAAGGCGGAGGTCCGGATTCCCCGGAAAATTGTTGGTTGTGGTGCACAATGCCCTTCGCTGTCCTTGCACCGTAAAAACGCAAGTAAACGTTCTCTTCTGCTCTGACAAAATATCACTGTATTATGATTTCGATAAATTTAAAGCGATGAGTAAATAGTCAAATTACCGTTCGATTTTTAACTACCTTGAATGGAGTGTCTTCTCGCAAAATAAATCTCTCCGATAGTGAGGACCATTGACTCTGAACTCAAGAGCAGCGTCGTAGCGAAAGGGTGGCCCATGCCAGGGGCGTAGCGAAAGGGCGTAAAGTCGAATGAAATAACTCAGGGAGGAAAATATGCCTTCGACTAATGGGGCGGGAGCAATCTGGATGGTTCTCAAGGAATGCAAGATCACTCAGATGCGGTCCTTCTCACGGGACTTAAATTGAACCCCAGTAAACGTGCTTATGTGCATATACCCGTTACATACGCAGGTTATATACCGTCGTATAATCGCCGTTATATGCATATCCATTCTCGGAACGAACTGTAGCTAGTGCTTTGGGTACAGACAGTCAAACGGAAGACTTAAACGAAAACTAAGTTGAAATTAAATAAACTCCAATGAAACATGTTTATGTGCAGTTGAGATAATCCCTTTCTTATCCAAAGTGTATGTTTTCAAAATCGTAATTTGTTGAGAAGTGCATCTATTAAAAAAAATAGTTTTAGATGACTTTTTGACCCCTGAAGCTCCCGGCGGTGTCATTTTTGCACCAGTATACTGGAGAGTTTAGGTAGACATAGGCTTGGATAAAAATACATATTAATATTTCATTTTCTTGTTATGTTTTAAAAACATTACTTGTATACTGCATAATTACTTGTATACTGCATAATTACTTATATGCTGGACGAATTTTCACTGTCGTGCTAATGGATTGAATCATTACGTGAAGTTTAAAATATTATAATTCTATAAATTGTACATTTGGAAAATGCAAATGTTTTCATTATTAAGTAATGATATTTATCGTATTAGAAATTCGTATATTTGTTAAATGATGCAGTACTTTAATTTTACTTAAATGTATATATAATATATAAATATTTAAAAATCGTTATACTTTTAAACAAAATCGTTACATTTTTAAGCAAAATCAACATAAAAAATGTTCATAATTATATTATTTAGCAACCCCATAAAGATACATTAATTAAAATTTAAAATAGTAGCAATTAAATATGCAGTCTTGACTGAAATGCAAAAATATTTCAATTATATATATATATATTATTTATTATATTATTTTTGGCTAAAAATGTTAGGAAAACGCAGATAGAACACGGCTACTTAAGTCATTTACATTACACATATGTATAGCTCACATATTTTGTGCCTTCGCCACGTATTGTTTTATTAAAAGAACATCACATTTTATTCATCACATTTCCGTGATATTGTTTGACCTGATATTTTTTTCGTTTACGTACATTTTCAAATTGCGGATATCTTCTTTCTACCATTTTAGGTCTTTATATTTTTTATTAGATTCTTCTCGTAATTCCTCAGCTAAAATTTAAATAGAAGTACGTCTGGATAATTTTTTTTTCTTTTACACTTTTGTAGAGTATCCAGGCATTTATGGCAGCAAAGTTTAAAATGTTATAAGATGTTTGAACGAGCCATCTCCTTGAAGCTGCTTTTAAAGGATATTTTCGCGCCATTTCATCTACATCTGATTTCTATACACATTTGATATCTACACTGATTTCATACATTTGATTTCATCTACACTGATCACATTGATTTCACCACATCTGATTACTTGATTTCCTCATCACACTGATTACATTTGATTTCATCTACATCTGATTTCATACATTTGATTTTTCATCTACATTCGATTTCATACATTTGATTTCATCTACATCTGATTTCATACATTTGATTTCATCTACATCTGATTTCATACATTTGATTTCATCTACATATCTACCCCATATTCTGTTTCATTATAAAATCTGACAGTATCTGGTATTTTCTTTGCATCAGTCGCAGCTGTAATACTTGAATGCATTTAGTATTAGAACTTTTTTTGAACTTGAAAATTTAGTATTAGAACTTTTTTTCCTTTTTGTTTGGCATACTCTCAGTGTTGACCCGGTTTCTTCCTTTCTCGATAGTTTTGTTAAATATAGCTCATCGTTTTCAGATTTTACCCAGAGAGCAAAGGCCGTCCTTAGCACGTTCTGAGGACGTTCTGGACATCCCTAGAACGATCTTCGATATCTGAGACACAATCAGGAATTTCTCTTCCAGCTCTATTTGTTGCTCCTACAAAACACATTCGTTCTTCCTGGAATTATTTAACCAATTGTAGGGAATTAAAAAAATTGCCAATTGTTACATTTCTCCCATTATTTTGGAAAGGTTCAATTTTAAAACCACATGTTCAGAAAGTCTCTGATTTTGAGGTTGGGCTTCATCTTTTACCAAGTAAGGAATTGCATTCAATATATATTTAGTCTCTAAATCAACAGCTATCCAAAAGCTTTGCCCATATTTGTCTGATTTAGATGCAACAGATTGAGTAAAAGGGCAACAGGTCTTGCTGGGAAACAATTGTTCATCTGTTGTGATGTTTTGGTCAAGCTTGAAACTGCATATGCTGTTTTCGGTAAAACGAGTCCAAACTTTATAAATCATTGCACATTTGTCCAATTCCATGCGAACAGAACGCGTTGATTTGACACCAAACTGTAAAAACCTAGAAATCTCACAAAATTTATTTCTTGACAGGGTTTCTTTACAAAAAATTAAGCCCCATGGAGTAGACCACAAGGAATGAAGTAATAGGTTTTCAGCTCCTGTTACTCCGCGTGCACACAAGATCAAAATGTATTCAAAAAGTTCCTCTCATAAAAGAAATCCAATTATAATTTTGAAACGACCGATGAGCTTCAGTTCCTTTGCATTTTATTATATGCTCTAAAATACTTCTGTCCATAAATAGCAACCACGCACTCAAAACACTTTCATTATTTATGTTTCTTTTTGCATGACCAGTAGGGCAGCAATCTTCTCGAAACGTTTTGATTTGAGAATCTCCCACACGTACTTTCAGAAGTATATTCTTTCCAACGAGAGCCATTAAGCGCTATAAATACTTCAGATTCTTGTGAATTATAAATTTCATTCTCTTGACTACTATCCGAATCAGGTGACTCAGGACAAATACAATTCTCATCATCATTAGAAGCTACATCTATTTCAAATAACTCACCCCCTTCCAATTCATTATTACACAAATCTGTTAAAAATGTTGCTATTTCTTTTGGAATAAATCCTCTTTTACGAGACATGCTGTAGTTTTTTTGTTTTTTTTTTGGAATTAAAAACAACTAAAAATATAAGAAAATATCAAACGAAATGATCAAAACACACAAATAAACAAGTAATGCGCCAGTACTAGATATTTGAAACTCGCTTATTTTATGATAAAGTGTGTACCGAATGCTTAGACCGCGATCATTTTATGGTAAGGGATGGAAAGACATCCCTTCACGTCTTGGTAGACTTGACTGAGCTCAACAAGCAATAAGCCAATACTAGAACAAAACTTGATATGAGAGGTAGGAATGCATATCGAAAGGGAAATATCGATATTGATATCATATAATATATCGAGTCTTCGATATATCGTCCAGTGTTGCCAAAAATTGCCAAATTTAGCCATTTTATAGGTACATTTGGTTATTTTTTGCTCGTGATATATCGAAAGGAAAATACCAATACTTTTTTTCGATATATCGAAGGAAAAATACGGAAATATCGCGATACGATATTGCATACCTATGGAGAGGTGCATAGTTGCTGTGTCGAATTAATACCAAACGGGGCTTCTTGGTAAATTCGCTGGTAAAATTAATATGAACAAAGCTAACAAATATTTGCTATATTGTAGGCTCTCAAACATTTTTGTATGAATTTCTCCCACAAATTAAATAAAAGTCACGAAAGATGAAAAATATCAATTGAACATTGCGGAATTTATTAGAGAATTTATAAGGCTCGGTGTTGAAATGACACCTCTGGGCATTCTAGTGTTAATTTATAAAATAAGAACACCTTCAGCAATGTAATAAAATTATAATATTTGAAACATATTAGAGTACAAATAGCGACATTCACAATATACAAAGTGTGACCAATAAGTAGGGTGAATCACCCCTCAAATCGAAAATAGGAACAACCCGATTATCAGAGACACCTTCATCGTATTTCATAATATTCAATTAACAGTAGTGCATGGTTTTGTGCGGCTGTGAGTCTTGATAAATTTATTATCAACTTTAGTCTGTGCAGTGATTTTGTGGCGAGTCATGGAGCAGAGAATCAATTTGAAATTTCTGTTCAAATTGGGTAAATCAGCAGATGAAAGTCATGCAATGCTGAAGCAGGTGTATGGAGATGGAGGCGGTGTACGCGTGGTTTAAAAAGATTAATGATGGGATTGTGATGGTCGAAGACGAGCATCGGAGTGGGCGGCCCACCACCAGCAGAACAGGGACAAACATCGAGAGAGTACGTGAAACTGTTGCAGCGAGATTGGCGATTAACCATCAAGATGCTGTCAAACGAATTGGATAACCCTCGAGGAAACTGTTCGGAAAATCGTGACACAGGATTTGAGAAAATGCAAAGTTTGTTCGTGATTTGTACTCGTCACTTACCGGAGAAACAAAAACAGCAACGAATGAAATGTTGTGGGGACTTCATCGACATGGAGGACGAAAATGCCCAGTTCGTGAAAACCTTCGTAACCGGCGAGTAAACCTGGTGTTTCCAGTATGATCCGGAGACAAAACGCCAAAGTATGGAGTGGTGCGGACCCTACTCCCGAAAACAGAAAAAATGTCATTTTGAAAAGTCAAGGGTAAAAAAGACACTGCTGATAACCGTTTTTGACTGTCAAGGCATAATTCACAATGAATTTCTTCCTGCACGTCAAACTGTTAAAGGGTGAGTTTTACTACGAGGTGCTCAAACGACTTTTGGCTCGTATTCGTTGTGTATGACCACATCTGAAGCAACCTGGCTCTTGGTTTCTCTTGCACGAAAATGCACGGCTTTTAAAAGCCGCTACGCTTGTAAAAAGATGTCTGGCTCAATATCAGGTCAGTAAACTGTTGCACCCACCGAATTCCTCAGACCTGTCACCACCGGCCTTTTCCCGTTTCCTAAACTTAAAGTGGCTCTAAAAAGGAAAAAATTTACAGACGTTCCGCACATTCAAGCTGCTGTGACACAAAAATTAAAAGCTGCACCAGAGGTGGGAGTTTTCAAGAGCTTTCGGTGATTTGAACACACATTGTTAGAGGTGCATAGTGTACGACGGGGACTATTTTGAAGGATTGTAAACAGATTCCATATCAGGTCTACTCAATGTAAAACTTATTTCATTATTCACCATACTTATTGGTCACACCTTGTAGTTTAATTCCTTGTAAATACGAAATGGATCACATATTCAGGGACAATAATTAAGGGGACACTTTTCAAACTCCTTCATCCCCAACTGACCACTTCGTAAAATTACTGGAAGGTAGCAGTTAAATTACAGAAAGCATTAAAATTGTGAGCGTTTGTTATTCACAGATAAAAATATTCGACGAAGTAAGGGGAGTCCAAATTTAACAATCAATCATAATTCGTAAACGTAACTTGTATCTACGCGTATACGTATCATTTTTATAAAATCTTTTTATAAAAATTCGGTTGCTCTATAAACAAACATACTAGTCGGGAAGAAGGTGAGAAGTACTTATATTTTATATATGGAACTCAAGAGCGGATCCAGGATTGGTGCTCTCACCAGGAAAATTTTTAGTTTTGGACTTTTAAGTAGTTTAGGTAAATGTTGTTATACAGGTATTACTAGCCTGTATTACTAGCCTTCCTCTATATTCACCAAAATATTTAATTTATGACAATGAAGTAGAGTTGGGCTTTCCTTTAATTAAACTATATGGTTTAGGGTAGATTATAGTCAAGTATGACAGAAGGATAACCTAGTAAAGGAGACATATACAATAACCAAAAACGATAATTTACAATGTAATTAATAGAACAAGTTTAAATTTAAACTACAAAAACATTGTAATTATTTTACTTTTTTTATAACAAGCAACTTTTTAAAAAATTTGAAGTTTATAGTGCAAAGTCAAGCCATCTTGGTTTCTTTGAAAATTTGTCAATCACTTTATTTACATCAATATGAATGTCTCTGTGGGTGTGTATTAAAAGTCTCTCTTCTGTCATCGTCGTTCAAAGCCACGTTTGGCGCTTCAACGATGAAAACTGCATTCTGCTGAAGCAACACCTACTGAAAACGTAGTTTGAAGGGCGAGAAGCTTGTAGATTCGTGGAAAAACGTCTGGATTGCATATTTTCAAGACTTGAAGACTTTGGACGCCAATGTAATACTTTTGTTTATTACAGTCATAACAAATAACATAAGATATTCTTCATCGTCTTTATTTTTTTCTATTTAAGCCTGAGAAGGGGATTGCCCCCTACACCCTTCGCTGGATCCGCCCTTGATGGTAGTACAGTCGAAACTTTTTAATGGGAATACTTACTGACAGGAAAATTATTAGTGTTAAATATAGTTCACATTATCCGTAAAAAATGGGATCTTGTTCCCAAATTATTCACCTTTGACGGAGATTCTGGTAACTGTGTTAAAGATAATAGGCGCTAACGACGTTCAACTTAGCGACGTACATATTTAGCGACGTACATACTTAGCGACGTACATGCTTAGCTCTTAAAACTTATAATCAGAAAGTCCGGAAAGGTAATGACTCGGCCTCATAACTCGACTCGGACCAGTTACTATTATTGAGTTTGACGCACGCGATTATCACTAAGCTTTTGGGACCAGCTAAGCTTAATAGCATTCCCGTGTTTATGCTTATCCGGGTGGTGCTTATTCGTTAACGAGATGCTGTAGAAGAAACGATTCAAGTAGTAAAACATTCTGTCATGGTTTTCTGTATCAAATAAATGGTTGTATTTTGAATCCAAGTTGCAGATGAGGTGGCATAATTCATTTAAATTGAACTCCCCGCAATATTCTTTTGCTAAAATGCGATTATATTTAGGGCACTCCACTCTTCTATAGCTCATCCTAGAACTTGTTTATGAGATGGGGAAAAAAAACAACATGCCATGTATTTAGACTGGTGTCAAACCAGCGATCTGTAAGTTCCCGCCCTATTGATTGGTGTTCTGTATGAATGACGATGTATGGTTGTTCTCAGTTGCTGAGCAACTGAGAACAGCCATACATCGCTCTTTTCTTGTATATGTACGTCAACCATACAGTAAAAGGCAGCCACGGGGGTTCACGATCTCTAAAAAATATATTTTTCACTGTAAAAAATTCCAACTTTCATGATAAATGAAGGGTGTTATTCCAAGACCATGGCAAATTCTGTCCTTGACACTCCAAACTGGAAGTCTGTGTCCACTCCTGCATATAGTACCCCCAGTTAGTCAATCCTTTGATCTTTTACTTTATTAAGAGAATATTTCTTCGATAAAGCATTTAAATCACAGGCGTAAGCCTAAAGTTTATAAGGGTGGATTATAAGCTTGCAACGGGAGGTTACATAGCTACAAATCCATATATTCATGTGTGTATATATACAAATTCCATCTTCATAATGGAGGTTACAAGCCCCATTCGTCCTCCTGCGTAAACAAATGATTTAAATACAGAGTTATGAAAGCATTTTTTACTGTATGTGCAATTTCTGTTTTTCTTCACAGTTGACTGGATTTCAACAAGCATGAAGCTCACGTGGATATCATTGGCGATAGCGCGCATCTTTTTGGCGCTGCTTCTGTGCACCTGTGCATCGGAAGCCTTCTTCATGTATAAAGTAGTCATGGCTGCGCTATTGGCGAACTCATTAGGTGGACGATCATATTTACCCATTCCAATACCTATTCCAATACCTATCAAAGCCGGAGGAAACACAATAATAGCGTAAGTTATCATATTATTAAATTGTTATTGTTGTGACATTGGAGATGAATTGAGAAAGGTGGCCGCAGTCAGCGGCGTTGTCTTCTCAGATATTGTTAAATTGAAATTGTATGAAATTTTTTCTCGCCAAATCATCTATCGCCGACAACTGTTCCAATGAAATTTACACTCGTTAAAAAACTCAACCTTTCCTATTTTTACAGGGTTGGATTTCTATACAGATAAACAAGGCACGTCGTACCTTAGGGCAGTATTTACTAGGGCCGACAACAGAGCATTCAAAAATAAAATTTCCAAACTTGACGATGTTAAAAAAAATATTGTCTCTAATACAGATATGCAATACAGGATGAATATAAAATTAATGTCCGTATTAACATATTTTTTTTTGTAAATATGTAAAACTTGTTTACTTTTTTGTAAAATAAAATCCTGTATAATATTAAGCCATAAAAGGCTTTTGCGCGGAATAATTAATAATTCTGTCTACAATTCTTGTAGAGAAGCAACTATACAAATATTTAATATTTGTTATATAAAATTACACTATTTAAAATATTGGCTATAAAACTATGTGAAAAATCATCATTATATATAAAAGATTAATATTATCATGGGCGTGAATATTTTTGGGGATAATTTGGCGACAATTTCCCAAATCTGTAACTGATTTTTTTTTTTTAATTTATGAAAAAAATTTTAACTCCTACCTTATTATACTATGTCTGTAGGTAATCTCTCTTTTCATAGCCACTCATATTTTATTTCCCACTAAAAAATCTTTTAAAGAAAATTTAAAAAGTTTTTTTTAATTTTTTATGAAAAAATTCTTCTCGTATTCTTCCGCGGCAACTTGCTTTCGCAATCTGATATTACTTTAGGTAAATGGCTTAAAAAAATTTCAGTTTAAGTCAACGTTATAATGCGTTACATAGTTTAATTGCAAACTATGAAATTGAAATTAATCTATTTGCTATATTTAATGGTTTATAATGATTTCAAACGTCTGTTTTCTTCCAAATGTTTTTGGCTTCGACTTCGGCAGAAATAAATTTTATTTTATTCTAATCTGAAAGAGTGGATTGATTTCCACTTGGAAAATGCCATCAGCGCCATCTATTGTTCAAAATAGTTAATAATGTCAATATTCGAAACAATTAAAAAAAATTGTCCTTCCTAAGCTAGACTCGAAAAGAACAAAAACCAGTTTAGAATCACAGTCTGAATTCAGCTCCCGGTAATTAGAGCCGACGAGAGGGGGGGAAGCAAGGGCTGCAGACGGGGGGCCCGTATAAAGTCCAGGACCCGCGTCGGCTCTTTCTGCGCCCGTGCGTATAATCAGTTGAAGGGTTGTTGAGCAGGAGTGAAATCCAAAATATGTTGATTATGAAAAACTGCCGCATACGTATCACAATATAGCGAATTCATAATTAAAATTAATTCAAATAAACTGGAGCCTTTCTTTTCGCCTTTGTGAAAAATAACTAAAATAAATGCGATGTAATAAATCGTACTTTGAATATTCTACGTCTATATAAGCCTGAAAGGATTAATTCACCCGCTTGAGTAATCAGCCATTTAATTTTAGTCGCCAACGAAAAGCAAAGGGATGATTAAATACGCAATTAAATATTTAAAATAATTCGCCCGTTTGCTTAATTGGAGACATTAAACGAAAAGCTGTAATGATACTTACAATAAAACTTACCCTATTCAATTGAAATGATTAGGAAGAGATTTGGCGAAGCTTTTAATGGAATAATTAAAGTTAAGATGGACTTTAGTGATAACATACACTAATTTTCCTGCTTTTTTTCCCTTTCAGAGTGCCTTCTAAAAATCATGAAATGCTGAACATGGGAGGAGACTGCGGTGGGAAGCAGTGTTTCGATGGTCAGTATTACGGAAATTTGATTGGTGGTATACAATAATCGTCGACGAATGGGGAGGGGGTTCAGGAATCCCCCATCCGGTATATTCCATTAAAATAAAGGAACTTCATGCCATAGAATGACAAGAAGGATACAGGCTGGTTTTCTGTACTCTAACGCCGTTATATCATACATTTTTAACCCTCTATGCCCGCTGAAAAACTGGTTCCTGAACACAAATGTGACATTTCGCTTAATACTGTAAACTCTCGATGATCATTATGGTGAAATAAAGAGAAATTTCATCTATATTCACATTATATTTGGACCACATCATCTTTATTATCGTTCATAAACTACCAGCGGTTTTAAAGATTTGAATCTTCTGTGCAATGTTCATAATTTCCCATATCTGTGTTTCTCTTATTTCCCTGCAACAACCAATATGAAAAACGAGTGACTTTATTACCGTTTAAATGAATATAGATATGTGTTTGTGTGATATGTGAATGTTGGAAAAATGGCCGGAAGAGCGGCCCTGTAATTCCAGATAAGTTTAGATCAGTGGTTCCTAACTGGTGGTCCAGGACGAATGGTCCGCTAGACGAGTCATTAGATAGTTGAAAAAGAAATTATTGGAAAAGAATACTTATAAAAATTATTATTATTAAATATTAAAATTAAATATAAAAATGAAACACTGCTTTGTTTACTTCTATACATTTACATCTTTCCTTCAAAAAAGATCGGCTCCCTTTTTCATTAAGGTCTTGCAGTCAACTCGTGCAGAGACGAGGTCATTCAAAGGGGGGGGACGATTAATGATTTGATGTATGACTAAATAATTAAGACTTAATGTTTAATGACTTGATTTTTGGAAATGATACCTCATTGGACCTTTACCTTGTATCTTTTCAATGTTAAATTTTTATTCAAGGGGGTGGGGCGAACGCCCCACCATACGAGTACGCAGAAAGTTCAAAAGGGAGCTTATAGGCTCAATAGGGGGTTATAAAGCTACAACTCACATATTCCTATGCTAAATATACAAAATTCCATCGCAGTGGGGGATTACAACTCCCATCAACACCCCCTGCGTACGCCAATGACCCCCGCCCTTCTACATCCGCCCCTGAACTCTTGAGAATTTTTCAAAGTGGTCAGCGGGTACAATTGAAGTGGAAAAGTGATCCACGGCTTAAATTGAGTTGGGAACTACTAGTTTAGATCGATGTCTAATATTTAAGAATAAAGGTCATATTTTCTGAGGAATCTGACCTTTATTCTTGATCATTGAAAATGAATGTAATTTTACAATATGCATTTAATAAACATGTTTATTTACTGTTTACATGACACGGTCATTTGGAAAACTTATTTTATTTCATAAAAAAGAAGAAAAGTAAGCACTTTTTTATTAATCAAAGGTTCTAAAAATTTTACATTATGCACATGTGTGCATATGTGTATATGAAGATATGATCTATCACTTCCAAATATATTTATGCTTTTAACAACTTTAGACCAATAAATATTCTTAAATCTAGTTGCATCATATATGGAATTTCGCATTATTTTTAATAATGTAATTGACAGACGTACTAAATTTCCTAACGATGTATTCGAATTAATTTATTTATTGGCGTATATTATTGAATTAACCTAAACATTTAAAATTTTAATAAATAATATTTTAACTGAATGGAATTTCTGCATTTTTTCGAGACTTATATCTGAGCCATATAATGAAGAAAAATGTTAAATTGAAGCTAAAGTATTTTCCTCCTATGTAGAACTTAAAATAACATTTCATTTACTCAAACCGGACGCCTAAATGGCGAAAGATAAGCAAACCTTTTTTTTGTCCCCTGTAATGGTACCCGCTATATTTGCAAAATGTTTTTTCGCTTACTTCTAAATTACTTTTCTAAATTTATTTTAGCGATTATCTTAGTTCTTTATGCGTCGTTTTGCTGCTTACCTTTCATTCGTACACGGAAAAAAGGTTGTTCCAAAATTATACGTTCATTTTATTTTTAAATGTGCGGTGCTTTCGACGTGGTTGAGAACCCTAACAATTTCAAAATAGAATGTTCTCTCACCCTGCATACTACGTTTTACTTTATTGGCATACTTTGTAGTAAATAATAAACTTATTTAAAAAAAGAAAAAAATTTTGAAAACGTACATTTATTGCATCTAAAATAGGAATGACCAGACAGAGAGGCAGGCAAAAGGAACGGTTTTTCCAAAAATATAAGATTACTTTAAAAACTTCTGTGGTCTTCATAATTTTGCGAAACGATTGAATGTATAAAGTTTTGAGTTCTGGGTTTTTCGATGTCAGTATTCATGCTACTGAAATACTTTGATAAAATAGTTAACTTTATCAAAGAAAAGAATAAATTAGAAATCACGAAAGAGAATCCTAAAACAATTATCCAAAGTTGAGCGTCGTTTCTTCAACTTCATCAGTTATTCTTCGCATTTGGTCACTTATATAAATGGCGTTCTGAAAAATTCCCTTTCTTTTCTGCCGAAATTTAATTAAATGATTGAGCTATTACTTAATTAAATGCCTAAGAATCGGACTCATAATTACTCATTTCCAGAACGACCCTAAAGTCTCTCTGAAAAGTTAATTAAACAAAGCAATTTCTAACCTTAATAACTTGAAATTTTAATAAAAACTTAAAACAACAACGAAATTACTACTGAAAATGTCAATACCAGGATAACAAAATATTTAATTCTTCAACTCTTACGAATGCCTTTAAAGAGGAAATAAATACTTTCATAAGACAGGAATGAGGACAATTTAAGATAAAAATAATTTAATGAGAATAAAAATATACATTTTTAAACAAAATAGGTTATATACTTCTCAATAGAATTTAAAAAGTTATTTTGACTTCCAATGAAATCAAATAACGAAACTATAGATATATATTTTTTTTTAATTTACAATATTTTTATTAAAATGCTTTAATTTAATAATAATTCTGTCATGATATTAAATTTTATTACTTCCATTATTATGAGAATATATCACAAATATGTCAATATATGATTTTATGCATATATAATAGCTGATGGACTTATTAATCAACAGCATAGAAAACGAATCAGATAAATATGTTTATATATACAAATGAAAGTCCCACATTAAAATATCATTTTAATCACTTCCATGTATTACATTTCTGGTAATCAGATAAACATAGCTGACTTGACATGGATAAAAGAAAAACAAAACAATATTTTTAATAAAAAAATACATCGATATATTTTAAATAAAGTATTTAATTTCTTAATACGCAACCATACAGAAGCAAATCAACTTTATTCGAATTCCGCCATCGAGTTCATTGATGCGTATGTTGTCTTCAGCAAAAAGACGAAATGTTCACCACCATCAACTCCACAACAACTCCATCCGAATCAAGCCTTCATTACCGCTTATAACAAGATTGTTTAACATACGGCCTGCTAAAAGTGTTAGCTCGGCCCGCTGATAAAATTTAGAATAAAATAAATTCCAAAACAAATATTAAATTTTTTTTTCCAGAAAATAGAAAAACTGCGGGGATAGCATGAATGACCTCTTTTCTACATCGCAAGTAAACAAAAAAATAACTGAAAGAAGCTCTGGAAGGAAGTGTTTATATATATAGAGTAGAGGACATCATTGTTAAAGTAAAAGGGCTGAAATGGCGATGGGCTGGGCATATTGCAAGAAGAACTGATCAACGATGGACAACAGAAATTCTGAACTGGATTCCAAGAGACCACCGAAGACCTAGAAAACGTCCTCAAACTAGATGGGTGGATGAAATAAGAAAACAGGTTGGGGTGACGTGGAAACGAATGGCCCAGGATAGACTTGTGTGGAAAGCATTTGGAGAGACCTTCATCCAGCAGTGGATAGATAATGGTTGAATATGATGATGATGATGATATATAACGAAACCGCTGTCCCGGGCGAGATCCATGAAATTTTTTTATGTGGCCCGCTGCTCAAGGAAGTTGGACAACCCTGGCTTATAATATCAACCACTCCGCAAAAATAATCAATTATGTGAAATAATACTGACACGGATATTTAAAAAAAAGAAAAAGTCTGTTGCTAAGAATTATTTTCCAACGCTGCAATTAACCTAACTGCAAATATCTGCACATCCATCCAGATTTCATGTCATCACTTGTCATGGATGCGTCTTTGTCTTTTTTTTTTCTGATATTAAATCACCCCTCTCCTCTCTGCTTCTAACCGACGCGATCCCATCACCTTCTACTATCCGGGCAGGTGATCTTACCAATTAAGCTCCAAATTACAAACGCTCAATCAGTTACTAACGTATTTTCCGAAACCGGTTATTTCACCGAACTCGTGCCCCACCAGACGCAAAAAACATTTCTTTTCTTTACGAACGTTTGACCATCTAACTGTGCCATAACATCGGCGTTACTATTACTACGCCTAAAAAATGTTAATAAAAATTGTTTCTTAATTTAATCTGCGTAGTGTTCGACTTGTATAAATATATCTGCTACAACGGGCTTTTCGATGAATTTAATACCGATCTCTTCGCAATTAGGTTTAAAAAGCAGTCCATGTACTGCCTCATTCGGCGAAATATCCGGTTTCGGAAAATGCGCTTTAAATACGTTTGTAAAGGATTGAGGGTTTGTCGTCTATAGCTCAGTTGGTAAGAGCATCTGTCCGGATAGTATACGCTTGTGGGACCGTGCCCCACCAGGCGCAAAAAACGTTTCTTTTCTTTACGACAATTTCACCACCTAACCATGCCATAACGTCGGTGTTACAATTACTACCCCTAAAAAGGTTGATATAAATTGTTTCTTAATTTAATTTGCGCAGTGTTTAACTTGAATAAATATACAAGCTTTATTTGAAGATGCTCAGAAAACAATCTATAAATGTTTTCTTTATAGTGCGGTATTTATGTTCATTTAATTTTCACCGTAAAATGCTTTATACCGGGAGCGAATCAGAAAGTCTTTGCTCCTATTTTTTATTAGCCAAAATAAGGTACATACAGGTAATTACAAATATACGTACTATTCTACGTACCTTACACTATTTTTCCACATAGTCCCCACACCGGTTCAGACATTTGTCCCATCGCAGCACTAAATTTGAGATGCCCCTGTGGTAGAATTCGTCCGGCTGACTGTGGAACCACCGTCGGACTGCTGTCTTGGCTTCATCGTTGCACGTGAATCGCTGTCCTGCCAGGAACTTCTTCAGCGGACCGAAAACGTGGAAATCACTAGGGGCGAGGTCCGGACTGTATGGTGGGTGGTCCAGACTCTCCCAGTGAAATGACCGGAGCTTGTCGGCGGTTCTGATTGCATACATAGGTACGTAGAATAGTACGTATATTTGTAATTACCTGTATGTACCTTATTTTGGTTAATAAAAAATAGGGGCAAAGACTTTCTGATTCGCCCTCGTACATTAAATACATAGCCATTAGTGTAATTTATTGCCTCACTAAAGAAAGCTTTTTTTGTGAGCCATTTACTATGTATTCTGGAAAAAATGGAAGCTCTTCGAAATTACTCGATTCTAATTACTGAAAGGTTTGTTTTATCATGTCAACGTCAGTTGAAAGGACATCCTATATCCCTCTCAAATAATATAAAATTTGAAAAAATAATTTGGAACTTTCGTTTGTACATTTCACGGGTTACAAAATTCATATTAAAAATAGTTTTTCCTTGTTCTTTCTTCAGAAAAAGTGTCTATTAATTCTTCATGATTGATATTAATTCCTTCTCAGCATCTGTTTCTACGCATAATTCATATAAACAACACAATATGACTGGCTTAAGGAATTTCGTAGATAATTTTTACTACCAAACCAAACTAGTGCTTCAGATACATACAGCGTACCAGCGCAGTTCGCGCTACACCTCCATGATTTTTAAAGATCCTGTTTATGAGAATGATAAAAGTGGGAGGAGGCGTATTACTTACTGAGTGTAATACCGAAAATAATCTTGCTCCAGCTGAATGTGAAATAGACAATTTCAAGTAAATGAAAATAAAGTTTTGATACTAAGTAAAGTATATACAATTTTCCTTTATTAACTGGAGCATATTTAACGGCGAATTTAAATCCTAGCTTTTACTAAATAATAAGGTCTGATTCAAAGGGGTAGCCAGAATTAAATTTCGGGAGGGGGGGGGTTCAAAAATTTTTACAGCATGTATCGATACAATCACAGCATGCAAGGCCGTAGCCAAGTCCCATTAAAAATTAGTTTCGGTGGGGACCGGTCACTAAGTCCCCCCCCCCCTAGGGATACGGGCCTGATCTGGTTGAAAATGTTTTGAGTTGCGTTCATTCTTCACCGCGTCGGGCCCATAAAAAATGGGGTAGACAATTAACTTTTTCGCCTATGCGATAATCCAGCCCTATGTATAACAGTTCAACGTGTTCATACAATAGTTCATTTTACTCATACAGCAATTAATGCCGGTACATTTCCTTCAAAAAACGAAGTCTCCACTTTGCAGATTACATAGCTTCAATTGGATAGCGTTTTGCTACTCGGATCTGCCGCACCTTACGGTAGGTACCCAGTATCTCCCCATTCCCCGTGGAATATAGCCCGCCGCAGGTGGTTAAGTAACGTCAGATATTGTTGTCTATTACCAGAAAGTCGCTCCATAAATTTTTCCTCCAAAAAAACTCCAAAAAACACACCTAGCATTGGCACACAAAACTTGTACAAAAGAGAATAATAGTTGTGGAGTAACCTACTTCGTGTTCTTGACTTGACCAACTTGAAAAAAGAAAAGTTCGCTTTTCCGGAACCGAAACTAGGACCATACATACATTGATGTAACTAGAAGTTTCGGGAAATGTTGATAAACCCTTATCCCTCAGTTATTTTACATTTATTACATATGCTACTTTTTTTACATTTATTACATGTGCTGATTTTTTTACATTTATTATATGTGTTGCTTTTTTTTACATTTATTACATGCGCTGCATTATACCATACATATGGTTTCAATTGCTCGAACAAAACTGAACCGACTAGGTAAGCTGAATTGAGCAAAATTCGAATTTTTCAATGACAACGATTTAAAAAAGGACCCATTACCGAGATCGGGGCCGGGGACAAGATTTACGTGTCCCTGGATGTTTAACAGATCAGGGCCAGCAACCAATTATTTTTAATAACAAATTATATTTGCTAATATTTTTTATTTTTAGTGACAAATTTTCCTGCTCCCTGAGAATCTGTGTTTTTTGTCCCGTCCCCACGTCCCCCATTTGATCCAAAGTCGAATTTTGGACCATGTAGTGACGGTGGTATAAATTAAGATCATGGTGATAATGAATAATTCATTTGCGATTTTCCAATTACCGCACGTTCTTCTAACATTTTATGACATGCAGTACCATTTTCCAGAGCAAATAAAAACTTTTGACGAACCTAAATGTACACGTGCGCATTCCCAGAATTGAACTCTGCGTCATACATTGTGAAGAAACTTGAGTTTCACAGGGATAATATAAAATTCATCAGCTGTTGCTCAATTATTACACGGTTTTCTTTCTTTTCTTATTTAAGGTTCCATTTCTAACGGTAAAACCGATTTGATCAGCGAACAAATTTTAAACATTTTGACGGTATATGTAGGGGGACCGAGAGTCAAAGTGGGCCCCCTACATATACCTTCAAGGCTCACTTCGATCGGCCCTATGACCCCTTCCCCGGGCCGAGCCCCCCCCGACCCACAGCATGAGTCCTTGCCAGCGCGGGCCTCTAGACTTTATCTGCCCCTCCCCGTGCTGCAGCCCTGCTTCCCCCCTCTCGTCTGCTCAGGGTACATGATTACATTTGCTACTATATTTCTACGAAAATAATTTTAAAAACGATACGAACTTTGCAGTCTGTTAGCTTTTAGCCATTGACAAATGGTTGGGGATGAATAAAGAGGGTCTCCATTAGTTGCAGGGCACCCGACGCCCCCTAAGCTAAACTTCCTAGGAGTTCGTACATCTAATTGTATACATTCTCAACTTGCATCTTTTTCGTAGCATTGAGCGCCTTCTCCCCCCAAAACAAGGCTCCTGATAGCCAAATTATTTCATTAGAAACAAATGCTCGACTTCATCAAAGAACCTTTAATAAATAAATAATAAAGTAAGGAATCTGTATTCAAATGCAATTAATTTTCAATGGAGATGTTTGAAATGCAACAAATGTTCAAATAATATTGTAACAATTTCAGCTTGCCCTAGTTGCAATAGAAAGAAGCTTGAAATGTAGAACCTTGTAACAACTCCAGTTCGTTAACATTACACGATGACAAGGGTAGAGAACATATGTAATGTCATTAATAATCTGTTTCAAAGCAAGTATCATTTATTAGGAACTTGTATCAGTAATGAGATCGTTGCCCCCCCCCCTCCACAAAATGAGCACCCCTGTTTCATCGGTTTTGGGTATTCGAATATTTGAAATTGTGATATATTTTATTGGCCTTGATCTTCGCTTCCCGTTATATTACTCCGTAACTAAGTATTGCTTGGTCTTAACATATATACACTCAAGTTAATATTAATTAGGCGAAATTAATCCGTTATACGCTCCTTCATCGGCAGTCATTTCACGCATGCGCATGCACTGTGTTTTCTATAGTTCTTAAAGTGTCGGAAATAGGATCAGAATAATAAATGATAAATATATATGGTGAACTTTAAGAATTAGGAATATCAAACAATAATATTAATCAACGTTTATTGGCGTAGTGATACTAGAGCCGATGTTATGGCGTGATTAGATGGTGAAACGTTCGAAAGAAAATAAATATTTCTGCGTTCGGTGGGACCTGAACCCACGACCTTCCACTGGCTGGGCAGAGGCTCTACCTACTGAGCTACGAACGACAACGTTTAACCTCTTTACGAACGTATATAAAGCCTATTTACTGATGCCGGTTATTTAGCAGAATGGTGTAGTACATGGACTACTATTTAAACCAAATTACGAAGAGACCGGTATTAAATTGATTGAAAAGCCCGTTGCAGCATGTGTATTCGTATAAATCGCACTACGCCAATAAACGTTGATTGACATTGTTGTTTGATTTAATCTGCGTAGTGTTCGATTTATATAAATACATATGCTGCAACGTGCATTTCGATCAATTTAATACCAGTCTCTTTGCAATTTGGTTTAAATAGTAGTCTATGTACTACACCATTCTGCGAAATAACTGGCAACAATATATATACGTTCGTAAAGAGATTATATATTGTCCTTCGTAGCTCAGTGGGTAGAGCCTCCGCCCGGCAAGTGGAAGGTCGTGGGTTCAGGTCCCACCGAAGGCAGAAATATTTATTTTCTTTCGAACGTTTCACCATCTAATCACGCCATACCATCGGCGTTGGTATCACTACGCCAATAAACGTTGATTGATTGACATTGTTGTTTGATTTAATCTGCGTAGTGTTCGATTTATATAAATTACGAATATATCAAACTTTCGAAATGATGAATATGTCTACCTTTGTGAATGAAGAATGTGTCGAACTTTATGAATGATTTCATACGTTGAAATTTATTATGGATGCTTTGCTAATTTCCCGAAAAACGTGAATGATAAAAACTAGTTTATTTAAAATTCAATTTCCTTAATTAAAGAAAAATATAAATGAAAAATGTCCTCAGACAGATTACGGAAATAATATTTGGAAACAAAAATAAGAAAGCTGTTACTCAAATTAATTATCGTATTTCGCTGATTTGTCTTGTTCCGTCTGTATGTCTTTGTCTATTTATTTATATGTGTATATCTCCAATGCCATATTTCCCAATAAGCTATACTAGGCTATAAACTAGGGCGGCAAAATTTTGTGTATTGAGTCTGATTTAACAAAATCAATACCATATGATATAATCAGATGTTTTGCCGAGAAGAAAGATAGACATCATGCTTTCCATTTAAATACCAGTGTTCGATAGGCTTTTATTTTTTGCTAAAATTAAAATTTATTTCAATAAAATTGAATTTGATTTATTATATACCAAAAAGAAATAATACTTCAATATAAGTTAATATTGTTTAATGTTTATGTTTCAATTTATGAGTTTGTTTTTCAACATATTTATTGTCAATATAAAAGTTTTTGGCGTATATTGAATGTAGCAATTTTTATGTTCCTACCACTGATTGGGGAGCAGCAAATAGCAGTCTTGTTGCGGCAAAACAGTAAATCCGCCCATGTATATCTCTCTATCGTAGATCGGTATATCTATATCAATTATATGAAAGCAGAAGAAAAGTACTTTAATTTTAAATAAATATTGAGGATGTACTGTTTAGTTTATTAATACTTGATGGCGCAAGGACAGTTTGGTTACATGCTGCATCAGGTCTCATAATTTTCTAGTGAATCCAAGCATTTGTTGCCTAGGCAACCAATCCCGGACTACGAATCGGTAACAAAAAGCGGCAGGTGGCCGGTACCATTCAGATTAAAACTCGGGGTTTTCTGCATGGTAACTAACGGCTACGCCTTTGTACTGCTTTGGAGAAATTCAAAATTGGTCAGATGGCGCAAGTCAAAGCTCGGCTATGACTGAAGTTGAAGCTTGATTGTGTATGTGCGTGCGTATGTGTGTATAAGACTCAATTTATAATCACTTCACAGAAGAATTGGTTATTACTTTAGTATCTTAGTTTAGCAGCTATCTCGAAAATGATGTCACAGTATTATATGAAGCTGTAATAACAAAACAATTGAGTATATAATATTCTGAAGATTTCCTTCCGCAGCCAACTAATCAAGTCATCAATTTATTGTGCCTGCGCATTTTATTTCGGCTCAGTATAATAAAAACAGGATCTCGCATTCTTGTACTTCAACAAACCATAATGAAAATAAAAGCCAAAATAGGGGACCTCAACTCCCGAATTTAAACAAAAATCAAACATTTGTCCTTTACTTAACGAAAAAGGTACATCATAGTTATCCTCACAACGGTCTGTATTTAATGATCAGTATATAATCAATACTTCGTGAACAATACAGGATCAATACTTCGAGGTCAATACAAGAGCAATGCTTCATGATCAATGCAAGATAAATATTTCGTGATAAATATAGGATAAATATATCGTGATCAATACAAGAGAAATGCTTCGTGATCAATACAGGATCAATACTTCATGATAAATACAAGAGCAATGCTTCATGATCAATACAGATCAATACAAGAGCAATGCTTCATGATCAATAATTAGAATTAATGCGGCATCAGTACATTATGGTCAACACTGAACCATAACTTTGAGATCAATACATGAACGTTACTTTACGACGACCTCTAAGGATCAATACTTTGGGACCGGTTCAAAATCAGTATTTCACGATCAATTCTTTACTTGGGCCATGAGCATTTACTGAGAAAGGATAAACAATCGTATTGCAAACTGAACTCAAACAGCAACCATTAGATTTCAGTAAAATCCTTCTCAATCCCTCTCAGTGTACATTAGAAATTGTTTTAATACAGAGAATTGTATAGAAACCCTTTTGCACGAGAACCTCTACAAGATCTAATACATTTTGGCCACTTTTTCCATGCATTATCAATTACTTCTCCCAAAACAATTGTTATTGTCTATTGATTAGAAAAGTGACCTTTAGGACTTGGACCATGTTACACTTGCTGCATCACTTGAACGAATGTGTACAGCACTTCTTTCTGTTACAACCCAGCCTAATCTAATTTAAAGTAATAACACGGTAGGGAGCTAAATTGTTATAGGGATAATATAGTTAGCTTTTTTATGGAACCTTACGAAACCTGCTGCTCTGTTAAATAAATTTATTGAGTTTTTCCCTAGAGTGAGTGCCATTCGCTTCACTAAAAAAACGATAAGTTGGAGGTAATCTTCAGAGAAGGGGAAATTTGCCGTTGAAGCTTATCACGTAAGAGGAATTAGGCGCTTAAAGCAGCATATTTCGATACATAAAATAGAAAAACTCAATTAGAGAAGCAGTAGCTGATTCACTAGTATTTAAAAAAAAATCTAAAACTAGTAGAAGTAAATTAGATTCTTGTATATCTATTCAAGATCCTGCTGTGAATATAGAAATAAAGTTTTAATGTAGTTTTAAGCAGGTAGTATGATGATATTTTAGAGAATATATTATACTGTTCGGTTATTTATTATATTTCTAACTGAAGTAATAGTAAAGTCCTGTAAACAATGTCGTTGTTTGTGTGTGTGTGTGTGTTGCTGATAATTAATTGTATAGTAACTAATTCTGTTAGTTTTTGTTTTAAAGATTTTCGTCGATAAGCATACAGCATGTATGTAATTGTGTTAATTATTAACATAGACACGTTATAACACGTAGAAACAAGTAATTCTAATAGTGAATCTATGCGCAAAATATAGTAAAACATCCCGAAAGCGACTACCTAAATTCGATAAAAGAACAGTCGCTTGAATAGGTGGTCTCTTAGTGGAAGTATATGGGAGAGGATGGACATGAAATCTCACAAAAAATAATATAAATAATTTAAACTAAGAACAAAACGACTGATATATAAAGAACAAAATATATGTCACATGAAATCTATAAAATCAAAAAAAATATAATATGGTAATTTAAAATATTAATCGCCAGCTATAAAATTTACAATTATTCAAAAATGGAGTGAATATTGGTTTGTTTTGATTTTTCGATATTTTCTGATATAATTTCAGTTTGTCGCAATTTTTTTTTCTGGTACACTTTTTTGTTTTATTTTTAAACGATTTTGAGCTTCAGAAAATAAATTATTTTTTCAACTTCAATGGATATCAAAATTTTCATTAAAATCAATCACCACTTTTCATAGGCATTTCTATAGGGGGTAGAGGGGCTCAATCCCCCTCCCCTAGCCGTTTAAAAATTTGATTCGCCCGAACCTGCTATGCATTTACTTTCAAAAGTTTTACAGTCACATTTTAAAATAAGGTACTTTTTAGCTCATTACTAATTGTCAAGCAGTATCAATTGCTTATTCTATTTGTTTCCTGTCCTCATTCGTCTAGCGGTCCAAGACACTCCGGGCTAAACGGAGGGACCCTGGTTCGAATCCAGGATGGGGAAAGCGTCTCTTTTTCTCCAAAATTACACAAGCTCTAGTTTGAGCTGTAATTAATACGTGGGTGGCAAAAATTATAGTATAATAAATTCCCCCACGAAAACTCACAAAATTCTCGCCCCGGAGGCTTTCTTGTGTTGACCATATTTGGCAATTGTGTTATCCCTGCGGAGGGTAATAATACCTTAACAGTATGAATTGCTTTTTTAACATTGTGGTATCTTGTGTAATCACCGAAATTCTCGACAGCTTTGAGAAGGAGGTAATAATTTTTCTCACGCCCCAAAAAAAAGTATTCGTAGGGAAACCAATGCTTCTTTTGGTGTTTCCAGAGCCCAGAGGGCAGGAAGTTTTTCTCTATGGATGTTTCGATGATGGTTCTTCATTGGAATCGGATTGAGAACCTGAAAGAATCATTATAAGATGCAAATTCGATTTTAAAATAATATCAATATTTTGTATGATAAAATCTGAAGGGTGAGATCATTGCTAAATTGTCTCTTCTGTCCAAAATCAGAAAATAAACAGAAAGTAAAATTCCGCTCTCTTTTCCATCTCCAAAATATGGTTGCTCATGGAGGAAGTATAGTTTCAAACGGTTTCTGAATGGATATAAATTTATCATTGAGTCCATGAGGAAAATCAAAAGCTGTTTTGAGAAGAAATGATCTTTGAGGGAGTTTGTAGTTCAGAGGGATTTTACTGAATAAAGCAGTGATTCCAAAACTTTTGAATTCCCAACCCACTTTTTAGAACCTTGATCTTTGGCACTCCATCTAGCTCTAACCAAGAGCGGATACAGAAATCTTTCAAGTGGGGAGGGGGGTGATTTGTTTCCGATTCCTATTTTCAGCCAAGTGTCCGGTACTTTTCATTTCATTTTCTATAATATGATCTTGGCTCAAGGGTGTGGGGGGGGGGCGATCGCCCCATCGCCCCTTGGATCTACTAGTGGCTCTAACCAGGGATGTATTCAGCAGTGGAGTATGAGGCCCCTCTTCTTCCGCCCTCGAAATTGAACATTTAACATTGCAAAAGTATAGAGTAAAGGAGCTTTGAGGTATCAAGCAACAAGTCTCTTCCCGCCCCCCACAAATCTGATCCTGGCTACGTTCTAGTATACAGGAAAACTCCGGTTTATTGCGGCTTCGATTTATTGCAGTTTGTAATTTGATACCAAATTTCGAATATTGCACTAATACATTCGATTTATTACTTTATATGAAGGTGCCAAAGAACGACAAATGAAAAAAAGTTTTTAGATTTTAGATTTTACTTTTTTTTTTAATT
The DNA here is from genome assembly GCA_006491805.2 of Dysdera silvatica. NCBI lineage: Eukaryota > Metazoa > Arthropoda > Arachnida > Araneae > Dysderidae > Dysdera > Dysdera silvatica. The sequence goes on from QLNU02015003.1 coordinate 106,466,276, forward strand.
TTATATTAAAATTTTAATATTAGGCCTATTATATAACATAATATGTTGTGTATATATATATATTTACATAAGTTGTTATATAATACATCATATAATTAGTATAGTAATTAGCATCTATTTGGTAAATCGAGTTTACGTACACAAACACGGCAAATGTCTGATGTTCTATTAGTATATTTCCGATCTGTAGTCAGAAACGTCTCCAACCAGGCTGTCACAGCATAAAAATTTCCAATTTAAATGTAGGAAGCTGAGAAAGATATAGAAGTGGAAACGACAGAAAAGAAACTCACTTTAAAAGAATTAGAAGTGTTCAATGTTTCGTATTATGGGAAATTTTTAAGCAGAAGATTATGGATGCAGATCCGAACTTTGAACATCCTACGAAGATGCATGAAGAAATAGGCAATTCAGTTCATTGTTACAAAGTAATGTAAAGGAGAAAAACATACAGGAAACAAATTTCTTGAAGTATTTTTTTAAACAATAAGCATTAGTACGTACAGTAAAGTATACATATGCATACATTAACAGTTTTGTACATATCTAGTTCGTTTATACGTAACACCCTGTAACCTTATTTAGTAACTTTACAAATATAACCTTTAAACGATGTTCTGACCTTTATTGTTATCATTTAAAAATTTTATAATTTCTGAAACTTCGGCAAAAATAACCTATTTCCTATATACTATATGTCCCGAGTGCCGCGATTTCGATTACTGCGGTGTTTTTGTTGACATAATTAACCCCAATTATCGGAGTTTTCCTGTACTTAAAAAAAAAGAGAAGGAAAATAATTTATGAGAGGCAAATCGTTTCATTTCACATGTTGACTACATTTGTGTAAAATCTTACTTATTTCTCAAAATGAGGCGTGTGCGAAGGAGGGGCTTGTTTCCAGTTTTTGTTGAAGATGGTAGTGACCTCCACAGCAATGGGAGGTACTTTCAGGAGTAAAGAGTTGACATTTGTAGTTTATTTCGAAAATCCGTTTGAATTCCTACCATCGCCTGAAACCAACTTCACAGAAGTACAAAAGTATGAAAGGAAGCGGCAGCTTTAGTATTTCACTCGAAATACTTGGATACTCCTGAGGAATAGACAGCCGAAACTTCATCATTTTTAGAGTTTGAAATTTATTTTTAGTGAAATATCTTACCTCCTTATATTTTAAATTATTTATAGTGCAAAAAATTTAAAATACTATGGATATCGATATGTGATTCCTAGCCATGAATAACAAGTGCCATATGCGTATTGAATTAACTTGATCAGAAAGAAATCTCGAAATTTTGAATCTCAAAGTCGTATCCAAATGTTTAAAATGTATAAACTTTTTTAATTTGATTGTATATGTTAATATTTGTTTGTTATTTATTTGCCTAAGATTTTTTTTTGTCGTCTCTATTTATTATTTGGTTTAAGGTAGCTTTAAAGGAGCTCACAAGATCATGTGATGTAACCTATTAATGTATTTTGATATATAATGGAGGTTTGCCCTCTGAACCCCCCCTTTTCTAGGTCTCTCTACTGAAGACCGTCAGTAAAAGAAGACGTGTTGCAAGAGAACGCATGAAGAGGAAATGTGTTTAATTAAATCAATTATTCATTTCATATTTTAAACTTCTGGAGGAAAAAAAAAAGCATTCAAAGCGCCAAAGAGTATTATACGGAAACATAAGATCATGGTTGTATTGTCTTTTCAAAATATTTTTAATAACATGTTTTGCCAATAGATGGAGCCACAAGAGAAAGGTTTCTTTTATTGTAAATCCAATTTACTTGTTCCTCTTTTTATTCCTTTACCACTATAAACTTATTTACTTGGTATATAATCTAGAGTTGAAATTAACCAAGTTCAAATAGGGGGGCCGCAGGGGTCATTATCAACAAAAAAAAATTTTTTTTTTCAGTGTAAAAAATTCCAACTTTCATGATAAGTGAACTGTGTAATTACAAGACCGTGACAAATTTGGTCCTCGACACCCCCCCCCAAAATGAAAGTCTGTGTCCGCCCCTAGAATTACCATTGTATTTTCTATTAAATCCAGTAACAAATGGTGAAAATTCATATATATATATATATATATTGTTCAATACTTGTGAATTAATGTTTAGTTTCTAAAATAAATTAAGCGAAAAAATGTCCATTCTTTCCCATTCTTTTGTTTTTTCGCTTCTTAAATGTTTCTTTTTTTTCTGTTCTGTGTTCCCACATACCTTTCATGTTACCTTAGGTATTATTGTGCGTTCGCGCAGACCTGACGCCTGATACCGTTAGCAGACGGGTTAGTCCATTGCAGTTTAGGGAAGGGCGTCTTGCCGAAACTGGTTTTTCGAAACATTCCTGCATTCACGCTTGCACATCATGCAATACATGTTTTATCATAGCTTTTGAACATTAAATAGAACTATTTATTAAATCTATCATTTTAACTGAAAGGGTAGAAAAAAAATGATAGATTTCAAAACTCTATATTACGTATATAACTTGTTGAAACTGTTATTATCATTATATATTTTTATTATTATGCTTATACTCAGCAGCGTAGAGTGGGTTTCCAGCGCCCGGGACAAATTAAATATTACGCCCGCTAAAAAATCGTTAGCACTCCCTTCCGCCAGTTTAATATTGAAATTAGACCCCCCTTGAGGCTTTTTCCAGTGGCACCCACACGCTATTGCGCTTCTTATACTTACACAAAGTTAAAAACATATATTTTAATTTTCCACAGTAACATAACCAGCTTAAAATGTGTTTGCTACCATGAAACAATCTAGGGAACAAAGATTATATCAGCTCTCCTTATATATCTTAAGTTCACATATAATAAAATCTCTCTTATTCATTTGCCCTGTTACCCTTGAAAAAATGTTCCCACGAGAATAAGTGTTGTAAAAATGTTACCACGAGGAGAATGTTGTAAAAACGTTGCCACCGGTAACTTCGCTTTCAGCTCGTGCCCAAATCCATCATTGCATAGTAGCAGAAATGATAATGAATATTCATTTACAATATCCGTTTTTAAATAAAATATCAGAAAGAATCCCACCCCCTTCAAAGCACATTACGGAATTTGGGATAAATAGAAAGGTTGAACGGTATTGCCGAATTTTAATATATAAATTGGAAAGTCATTCAGTTAAAGACATTTATGCGTCAGCAATTTTATTAGACACACGGAGATATTCTTTTATATAAAAGTGCATCCTTTCCGTAAAATAGAGATAGTAATTAAATAAAGAAAACCTAATATTTTTTTGTACTTCCTAAAGGATCAAATATTTTATTCTGAAAGCGGATTGGATATATTGATGATCTCATTCAATTTGCAATTTTAAAGTAAATGCTTTGTTAAATTCAAAGTAAATCCTTTGTTAATTTCAAAGTAAACCCTTTGTTAATTTTAAATTAAATCCTTTGTTAAATTTAAAGTAAGTTCTTGGTTAATTTTAAATTAAATCCTTTGTTAAATTTAAAGTAAATCCTTTGTTTGTTTTAAAGTAAGTTCTTTGTCAATTTTAGAGTAAATTCTTTGTTAATTTTAAAGTAAATGCTCCGTTAATTTTAAAGTAAACTTCTCAAAACTTGATGATCAAACAATCGAAAATGTCAAAACAGTTTCTGTAAATAGACTGTTTACACTCTATACAAATTAAATTTTTACACTCTATATAAATTAAATTGTTTACACTGTAAATAAATTAAACTGTTTACACTGTATATAAATTAAACTGTTTACACTTTGTGTAGCGTTGACAACACATCGTGTTGTCAACAGATATATAAAATTATGTTTCTTTAATGGAATAGTGGCATTATGCACGTAACGAAAGTTGTCTTTGTAAGGTGCAAAGGTGCAAAAAATCGAAAGAACATCGAATAAGTCGATAAGTTTAAAGACAACAGGGATCAAAATACCGTTGAAAAAATCGCTACTCTAAAAAATATCGACAACAGTTTCAGGATAATCGATAGCCTATCGAATTTTGATCGATAGTAACAGCCGAGGGATCTTTTATTTGCGATGTCCGTTTAATCGAACTTCGTTAATCGATAAGATTGCTTACAGCGCAGATTCTGAATGCTGGGAAAACTTGTCCACAAAATGTATAAATCTGTCGTTACCGCTTTCCCTAAAAATAGCTCAGGTAGCTTTCTTTCTGTTGTGATGTTAATTTTTAACGCTGAAACCGTTTTTATTGCCTGTTATAAAATTAGTCACAAAACGCACCACGTCACGCGATGTTACGGCACGCCACGCAAATTGCATGGCATTTCTAGTAGTACGACATATCCTGTGCATTATTATATTGTTATTTCGTGCGTAACGTGGTATTCAAATCACCACACGTAGATCAACCACAATTTTCTCAAATGAGGAATTTAGTCAAATGATTCTAACATTGGTAAAAAGAACAGCATGCATATATTATATTAATAATGATAAATATTTAATCTCTAAATGCTTTCAGTTTTGACAAATCAGTGCGGTGAATGCAACGACCTCATGCAAATGTAATGCTTCTGATAAAAATGTATCGGAAGCCAAAAAGCTTTGTTATCCTTCAGATATGACCGTTGATGAACTCGGAAAGTTTCTGTTATGTTTAAAATTGAACTTAGCTGCCTTAGATAATATGGCTTTTGGCAATTGCATAGTTCTGAAATCGTAACAGGCTTTTTTATCAACGTGATTTTCAGGTACCCAAATACCTTTGCAGAGTTTGTTAGATCACACTGTTTGTCCCTTGTTGGAGATAGTCGCGATCGACGAGAGCTTTGAAATGGAGAAATTTATATTTATTTGCAATATGGGTGCGATGGCAGCTCTGGCCATAATGAATTCATGAAGATTTCGACGTCCAGCTACAATTCACGCTAGCCAGAGGAAGATGAATCTGCGCCATTACTGCCCAATCCTGTGTATGGGAATATATTCTTGTTTTCACTGGTCCCACTGCGCCTTGTTGGAATCATAAATGGTACTGAAGAAGTAGTGATGTTGGAGAACAATCGACTTTCTTCAACGCGTTTATGCCGACCGATCAAATTTCTTTATTTAAAGGAATCGGATTCTGCCACGATGTAGCAAGTGGCGCTTTTACAAAATAAAGTCCAGAGCCGCATGCCTACTGAAATTCACTGGGAGGCAAAGAATCAACTAGTCAGCGTTTCCTACTACTTTTTCATTTTACGATGGTTGATGGAAAGGTGATAAACGCACTAACCAAGACAGGTAGCGAAACTTTTTTCCAGATTTGTCAAGATTTGTGGATGTAGGCCGACAGAAATGAAGAAGTTAGAAATTATAAAAGAACGTCCAATTAAACCTGAAAATTTTCAATTTGGAATGTCAACATTGCATGCTTGAATCTAGTTCCTGGGTGTGATCCTTCATGTGTCGCACAAAGCTGACTTTCAGGCATCAATATAAAAGGTGAAACCAAAAGAACAATTGAAACAAATGGAAAAATTAAAAGGGAGTAGCAAGATAGATTTCAAACAGAAATAAATTTAAAAATCGATAAGATCATTGCTGGCCAAGTTAGATCCTTCAATACATGAAACGTCCCCCGAAGACTTTTAGGAAACCCTGAGAAAGCTGCTGAAATTACGAGTTTCGACAAAAGCCTAATCTCAAGCTCTGGTGTGATAATGTCTGTGTTATTCAGTGGAGAAAAAATAAACGCGGATGCGTTCGGTGCTTATGCGTATGATACTACAAAACTTTTCGTTGAGAAGTACCATTGCTATCGGATGCCTGTGAGTGTTCACAAAATTCTTATGCATGACGCAGATGCAGTTAAATGTGCTATTTTGCCGATCAAAATGCTTTCAGAGGAGGCTTTGGAGGCTAGCAACAAAACTATAAAGGGTTTAGGCTTCACAATACCAGAAAAGGGAGCAAGGGACCAAAAACCAATGACCATATTCACATGTTGTTAATGCAATCATATCCCATTATATCTTTTTTACGTGCAAGCATTATTTCGCAACGAAAGAAGAAAAAACTCCCTGAAGAAGTTATCGCTTTAATGGAAAGAAAACAGAAAGATTTCAGGATGGAAGTGACAGCAAAAGAACAACAAGATTAGTTCAAGATAGATGAAGATTATAGTAACGATTAAGATAAATAATTCTATTAAAGTAAATTTCATCAAGTTTTTCTTGACCTTTCTCATGTTTATTCGACGTCATGTAATAAGCATTACAATCGTAGTTCAATTCAGTTTGTTTAAAAGCAAATTAAATATTTCTTTGTTTCACAACACAGTCAAACTAAGATTTTATTCCCTTTTCAACAATAATAGGTATCATTGATTTTTCTGATTCATCACCGTTTATATTGTAATTGCTTTTTGTAGCAAAAGGTCATACTGCGCCGAATAATTTATAACCTAATCTCTTTAGAAACAAAAATAAAACAACACTATCAGAGTTTATGAATTTTTATACGGATTTTGCAAAAACTGATGTAAGATTCAAAATCAGCAAACTTGAAAACCTCGCATACAAAATTTCAGCTGAAAATTGAAAAGATAGGTCAGGGTTGTCCGCCATATTTGATCCGCCATTTTGATTTTTTAAAAAATAACACAAGATTTGAAATCAGCGACCTTAAAACCTCCTATTCACCAAATTTAACACCCGTACCATGAACTTCTGATTTTTGGCCGGCTAGATTCTCGTTTTGCCCCACTGTGCGGTATCTTAATATATTTTAATGAAAATAAGACTTTTCGGACTCCTTTCTACAATGTTATTTTGTTATTGTGATTAAAATAAAGCACAAGAAAATGGTTAAGTAACACGTATATTTATAACAAAGAGAAAATCCGATATTTCATCTTCCCCTAAGCTACTTATATCTGAGTTAAAAATCTTTATTTTTCGATTAATCTCACCAACTGAATAAAAACATGAAGCAGTGATTGTACACATGCGTGTATGGGTGTACATTTGAAATACACCCTGTGATAATAACGGTAATTTTGACCTGATTTTCACTGGAGACACGCCGAAAGGAGGTTGTTGTAATAGTATAAAAGTCCCTAATAATGTACTGTGGACAGAATTTTGCATAACTAAGTGTATAAGTTTTATCCCATTTAAACCAAAAAATAAATCTCTATCAAAATATTCTGTATCATCATGCTACTATCACGAGATCAATAAAAGGATAAATATTGTAAGTAGCATTGCACTTTACATATTATTATTTATTTTAAGTAGAAACCAACAATAGATGTGTATTCATACAATTCTTGCAAAATTTTTATGTCAGAAATTTTGCACTTAGAATCTGCATTCCCTGACAATTTGCGCATCATGCAGCGTTGCCCGGTTTCATGACAGTTTTACAATAAGTTTACCATAAATAGTTCGTTTTCTTGCTCGTTTTCTGCGCTTATGTTTCCGTTAAATATTCTCAACACAATTCCTCCTAAAGGGCTTTTTGAACGATTCATCAAGATTTTATAAGCATCACTTCCCACTTAAACCTCTTACCAGGTTTCTTCATGCTTATCATCAAAAAGAAAGAGTATATTCTGCTGGTACAGAAATAATGGCCAGTACAGAAAGAGTCTCAATAGAAATAGCCTCTTCTGCAAATATATAATCTGCTTAAATTAATAGCATATGTATAAGATGATTATAAAGATAAGGCAAACTAGAAGGAACGGTTGACAAACATAGGGATAACTGGGTAAAAACAGGACATATCAAGACAAAATAGACAATTTTTCACTCACTTTTAACGTGTGTCATTTATCTACACTATTTCTTAGCGTACTACAAATATAAATATTTAAAAATATCAAGGGTTTCTTTGAAAATATTCAATATAAGACAAAAAAGCCCTTTATAATATCAACCAGAACGATCTATTCAGGTAATTGTAAAAAATGGATAGAATATGTCTGATCGTTATGGTTAAATCTGATTTTCCATTTTTTTGGGTGTGGAGAGCCCCAATTTAATTAATTTTCTTAATTAAGCTTGACTCTCTCTGTTGACAAAAGTGATTAATTTTATTAATTAAGTAATGATTAATTTTTCCAAAACTACCCCAAAATTACTCTTTGGGTAAAATATACATGCAAGAAAAATCTCAAAATGCTTTGCTCGGTAGTTAAGTAGTGAAGGTATTGGAACAGTGAAGTTTAGTATGAAAGAGCTGAATAGAACAGAAAAATAAGATGTAAAACTAGAAGTATAAAAAAGAATAAAAAAGAATGTAAACAAAAGAGGGGGGAAAGTAAAAGAAGGAAAGTGCAAACAACAAAAGAAATATAGGCTGTCCATGACCCATACTAAGGAAGAAATCGATCAGTGTTTGTGGACAAACCTTAGGCTATGACATCGAAGACGAGAGAAAGAATGGTAAACTAAAAAAATCTTGGATGAGAAATATGGAAACAAAATTAAAGAAGACGGCAAATCATAGACAATGGCGGATTACTAGAAGTGCAGTTTGTGCGACTGCACAGGGTCTCTCAAACCAGGGGCCCTCCAGATGACTAGAATATGACACTTCTGATTAGCTATACAAAAGCAAAAAGCAAAAAGTATTTGTAAAAATTTATAGTTTTCTATTTGAATATAAAATATAATATATCCGAAGTTTTCATTTAAAAATAAGATACCTGTAAATACATTTCCATTGTGCACAGAGGAATTATATGCATTACAAAAAAAAATAAATGATTGTTCTTATAAATTCCTTTTTTCTTTTTTATATTTAATTAGAAGGTATGGCATCACAACAACGCAAAGCAAAGCCGTGACGTCGTCCGCACGCCCCCAGTGCTTAAAACACGTGACTATGCCTCTGACTTTGATACATTTGCTGATCTTAGACATACTGGAGATGCAAGCGTAACTGTTCACATCATCCTTATGCACTTTTAAGTTTCTATATGAATCCGATAGTTTCAGACATGTTCTATTAGTTTCTACATTTGACGCAAGAGCATTTGCGTCATCATTGCAAATATTCATCTTTTGCCATCTTCAACGACTTGCTGACAACGAAAATAAAAGTACTCGTCCAACTGCGTGTCTCAGTTCCCTACGTCATAATTTCTTAGATGTACATAGTTCGCAGCGGCGATAGGAGTTGTACGTTTGTACAATTTGGTAGTCTTAGTACCATAGTCTGTCACGTTAAGCCAATACTGCTTACTGGGTTAAGCTGCGTAATTACTCGCACCAAACCGGTGATAAAGTACGAAGCCTCCCCCACCCCACCCCCCTGCACGTGGGTGTTTCCGCTAATTATGTTAACATATTTTCCGGCAATTCTGTGGTGCTATGGATTTTAAAATATACGGCCGGGGAAGGAGGGGGGCCTCAAAATCTAGAACTCGAATAGGGTCACAAAATTCCTTAATCCGCCACTGATCAAAGGGGATGTTAAGTCACTGGTAGATGGCCAAAGCGGATAGAGATCTTTTGTTAGGATCCCACGTCCCCTAGGGAATAAAGGTAAACTAAGAGCAAACAAAAAGGAAAAGTAAAAAGAAGAAAGAAAAAGTATTGAAGGAAATACAATTAAAATAAAGAGGTAAAATGAAAGACAAAAGGTAAAAGGTAAAATGTAAATTCCTTAGTGATGAGAACTCCGTCAGAAACATGTGTGTATGCCTTTGTCCACATTACCACCTTGGCATCACCCTCACTGTGTTATTATTTATGTTGTATTTTCTTTTTTTCTTGAATGATGCCCAGGAAATAAACTGAATTGAAATGCATACAACTCCGCAACTTTTCGAGGACTGTTGTTCCCCTTGTCGAGCAAAGCGTAGATGTCTTCCATTTATAACCCCAATATTTAAAATTTCCTCATTTCATATTCTTTCTAATGCTAGTTACGAACCGTGGGGTCTTTTTCTCCCTCTTCCCCTGTAGCTAAACATAATTTTCTCAAAACTACCTCATTTTGGATTTTCTCATTTTTTTTAACTTAGGAAATATCCAGACACAAATTTTAGGACGTTCATACATAATGCTATTATTAACCTATCTTTTTGTCCTTTATTTCATTTTTCACATTCCTAGCAAAGACAATTTTTTAATAATTTAATATATTTTAATATTTTAATAATTTTATATATTTTTTTTTTTATTGTTATACATTGACATCAGACTTGTGTGACGTAATTTATTAGATATTGCCTTTTTCCTCCCTTTTAATTGTTAGACATCGATCTCTCGTTTTCGTCTTCCGTTTAGACGTCTTCTAGTCTACCTGTTTTAGACCCTTCTTGTTACGCATCGATCCCTTATCTAAATCTCTCTCTCTCCCTCCCTCCCTCCTTCCCTTTTTATTTGCATCTACTTCTTATAGACCTCTCCTTTTTAGACACTGACCCTTTATATCCCACTTCTTGTCAGATCTCACGCTTATTTCCCCTCTTCTTATTAAACATTATACTTAGCACTCTGTTATCTGCTCTTATTAGAAAACTATTTTCTTTTCTTATTAGACACTTTCAGCTTATCTCACTTTTCTTATTAGACCTCCAACACGTCTATGCTTGCTGAGGACATAACGGTGAGAATCACTGATTTCAGAAAATTGTAAGACTATGAAATTTATGAATAAAAAATAATAGAATAGAAAGCAATTCGTGTATTTTACTCCATTCTCGCCTTTTGAATTCCATCTACACTATGCACTGGGGAATTATTAATGCGTACACCAACATAAAAATCAATTTTTAAAAGCATCGAAGTTAATTCAAAATTATGGATAATTCATATGCTACTAAACTGTGAAATGATTTTTGAATTCAAATGAGGAATATCTCTTTGATGTTACTTTAATTTCATAGATGGTATTTTCAATTTTTTTTTAACAATGAAATTGAAACTGATTGGACATTGATTATTAACACCTACTACATGTCCTTTAGAGCTCATTATGCCGTCATCTGGAATTATAATTAGTCCCATATAACTCTCACCAACAGACCTCTCTCTATAATCTATTCCACACTGGGATTACAACCTCCAACATTAGCACTATTCATGCGTATATTATAATACGTTCTGTCATCATAATAGATAATTCGCGATGGGTATTATTTGCTCATAGAAATTACCTGAATGCGATTACTCATATCTAATAATGGTAAAATTATATATCCCTTAATAAATAATTAATCCATATATCTCATCTCAAGTAATTTCTATTGTTTTACGTCTCAAAATAAACGTTAACAATTAATGAGCATTTCTGTTTTTAAATACAACATATAATAGTTTTGGACAGTTGATTGGATGCTTTGTGTTCAGGACTGTTCGATAAATTCCTAGAAATAGAACCCTTAACGTTGTTTACAAAAGCGGGCAAATGTGAAATTACAGTCCAACCTCATTAAAGCGAATACTTTTAATACGACTTACTTTTAACATGAGTGAGCCTTTTTCTTAATTCTCGTTAAATTTGAATTATTTAGTAATAAGATGCTATTCTTTCCGGATAGCATAAAATACTTTTAACGCGAACAATTTTCTTGTCAGAGTGAATGCCCCCGTTGGCGCATACAACTCCTGACGCATGTCTAATCCGCTGTTTAAAAAGATAACATAGATTTATGCTCCGCAAAATGAATATGTTGGTTGAAAATTTATATTTTTACGGACGTATATAATCAAGAAACTTAAACAGGTAGCAATTTTTCCCAAAAGTGAAAGCTGCATATGTACTCTAAATCATATTTAAAATATATAAGTATTATAATAACAATATCAATAACCGTATATTACTGTGAGAGAGAGAGAGAGAAAACAAATATATACTTCATTGATGGTACAGAGTCTAGTGACAGACAGACAGACTAAAATGACATGAAGTACAAAGGTATACAAATTGCGATGGAGAGATCCTTGATGAGGGGAGGAGACTGCAGTTTCACCACAACACATCTTAAAAGATGGTTAATGCTATTTCCTTTCGCCTCACTTCTCTAGCCTTGCCCACGGTAGATACAGAACAGGCACATGCTTTGATAAATACATTATAACTCGGGGGTCACGTTGAGATATTTCTCTCATGCCTTTAGAAAAATTAGATCAATTTGCGAAATGATCAATGAAACCGAAAATAACATGTTTCTTCATGATCATTGGCCCCACGGTGTCGCAGTAGCGACGCATTCACGTTGCGTACCGTAAATCCAGGTTCAACTCCCACCGATGCTACTTACCCATTGGCTGCTCACTATAGTCCGGGGATTGGTTCCCTAATCTTTAATGGGTTTGAGTTCCTCGGAAAAATGTAGGTCTATTATTTTGCTGCGGTGTAATCGTAACATATTCGTCTATCGTGGCATGAACTCCAATTCAACTCCCAACGGCGCCAAAAAAATTATCGCTTACCCACTCTCTACTCACTATAGTCCGGAGGTTGATCCCTTAAGCCTTAAGTAGTTCGGGTTCCACGGGAAAATGTAGCTCCACTATTCTGCGGCAATGTAGTGGTAGCGTATTAGTTTACCGTGGCACGAACCTTAGTTCTATTCCCGATGATATCGTAGAACCTTGTGCCGAATTTCTATTCATCGTTACATGGGATTTGGTCCTTTTGATTGAAGTTCCTTAAAAAGCTTCAAATTCGGGCACAGTGTGACTTTTGTTGTTTTTGCTTTGTAAAAATACACAAACAAGGGTTTTCGCACTGACTTTGGAAATTTTTGAACGTATTTGTACAAAGGGGCCAGAGCTTTGCATAGGAAGGAAATAAGTTCACGAATGGTGATTAGATGACTACGGTATGGAGGATGTAACACTGAATCAGAGGACTTCCAGTGGCCACTCTTCCTATTTTCCTTCTTGCACATCACACACACACACGGAATCAGGGGACTTATAGCACATAAACATGGCTTCTAGGAATGCCACATGAACTGAGTAAACTTACAAATTTTGCCAAGTAAGCCAACATGAAATTGTTTTCAAAGCTAATATTGTCTATGAAGTTTGAATCATGAAACAGATTTATAATGAACGACGCCAATAAGGGGTGGGGGAGGCATTCAACTATCCTACTTCATGGGATTAGAGACTCCTCCACTCCACATCCATGTTCTCAAGTTGCTCTCCTGCTCCTCAGAAGAATAACAAGCAAATGCAAGAAAATCGCATAAGGTCGGTATTTAAATGTAGCGGGTTTCAACTAACATTGAATCAATTATTGTTTTTCTTCTTTAATAAATTTTGGCTAATTGGAATTTTATGCGTTTGAAGTTGGCGAATTATAGTTTACTTCCATACTCCGAATCGCAATTTTCTCACTCGCAAAACTTCCGAATTCCAAGTCGCCAAAATTTTGGCGAGTTTAAAATTAAGGGTTGGCGAGTTGAAATCCTACGTGTTTGAAGTTGGCGGGTTGTAGATTGCTTCCAAAATCAAAAACGCAATTTTCCAACTCATAAAAATCAAAAATTCCAACTCGCTTTTTGCGAGTTGAAAATTGAGAGTTGACGCTTTGAAATCCCACAAGTTTGAAGTTGGCATGTTGTAGTTTGCTTCCAAATTCCAAATCACAATTTCCTAACTCACAACACTTACAAATACCAACTCACCAAATATTTTCAAGTTGAAAATTGAGAGTTGGCGAGTTGTGGTTTACTTCTAAATTTAAAATTGCCAATTTCCAATTCGCAAAATTCCTAAATTACAATTCACCAAACTTTTGGCGAATTTGGAAATTGACGAGTTGTAGTTTACTTCTAAATTCCAAATTGTCAACTTTCAATTCTCAACTCGCCAAATCTCCCAATTTCCAACTGGCTAAATTTCAATTTCAATTCGCCATTGACAGTATTTCATGACGATTTTCCGTGACGATTATCCGGTGATGGGATTTCGTGATGAGGTTTAGTGGATAACCACCTTTATAAGCAGTATTATATATATATACCAATTCGATAAATTTTCAACATTAACGGTAACTACCATTATTGCATTTACAGAAAACCTTTACCCGTCTTATTTCGACGGACAAGCAGACAGACCAAAAACAATAACGGGTACAATATCTATTGAAATCCGCTAATTATAATATAGTACTTTATATAACATAAAAGACATAATCGCAGTTTAAATTAATAAAACGCTTGATAGCTATTTCGGAAGAAATTTAGGCTTCCTCCTTCAGAATCTTCTTCCGAAGTAACAACCGTTTTGTTAATTTAAACTGGGATTACGTGTTTTATTTTATATAATGTTTACGCGGAGCGAGTCGTACATATTTATTATTATATAATACTTATCCATCCTTGAGTATACTTACAAGTATACAACAATGAATTTCATACATAGAAACGCACTAGATTAGACATAGACATATTTTATTATTAGATATTGTTTTTAATGGTTAATTTGGGAATGAAGGAGAGCTGATAGCTTGTGTATGTTGGGGGACTCTCATCCGAAATAAAGAAGACCTGAGTGTAAAATTAGAGAACGTTGTTACTGCTGGAGTTCTAGTGAATTATTTGACGTAAGTCTACACAGTCTAATAACCGGGTTAGATAGTGTGAGCAAAACGCTTACCTGAATCCAATTTGCTACATATAGTGCAAGGTGAATTCTTCTCTTAAGCTTCTTTACTTAATAAGACATATACACACACTGGTAAGTATATGATATACAAATAAAGATCATTTAATCAATATAGTTTCTTTTTTGTACATTTAAACCATGAATAGGCGCGCGGGATGTTTCACATCCCACAACTTACAATTTGTTAAAAGAACAGCCCACCCTTGCTTCTGAAACTGGCCAAACTCTTTCCTGTTGCCTTCAAAGTCACAATCTTTGGGGTAGGGTAACAAAGTGGAAATGCCACTTATTGTTCCCTGTAAAATTGGACGTTTTTAATGAAATAATGCTATATAATCAGATGGGGTGCCAAGCACTCCATACGCGTTCTCGCGTAGCTCTAATCGGCGCGTCTGTTAGCGGGTTAAGGTTATTGATATGATGTTGCTATGATTAGGGTTAAAACAGAAATATACATCTTAACATGACGAAATCATAGGATGGAATCATTTATAGCAGCCCGTTTGGAGAGAGAGAGAGAGTTTTACGGTTGCAATATGATAGTGCAGAAAAAAGAAATAATTGAGAAGGCAACAAATTAACACAGTTGAATAATAAATTTAATCGTTCACAGCTGTTTCAGTTGTTAATTCGTTGCCGTCTTAATTATTATAATACTCTGCAATGTCGTCGTAAAATTATCTCAAGTGTAATAGTGCAAATTCCTTTTTTTTTCCATGTGTGGCGAACATTAGATATCCAACAATTACTAAATTGGTAAAAGAAATTCGAAATAAATAAGGGAAACGTTGTTACTGACTTGCTATTTTTTTCAATATTTAAAGCAATATTGAAATATAACGGCTTTCTTAATGCAAGTGTATTAGTTTATTTGAGCAGGAAATATCGAAAAGTTAAGTGAAATACAGTCAACTTTTACTTATCTGCTGTAATGGGCGAGGAAACTGTCATAAGTAACCGAATTCGCAGATAATCCAAAAATCCGAAAAGAATGACAAAAATGCTAGGTAAATATTGGAATTTTGATAACTACCTATTATTACTTCAAGCATGCGTGATAATCGTATCATATAGCAAAGCGTGAAGCCGTAGAATAGCAAAGAATATGTTGAGGGCATCAACGAAGAGTTTTTAAAGCTATTGGGGGTGATCAAAACACGTATTATGTACGTTTATACATTATATTATATGTAAAATTTCTATTGGTTTCAAATTATTGGCAGAGCCGTAGCCAGGCTCGGGATAGAGGGGATCTAAACCCCTCTAGAAATCAAGTCATTCTTCCCTGGAAAAGAGTTTTTCTCAAAATAAATTTTTGTAGAATTTCATTTTGAATGTTTTGTCCTGTATAAAATTGCACACGACAATCCAAATTGTTCTTCAAGGTTGCAAATGTAGTTAAAAAGCTTTTTATGGTAGATCTTACGTATATAATGTTTTTTGCAGTGATTTGAGTCTTCATCTACTTTCTGATAAGCATAAGGGGAATAATTGAAAAGTATACTAAAATTTATAAGTTTGCAATGCAAAATTTACTTTAAGAAATTTATTTGTTAACGTTAAATAGATTAGTCTGCTTATGTATATATTCAATGGCGGATTTCCAAGTAGGTACACAAAGCATAGGCCTAGGGGCGGCATCGGACTGCTTAAATATAAAATTTTCCGAACTCAACAATGTTGAAAAAATAATGTTTCTTTTAATTATTGCCCTGTTTCCCCAATAGCGATGACATATAAGCGATTACTTTAACTTGCCTGCAAATACAAACTACAGAATCGAAAGACAAAGGGCCCTAAAAATTTTGCGCCCCGGGCATTTGCCCAGCCTGACCATTTATAAACCAGGCTTAACACGTTTTTTATATATACTAATAGTAAATGAATGAATAATGAAAAACTTGACTGATAACGAAAAAATTCATGCAAGGATGCGTACGTGTATTTTTCCCCAAATATACGAAATACACGTAAAAACATCAGAGGCTCCAGGATTCCAAACTAAAATTATTGTGGATTCAAAAAATGTCTCGAATTCACGAAGTCGGAGACTATGGTAGCAATAATTTTGAGTTGTATCTTATTAGTTTGAATAATTATATGAAAAATCTCCTTTACATATCAAATGTTAAGAGTATGATATGCGTTTTTTTTAAACAAATATTCCTTTCTTAGTAAAGGAGGGAGGGGGCGGCAGTACAGGCTGTGCCTAAGGGCGGCAATTTTATAAATCCGCCACTGTATATATTTAGTATTATTAAATATATTAATAAAATACATCAAAATATTCACGAATTTTAAGCCCTTCTTGGAGCTTTCTTGATCCTCCTCTGTAACTTTCAGAGCCCCGTCTATAACAAGTGTCTAGCTGCAGACTTAATTATTGGAAGGGCGAGGGACCCACGGGCTCATATAATTCCACGCCTATAGTTGGGGGAAAATAATTTATAACTATTTGAAATAATTGTCATCAACATCGAGTTTTCAAAATTATTTGGAGGTGGGGGGCCAAGCACGTATTATGTGCATTTACACGATATATATATATGTAAAATCTCAATTCATCCGAAATCATGGAGAGGTCCGAGCCCCAAGGGTCCATAAAACTCTACGCCCATAATAATTAGGGACTTTATTTCTGCTCCGTAATGACAAACCATTTTTCTCTTATATTCGATACAAGCCTGCATGATAGTGAGAAGTTTTCTTATGCTGGTCTCATGTTACAGAAGGCTCGCAGATCATTGTATTTTATGTAAAAATGAAGTTGAGAACGTGTGAAGTGTGCTAAATATAATTTGTTAGACTTTTAGGTTTCACAGTTCTTTTCGAATAAAATGAGAGAACTATAAATTGAAGTGACATCAAAGATTCAAAATAATTAAATTTTTGTTTACAATATTTCTAACTTACCTATTGGCAACAGGACTAACCTGTACTCCCTCATGATATGTAATCAGGTTATTTTTTAACAATAATTTTCTCAATTACTTAAGCAATAATTTTTTATAATTTCCATTTTTAACGTATGCGTGCTTTTGAGTGCCGACAATCAGGAATTGTTTATAATTGTAAATGGACTTAATTATAAAAATTCTAATAAATGACAAGTTAGAATGGAAGTAAGCAATGATTATATTGTTGTTATCAATTACCAGAGGAATGATTACTGCAAAACTCCTCAACTGCGGGCACTCTCCAGACAGAAAATTTTGTTCGTAAACGAGAGGTATTATTGTGAAAAATTTCTTGCCATGGAAATTTTGTGTCCGTAAAATCTTGGTGACCATATGTCAAGGGTGTCCTTTGAGAGGCATGGTACTCTAGCTAGTTCTTTTGTAATCTTAGACGGACAAACGGTCGTATTAGGATTACAACTACGTTTAAACAATGTCCTCCTGATAGCGTCTCTTTGAAAAAGTGAACGTATGCTATGTAAAATGAAAGCTTGAAGCATTTCTAAAGATTAACTTTATTTTATTAAAATGACAATAATAATTTTAAAAGTAGTCAAGATATTTATTGTTGCCACCTTTCCTCACAAAATAATGATATTTTTAGAATATTCGTAATTTATTCTAGCGGGTACTATTCTACCCGCTATAGTGTAAAAAATTGCAACTACATATTTTTGTTCACTATTAACGTCTAATAGCATATTTTATATTGAGGGGAGGGTTTTATCCCACAAATATAACACATATACTGCTATTCCGTTCTTAAGGATAAAGCGTTTATGAAAACGGTTTAATATGTATTGTTAATCGTATTATTAATTTATAATTAATTAATATTAATCGTACATTTATAACTCAGTTATTGTACCAGTAAGCTATAATCATCGTCCTTGTATATAATTCGTACATAAACTTACTATATGCAAATTTCAAGTTGTATCTCAGGTTTTATAAAAGTGTTTGTATATCAAAAGGGTTCATATCAGGTTTGTATCTCAGGTTGAACAAATTATTATTATTATTAATTTGTGAAAAAACAGCCCAAGATACATTTATCATATGTAGAAAATAATTTTTAAATCATTATTTCAATTTAGTAAAGAAGAAATTATATGATTAGTGGAATAATGAATAAATTTCCTATCATTGCTTTGGCCATTATAGATCGTACGCTGAAATCTCGCTTAACGGACACCCCTTAGATATGACCATCCTGTTTTTCACAGTCAGATAAAATATTCCCGGCAAGAAATTCCTTCACAAAAATGCCCTTCCTTTACGATTATCCCCCTTATATAAACAGTGGTTTCTTCTGTCCGATAATGAAGAGGTTCTTACTATATGGGTCCTTACTCCAGAATGTTCCACTTCGAAGGGGAGGGTGCATATTTGTACAAGGCACAAAATGGCATAGTGTCATTACAATAAGAATGATTAACCTAATAAAAAGTTTTTAGAAAAATATTTATCCTTTGCGACAACATCGATTTAGGGTAATGTCAATTTCATTCCCCGAAAATTACGTCATCGTTGATTGTAGAAGAGAGTAACATTAAAATCATACATAATAAGGTCAGAAACATTATATTTACAAACAATTGGCGGTTAATAGCACATATCATGGTTAGCGAACACCTATGTGTAAATAAGCTCTGCAACCTACATTATCGATATGGCAATTTAAAGCGCATCTACACGGCGGCTTAACTATAATCATCCAAATTCGGCTCGGGGCAACTCGAAAGTAACGTATGTGGCGACCGATTCTATTCGAACTTGCAGATCCCCCTTTCTTTCAAATCAGATCTACGAAGAAAAAAAAATTGGAAGCCAATAATCGGATCGATTAGCAACTTACAGTTCCATTTAGTGCGGTAGAACGTGTTTTTGTGGGTCTGCGTCGTTTTCGTTATCTCTGTTCCAGGGAAAAAATGTTTTGCGGCGGTGCGAGCAGCGATGTGTAAATAATTGGAGGACGGTTTCTGAAGTGTTTTTTTCACTTTTGTAAGTCGTTTTGGTACGCATCCTCTTTCGCGTAAATCGCTTCCACATAGCTCTGTCGCCCATACAAAGCAGATTCTAGAACAACCGATTTGAGGGCAAATATTAGGAAGATGAAATGTTGAGGTAAAGGAAGCTTGAACGGAGATATATATTTTCAGGACAACACGCCATCTCGAATTGTTGTCAGACGAATCGTGATGGATACGGACAACGTGCAGATTTGAGAAAACCACCTCGGCTCTTCTATTTTCATTGCATGCAGGCCATGTATTTTTGATTTCTCGTTGCAGGTAAGGTGTATTTTACATTGGAAATTTAATTGTTAAGAGTGTATTAAGAGACGATTTATCATTAGAAGGTAATTAATTTTACAAATCAATTATCTACGCCTATGTTTTTTAAGATGGGTTTCGCGAGATCCTGGAATTTTCCACAAAAAAATCGTAAAATATGGCCAAAGTTTTCAAGAAAATCAGTAAATACTGTTATTTTTTTAATTCGTAAATTCGTAGCTAGAGTTCATTAACTGTAACCAATACCTCGCAACAATCGAAAAAGATTTCCTACCTTTTATAATTTGTTACTCATTTTTATATTTATGTCCAAGCGGAAATAACAGCCCTTTAATATTTAATTTATGTTAAGAGTTAACACTAGCGTAGCGCCATTTCAAAATTAGGCCATATCTAATCATTCAGCATACCCCCCCTTGGGTAAAACACTCATAATTAATACATACATTATCATCATGGTATATATATATATATATGAAATGTGGCTTTTTTATCCCAGGGGGTCATCGTGAACGATCAGAGCTGGCCCACTTTTGAAATTGCACTTCGCCACAAATATTTAATACTGTTTATAAAGAATTCCTTGGTTAAGAATGTGGTAAGAAAGTCAAAAACCTTCTCCCTCCTCCTGAAATTTGTCGAAAATTGCAGTATATCGGCTTGTGACGTCACATTCTCTCTAGCGTCATACTTGCAGTTTGAAAGCTTTTGAGTTTATAACGTCGTTTTCATGTTTCCCAAGGCTGTGCTTTTTTCCGTCTCTGTGAAATTAGTCGGAAATGCTTTTGTAATTCATTTCTAGTCTTATTTTTAATTAAGAAGTTGCAAGTTTTTACTCATTCCATTACGTCATCATAATTTGTCATTTTGCGCTTTCACTTTATTTCCGGCCACCATGATTGTTTACAAATGAACTACCTATTTGTATTATACCTTTCGGTTACTTAATTAGACGTAATACCGAGACATTAATGAGGTTTTTTTTATTGTTTTTGATTAAAAACAATAACCACAGAGCTGGCGAGGCCCCTCCACATCTATACATTGTGTAGCAACACCCTGTATCCTTTCGGTTACTTACACATGACAATGATTTCAGAGCTACCAAGAACTGGCGACGTACCCCCTACCCCATTTGTTTTCTAATATGAATTTTGTAAAAAGTAAATGC
This sequence comes from Dysdera silvatica, assembly GCA_006491805.2. Classification (NCBI taxonomy): domain Eukaryota; kingdom Metazoa; phylum Arthropoda; class Arachnida; order Araneae; family Dysderidae; genus Dysdera; species Dysdera silvatica. The sequence continues at coordinate 106,487,282 of QLNU02015003.1, forward strand.
TAACAGAAAAACAAATGCCTAAAAAACATTGTCAACACAACATTTCCAATATGGCGGAAGGTGACTGCCCGCTGCCATTCGATTTTGGCAACATTGCAAAAAATTCAAGAGATAGAAGGCATGTGACGAACCATGCAATTTCACCATTCCAGAAGATAAAAAGAATTTAAACAGTGCCGGATTCGCGTATAGGCCAGGTAGGCCTTGGTCAAGGGACCCTGCAGAGGTCTTGAAAAGGCCTGACGCTATTTAAATTTAAACGCCATTTAAATCTTCTTTATTTATAAATGTCCGAGAAATTTGCATTATTGGTATATTCTGGATACTGAACGTCAAATAATAAAAATTATTTATTAACAAACTATAACGAGGACACATTCTTTATGGACCCATTCTATGCAACCGGCCTAGGGTCCTTAGGAATCTTAATTCGGCACTAAGTTTGTAAACCACTATTCTACATAATCCTACTATGTAGCGGTTGAAAAAGTTAGTCATGGTCAATAACGGATTAAAGGTGGTGTGACCGGTGCCTTGGCGCTAATTCAATGGGAGGGAGAGAAGCAAGAAAATTACCCAACTACGCCGAAATGCAAAACTATTTTATAATATTTTACCTTATTAAACTTTTAAAATTTAAAGCATTTTAAACTTTATTGAAATATTTAATAAACTCATTATCCCCAATTCTCGTATAAATTATTCTTTACTATACTTTGTTTAGTGTAAGAAAGTGAAAGGGCCTTTTTCTAAGAAAACCACAATATGGCATATGAGAAATAAATTAGGGAAGTTGAAATTACGTCAAAATGAATTAACGTATTTCACTCTACAGAGGACATTCCAAATTATTAAAAATCATTTAAAGTTTCTCCCCTAATTAAATATTCTGCTACATCATAAGACAAACGCTTTCGAAACGCAGTACTGAGAGAGCAAGAAATCGTGACTTGTAGTCCCATGTAAGGTTTGAATTTTAGATTACAACGATTTAGTTTTTGGCTCATCAGAAAAAGTACTTGTAGTTTAGTTGCATATTATTTGTCGTAAGGAAGTTTTAATTGTTATCGTGGCTTTCCGTCTTGTAATAATATTCAATATTTTTTTTATAATAAATTTCCATAACCTATATTGAAGAGGTCCTTAGAAACAAAAAAAATATATAAAAACTACTTCACAGGTGGAATTATTTTGAAAATAATTAATATTTAGCTGAAATGGGGTGGTAAATTTTCAGCTAGTATCTGGCCCCCCATATGACCAAAGTCCGTTACTCATGGGTTTTGTCATAGCCTAAATATCTTTGCCGTTCCAGGGACATTAAGGCTCGGGAGTTAAGCGGTAAAGGACAATCCAAAGTGCCTTAAAAATTTAATATACAGTAAAACCTGCCTAAACTGACCACCTTGAGGACGGGACTGCAATAATTACCATAGACAAATGATCGCAATACACGACAGTGGTAAAGGCACAACTAAATTTCTGCCATCATTCTCCTATAAAAAATGGTCACTTTCTTCAGATGGTCAGCTTACCAGGATCTGTTATATTGTGCATTTAATTATTAATGTCATTTTATAGCTACTAAAGATTCTTTACTTAGTAGCAAGTATTGTAGTTGAAGGGAAAATGAAACATAATGGTATATTATGTCTGGTCCGTAGTTTAATTACTTTTATTCAACAAAGAAGTATACTTCATGGAATCTACGTATAATGGTATTTTTCGCGGTGATATAGACAGTGACGTATTTCCCAATAGGCTACACTGGGCTATAGATTAAGGCTGCAAAATGTTTTGTATTGAGTCTGACATAACAAAATCGATACCATATGATGATAAATAATCAGATGTTTTTCCGAGAAGAAAACTAGACGGCATGTTTCCATTTAAATACTAGCGTTCGATAGGCTTTCGTTTTTTTGCTAAAATTAAAATTTGTTCCAATTAAATTAAATTTGATTTATTATATACTAAGAAGAGATAATGCTTCAATATAAGTAATAATATGGTTTAATGTTTATGTTTAAATTTATGAGTTTGTTTTTCAAAATATTTATTGTCAATAAATTTACAGTTATTGACAATAATTTACAAAACAGCCTTTTTCTGTGAAATAAATTATATATAATAAAAAAATTATACATAATAATAATACAAAAGTTTTGACAGTATACTGAACGTAGCAATTTTTGTATTCCTATCACTGATTGGTGGGGCGGATGGGTAGGAAGGGACGGCCAAAAGTAGTCTTGGGGCGGCAAAATTTGTAAATCTGTCCATTATATAGAGTGTACTAGGCTCAAACCTGCCTACAACGTTTTTTCTCAGTACCTGAGGTATTATTATGAATGGGTTTCACTGCAATAAAAAGACGACAAAATGAGATTTATGATGATATTCTTCACAATGTGTGAAGGAACCGTTCGTTCACGAAAAGAAGTCCGATAGAACAGTTATAAATAACGGGAGGTGACGTCACAAACGGGCAAGTTAATTACAGCAGAGGAGGACTACAATTTCAGAATTGGCTTTTTGGTGAACGTTTGTCAGCGCCAAAAAATCGAGTTCTGAAATTGGAGTCCTCCTCCTCTGCTGTAATGGGATAGGCCGTTTGTAACGTCACCTCCCGTTATTTCTAACTGTCCCATCGGCCTTCTTCTTGTTAATCATTCATTTCATTGCGAAAAGAAAGAACCCGTTCACCTCTACAGAATAGAATACGTTCTTAGCGCCTAACGAATTCCTCAAACTGTGGAAATTAAATATATAGTCAATGTATTAGGGCATATTCCCCCAGCATAAATTAAAAATGACTTATAAATTGATCTCTCTCTCCCTGTACACGCTTGAGTATTTCGGCAAAATATATGAAAATTCTTGTAATCACAGTAAACTGAAATAATGTTTTATATATACAGTGAAACCTGTTAAACTGACCACCTTAGTAAATTGACCACGTAAATAAAGTGACAACTTTTTTATAAGAGATATCTGGTAATGTCTTAATCGTGCCATTACCAAAGTCTGTCGTGTACAATGACCACTAAGGGCGGCTCGAAGTTGATTTTAAACCAGGGCAGCCTGGTACGAATTGCTTTTTGATGCCCCTCCCCCTCCGGCGAAAACAGGAGATTTTCACAGATGCACAGTGAGCCATATAGCCTACGCGATAACAGTGGCCTAAAGTCTCTGAAAGAAATTCTCTAAAGATGTCTCTAAAAATTTCTTTAAACTTGTCTTTTTTTAGAGAGATTTTCTACTGTTTGTTCAATCGAAAAGAAATTTGAACTTGTCTTCAGTTTGGAGCCCTAATCGAAATGGGGCCAGGGGCGGCCGCCCGGGTCGTCCATCCCTTAAGCCGGCCCTGGTAACTATCTGTCTATGGCGACCATTGCAGTCCAGTTCAAAAAGGTGGTCACTTTATGCAGGATCCACTGTATTAACAAAATATATTATCTCTACCAATACCGATAATTAAACGTTAAAATGTAAAGATTTAAATACCATGCGTGTGTGTATAATATGTTATTGAGGGATAAAATTTCAATTTAAGCCATATTAAATTTAATAATATTATCATGCGCAGAAGTCTTTAATAACATTTCGAATCAAATATATTTTAATAAGTTCTTTAAAAGTTACATTAAATTCGATTAATATTTTAAGGCAGTTTAGAGCCCATTGACTTTAATGCAAATCCTATATTTTCGCTTGAAAAAGTACACAAGTTAATACTTTCATTTTGTTTATATGATGAGGAATAACTAACAGCATCTCAGCTAAGGTTTCAGCAAAAATATTTTTCTACCTTCTAAAAATCACGTATATTTTACGAATATTAATATAAGTAATGTAATGAAAACGATACTCGTAACCGAATATCTACGTAGAATTTTTTTTTAAATTCAACGAAAGAAAATTAAAACTGGCAACAAGGACGCACAACCATATCATTTGAAAATGAATGATGACGAGTATAAGCCAGCAATAATCTCCTCTAAAAACTGAACGACAGACATGACTAAATCTGTCAAAAAGCCAGTCACAGAGAAAGAACCAAGATCAGAGTCTTCTGGAATACCAATGTGTCCAATCATTCAGTGACCCAATTCGTGAACAAGCCTTTTCGTTCCTGATTGATGGGTAAAACCATTCGCTCATCCATTCATTCATTCGTTTAGTGACCGAGTGTACATCCCCAATATTCTGGATCCAATAGAAATGCATCTTGCACATCATGGTCTCTTTTAAGTGACTAGTAGAGCCCCTAGAACTGTAGGCCGACGCGTTTGCTGCCATTTTGTTGTACACCTCCAGTTTCATAACACAACGTTTGCCATTGGAAAATTAATAATCCATTTTCTTTTTGTTCTTTCAGGATCTGTTACAAATCAAAACATACCATGTTTATTTCTCGAGTGATTTGAACAATTTACAGTGGAATTCCATTTCACCCAATTTTATTAAAAAGTAACGCACTTGAAAATCATTCAACTTTAACACAAAAGTGAATGAGATAGCGTGATATGATGGCATAAAAATGGCGGATTAACCAGCTCTCATCTTTAGGACTCTTAGTGACTAACATGAAGTTCCAGGCACGATAGCATCAGAAAACCTGTTAAACTATATTTGTAATAAAATTAATAATTAAACTATTAACAATATAATTAAAGTATTATTAAAAGCAATTAAATAAAATTAATATCAATATTTAAACTATACTTGAAAAAGCGAGCGAGCGAGAAAGAGATGGTGAATAACGTATAAATCCCTAATTTCAAAAAGATAAAACCCATAAAATAAAGATTAAAACTAAATTTAAAGCAAAATTTCTCATGGATTATTTAGATATACAGATTAAGAAGCTAGAAGAATAAAGTTTATACAATATTTCGAAATCCGTCACTTCGCTCTCAGAGTGGGCAACCTTCTGAGACAAAAAATATGACTCACCGTTTGGACCTTTCATATATATACAATATGGTCCAACATAGCCAAATATTTGTCCCTCATCCACCACGCTTCTCCTTCCTATGATGTCATGGACATTGCAACGGTAAAGATGGATAACAATAAAAATATTCCCACCAAACTATTTGGTGCATTCATATTAAGAAATTTTTGTTTACAGCTTTTTTTTCAAGAGCTATGTGCTATCTTCGTTTGAGTGTGACGACGAGGAAGTGATTATGTTCTGATGCGTAGCGATAAGGTGTTGAGCTACCATAGAAATACACCATGGAAATATACCGGATTTGTCCTCTTCAGCTGCCTGGTGGTATATTTTCTGCAGATTCCTAATCTGAGGATTAATTCCTTAGAAGAGAAATAGACTCAAATTCCACCCAAAATTATAAGACCTGCCGCAGCATGACCTCTAACATAAAATACAAACAAACAAATATGAAATTGTTTAAGCTAAAATAAAAATAACATGGCAAAACATTTTAGACAATCATTGGAAAACCGGAGGTGTGGAAATGAAATGCTGAATAGAAAATATTATCAATAAACATATGAAAAAAATATTTGTAAGGCAAAATATCATTGGTTATCACGAGGCAAATATTTCCACGAGTAGGTCATCCCAATACTAGATATCTATTTCAACTTTTGGTCACCAAGTTATTGACCCATCCTCTCTCCCACATTTCAATATTCCTTACCAAAATAATAAATAAATACTCTTCTTCTTTTTTTTGCGTGCATACATATGTTTTTACAACAATTTTCAACATCCACATATAAATACGGTGGCTTTGTGCGTTGACCATTATTTGTCAATTGTGTTATCTCTGTGAAAGGTAATAAATCTTACACACTTACGTTTTCACATCAAACAGAAAATAATTTCTTTGAAAATATGCTGCGTTTTTTCCACAGAGTGCCCTGCGCTGATGCAGTTGTAATGCGTTTGCCTAACGTCTGGTTATCCCGAGTTTCTATTCCCAACTGCGCCAAAAAAAAGAACTCCTACCTGTTAACTACTCATCGTAGTCTGGGGGTTGGTTTCCTTGGCCTTAGAAGGTTTAGATCCCTCTTGAAAACTGTATTTCTTGGGGCAGAGTGACACTTGCTGTCCTTGCGTCTTAAAATCCAAACAAACAAATTGTCCACACTTATTTTCAGCTATACCAGATTATGTAACCCAAAAGCTGAAATATTCTTAATATCAGATATTTAAGACCAGGATCATTCAATCCTTTCGTTTGTTTGTTTTTTCAAATACCCACCATTTTGGTTTTACGTTGATTTGTCATCTGACATTTTTATCACATGAAAGTAGATAATTATCAATTATTTTGACTTAGGAACAATAATGTAGGCAACCGACACTACCCCACGATGCTTTCACAAACACCCAAGCTTAGTTGAGAATCGAACCCAAATCCAGCTGATCCTAAGACGGGGGACGTAAACACAGGACCATTGAGAAGCTAAGGATAACCCATTTTATATTTAAAAAAAAATTCGACATGATTAACAATCTAATTACTTGAATATTTACGGCAGACGGCGCAGAAATTATATTTAGATAACAATCATAACAAATTATCGCAGGTAATATGTTTTAATAATTTAATAACTATTTCGGTAGCCAGAGCTATCTTCTTCAGAACGAAACTGTTTGGTGCAGTGCCATCCAACGTTTCCAATCGCCAGACACAAATCCGTTGTCTATCCATATGCGTATTTCCAATGCTAGTATCACAGTCGATGACCAGCTATCGGGTACTATCTCATCTATTTGGTAAGTCTTGTTTCATTCTAAACAAGCGATATCAGTACAGACGCGCAGATTTATTAACTCTCATTCACTGATTCTTCCTTTGGTCCTTATTTCTTCAATTTCCTTTGATACTTTGATGTCGCTTATAAATTCACGAAGACTTTCACGGCGTCTATTAATATACATCATAGAGCTTTGCGGGATATTCTGCCGCGTCTG
>QLNU02015003.1:106497682-106524455 GCA_006491805.2 Dysdera silvatica
TATAGATATTACAATAATAATGATGATAATGATATATACATACATCGAATATAATACATGCATTTTAATGTGCATATAATAAATGAATTATTTACATCTGTAAAATTTTAATTAGCACATATAAATTATGTGTATATGTATGTTCACACACATGAAATAACATAAAAAGTTATATGCAATGACATATTTCAAATTCTCATAAAATATGAGATAGGACAATTCAGTTAAGTCATGAACTCCGAGATACAAGAAAAACTCATAAAAAAGTAATAGTAGTAGTTTTACAAAGAGGTCATATTTTTTCAAGCAGCAGCAATAGTGTTATTTTCGCAGCATATTCACTCCATGGGGAAATTAAATTGAAATTACAATTTTGAGTATTTTCGTTACAAATTTTGATTTCCGTACTTAACCGTACATAATTTTTCCCACGCTAATTAAAACTAACAAAATGATGTATCAAATTTCGGTTGAGATTTAAAGATATCATTTTGTGAGTTTTCAAAATCAATCAATCATTCCACCGACTAATTGATTTAAAGGTATTAAATAAGACATGATGGAAAACACGATGCGGTTATTAAGAAAATTTTCATCAATTTATTACGATAACAATGCTGATACAACTACTACTATTACTAATATTTATTTAAATAGATTATATCTACTACATGGTTACATGATGTGAATAGTTGTTGAGTTGAGAATGAAAATTGCGGAAGTAATTTCTATTATATCGATATAAAAAGGGAGAGAGAGTACAATACGAAGCTTGTTGCACGACCCTCCACCATAAGGTGTAAACAAACTGAAGGAAGGCAAACCACTTCAAGCATTATAGTATGTCATTGAAGCATTTTTTGCTGTGTCTAAAAAGACGAATTTTTCTGTCTAAAAAGAACAATCTCTTACATCGCTGGACAGGTAACTGATGAGTTATTTTTAGTCTTTTTGTATACCTTCATTTTCCTGCATGTCTGTTTCTTGTATCTAATAAGATAATTTTATTTTTTATCACAAGTTGATTGTTTTAGAATAAAAACGTTTCCCCTTAAAACAGCTAAAGGGCTTCATATGTATAATTTTTTATATTTTTTAACGTATACGATAAGCTCCACCAAGGAAAATTATATAATAACGGAACTAACAATGATAACACGTGGGAAAAAGACAAATATTTCCCGCAATTAAGTATTTAAAAAATAATTTTATTATGTAAGTATGAAGTTGTCGTCTCCTTTCGGAAGAGGAATCTCGTTATATACAATGCATCATGGGAAAATTAATTTCTATTATCATATGTGCAATATCTTCACTCTCTAAATTATATATGAAGACGGTTTAAAAGCTCCACTTTTTAATTTTTCTCTAAAATTTTATCAATAATTACAGTTCTCTAACATCTCAAAAGGTAATATGAAAGTCAAGAGAATAAACAGTTTTTTTAAGCTAATTTACAATAAATAGCCTTTTATAAACATGATACATCTAAATGATCACTTCTTAAATTAATGACCAGTGCGTGCATCTGTCTATCTGTGCGCACAGGAAAACCTCTGAACAGCGGACACATTGGGAATGGAGGATCTGTCCGCTATTCGGAAGTGCCCGTTAAGTAAGTTTTACTATATATATATATCATGAATAAGGAATAACATTTTATGTTTATTATGAATATTAAATAAAAATTGATATATGTCGTGGATATTGAATTTAAACATTTACATTTTTAAACTAAAATAAATTGAAATCGGATGAGAGATATAGATAGAGAGGGTTTTTTTAAATTCCTGTAATTTAAAGAATACGTTTATCATGGATATTGAATTAAAATTGATATCTATCATGAATATTTAATTAAAATTGACATCTATCATAAATATTAAATTAAAGTTGATGTTTTAATTGGTATATTATATATATATATTGATATAGTAACGAAATTAGTAACTTCCGTTCGAAATTAGTAACTTCCACTTTTCATTGCCATAGAATTTTTATTTCTCAGTTATAGTAACGACAATAAAATGTGATACTTTTCTTGACATTAAAGATTATTTTCTGGACATTATCAAGAATTAATGTTCTTCGTTAGCATCAGAAATGAAATTGTCATCTTCCGTTTATATGCCAGCCCAATATCCATCCGAAAATCATAAAATGAAAGAATAGTTTAGTTTTAAACTGGCCAGAGAAAAATAGAAAAAAAAGGCTATGTATGTGTATGGAGGGGTGGGGGGTGGAATGCTAAAAATGATCGTCTATCTGTTCTGCTGCTGCAAGAGTAGAGCTACTATTGCTGCAGCAATCATATCCATAACATCATTTCCTCCATGTTTTCCTCCACCTCCACCGCCATGTCCGCCTCCAACGGCTAAACCAATTAAAAGCAAAATAAATACGGATAAGATGGCCATTTTCAAGAAGACTGAAAATCCGGAATACCGTCCCATAATTATCCTGAAACGAAAGAAAAAATAAAATTAAAATATTGTAATAACAAAAATGCGAGTATATATGAATGATTCATGCTCGCTCTCTCTCTCTCTCACTTTTTCATGCGCTGAATATTAGATCCATGAATTTTCCATGCATGTAATCTCCTTTACATGAATATGCCAAGGACATCTTTTATTTAGAAATTTGAAAATCACTATCCGAAACAGAAGGTGTGGAAATTACATGAAGACATAAATTTGTAAATCAGTTCATAGATTAGAAAAAATAAAATTCGTTTTCATGCAGGGGGTATTGTTTACTATAACACGAGTACAGTTATTATCAGAGGCAGCTCCAGGGCCGGGCAATCTGGGAAACCATCCAGAGCCGAACACAGGCCCATTTATTATCGACGCACGTGTAATATAAAATGTTTGTCCTTAAATTGTAAACCCCTATTCATTATAAAACGTAAACGTAATTTATTCGAATTTCAATAACGCTAAAATGATATTTATTGTTCTTACAATTCATTTGTTATACTTTTATCAAATTAAGATTATTGTTATTAACAACGGATCAGAAGAAGACAAAACTATTCTTTTACTTCTTCCATCAAATGATCTTTGCACTCGCCGGGTCCGTCCCTCCCTCCTTTTCCTGTCTCATCAGCTATTAACAGGAAAGACGCACCATTGTTTCATTCAATTCAAAACCATCAAAATTCTATCTTTTTTTTCTTGTTGACATACCCGCTTTCTGGAAGAAAATTTCGTAACAAGCTACGATTTTATATTCTCTTCCATTTCTACCTCAAAGCTTAAAATAATTTAATATAGATTTTCTCTTACATTTCTATAACTTTTATACTGCTCAAGCTATGTATCACTATATATTGTATATCGGGTTGAATAAAAATTTATTATATGTGAATTTTTAGTATAATCTACTGAATAGTTTCAAAATTTTAGGAATTTCAAAGGGCTACATCTTTGCTCTCAGACATGAATCGGAATATTTTTTGGCACCATTATCTTTCATGTGTATAATTCTTAAAAAAATCGGACGTTGAATTCTCGTAAGGTTCCCTCGTCAGTAGAGTAAATACGTAGGTTATGGCGCAGTATAGCCCAGATGCTCTTGCGCCATAAAAAAGCCAAACAATCAATCAATCAAATACGTAGGTTAATGTATCTTGGTGAATTAACTCCTACTCACTAAATTTTCCCCACGAGAGAGCGCTGGTATTTACTCTCATTTACATATGATTTATAAATTTGAATTTGTGTACAGAAAGAATATAAAAATCTTTTTCCGTATTTTTTTTTCCTTTTTATTTCCCGTGTTTGTCTAGATTTCTGTGAAAAGTATTGACGGTAATGAGAAAAGTAAAAATTAAATTGTTATTAGCATGTAATTTAAAGTGCTGACCAATACCTTTCGATGTCTATTGAGTTTTCATAATTTTGTATTAGAAAAACTTTCAAAGATCTTATCGCTTCATATAATGGCGCGATTTCACCAGAATTTTATCGTTAGCGTTTATAAAATTAACCCGAGTATAATTTAGCTGGAAAGAATATCAAAAGTTTTTAAGATAAATTAGAAAAATCATTGTTGAAATTTAAGTTCTAAATTGGATTGAAAACGTTTTCTTGGAGAGTTCATATTTCATCAAATTTTTTCGGGGGAGGGCCCCCGAATTTCCCTTTTCTCCGGGGGTATTCTATACCCCCCAGGCTCTAAGGTCCTTCTCCAAAATATTAGGGCCTGCGCACAAGTGAATGGTCCAAGGCCCCGTAGTGTCTAATGCCGCTACTGGTTATTACAGAAGAAAATTACTGACTTACGTTCTCGCGGAAAGGAATTCTTTTAAGGGTCGTTTTTGCTTAAATAATTTGTGTAAAATTATCAAATCAAATATAAGAAAATGTTTAGTACAAACTGGAAAACATTCATTATTAAAAGTGTAAATCGTAGTACTGGAATCTATTTTGAAGTTAGTGCCATCCATTGGTCTATAATTGAAAGTCATTAATCAATGTAAAAATCAACTGTGTTGTAAACTCAAAATTTATGCTAGAAACGGTTCTTTATAATATAACTAATACACACCTGCATTTTCTATTTATATTCATTGAACATAAATAGAAAAAGCATTGTTGAAAAGTGATTTATGGGTTTTTAAAGAAACATCTGCTATTACATTTTCAAATGGAAGGAACGAGAGGAACTGAATGTTTTCATATCAATCAATCATTCAATCAATTAGTCAATCAATCAATCAGAATTTATTTATGCATAACATCTATAAAAATGAAATACATTGGATACAAGTTAAAAATAAGACTATTTAAAACACTTGCAACCATGGCACTTTGTTTAATTGACGCTCCAAAATATATTCTTTTAATTTGGTTTTAAATTTACTTTTTGATTTGATTTCTTTAATTGTTGGCGGGATATTGTTCCATATGTCTATTCCATAATAATTAATATTATTTTTACATATGTTGATTCTTATTTTTGTTTTATTTAATTCTTTTTTGTTTCTTATATTATAATTATGTTTATTTTCACTTATTTTAATCAAAATTAGGTGCTTATTTTCGTATAATCTTTCGTAAATATATAATGCTACTTTTAAAATATGTATATTAGTTATGTTTAATATTTTGTTTTCGTAAATCAGTTTATCTTTATGCTTACCTGTTTTGAAACATAATTTTTGATATGTTTTATCAAGTAGTTTATTGAGTTTAGTTAAATTTGTTTGGGATAAATTTCCCCATACTATATTTCCGTAATTTATATGACTAAATATTAATGCGTAGTATAAAGTGAGGACATTCTGTCTTCACTTTACAAAGCTGCAAGTAAGTCAAAGCCTCTGCCTTCACTTGACAAAGGGAGCAGTTGGCTCCCGAAACGTCGTGTTTTTAAACCTTACGCCAGTGTCGAAATAACTATTTATTTGTGCATATATTTCCGAACGCGTATTTTCCCAACGAGTAAAAAACTCCAGGGGTTCCAGGAACCCACAAAAAAATTATTGTGTGTTCAAAAATGTCTCAAACCCACGAAGTCGGCGCCACTGGCTGGCATTATTATTAAGAATATTATTTCATTCAGTTTTAAGAACAGAGGATGCACCTTATGTTAATGTAATTGGCTTGCAGGCATTTTTATGGCAAATCATAATTAGCAGTACACCTTTTCTGGAATACACAAACCGTTTCACGTCTGAAAACTCTCGGCCCTTAATATTCTTAAATATACAACAACATACTGCTTGGTCACTGATGACATTTTCTGCAAACATGTTATGTAGGCGTTTTGGGGTCTGAACTTTTCAGTATATTCGATAATATTATTATCCTCAAAATATCAAAATATTTATTCAGGAAAACTAAAACTAAAATGACAAATTAATTGTAAGAGAAACTCTCACGGTATAATTGACGTCATGGCCTAGTATTGGGCCACGTCCTAGCGGTTGAGTAACTCTTGTCTAGACAATCGAAGAGGATACAAGTAGCAGATTCGAAGCCGTTGAAATACGGACCTTTAATGGAATAATGAAAATGAATTTGACTGGCATGATTTTTGAATATGGTCGTAAACTAATCAAACTCAAAGACATATATTGTAAAAAGAATACACGGACAAAATACACAGCCTTAACATATTGAGAAATCCAACTGGGGAATAGAGGAGAATATAAAATATCCCGATTATCACTGAAGCGAAGCGCTTGCGAGACGTGACGAGCAATGGAAGAAACTTGATAGATGGGTGATTTGAAAACCCTCGCACGGCTAATTGGATGATAACTCATCCGTAAGACAGGCAATTGTGCTCTTTGCTTACTACCAACATCTCAATCAGAGAAAGTTCGCAAAAGAACGAAAATATAATGTTCGAATTCACGGGCGCCGTTAGCATGGGGGATAGGGAAACTCCTCCCCCAATGTTTTTGTGATAGGGTTCCATATCCCCATTCAATTTTTAAAAAAAATGCCTTTTACTGGCATATTGTCCCCCCCCCACACCCAATATTCTTATGCTGTCGGCGCCAATGTTCGAAATGTGTGGCCACACATTTTAAAACTTTAATTTTCCCTTGTTACTCCAAACACAATCTACACAGTGTACTTTACAAATTCTTAGTGTGTAGTGATACAGTAGACTAAAAATTCATATTTCTTAAAGTTGTTGCAAACAGTAAATTTGATTAATCGCAGAATAAAACTCTCAAGCCTTACATACAATTAAAACATATTTACATTATTAACATTAGTTTCAAAAGCTTAGTTTTCCAAAATATTCATGTTGAAATAATTATAATTATTGCAGATCGCTCTTGGCAATTGACCAATATAACCATGAGTTTATTACTTTATTTCTTTTTTTTTAATTCACATATACAGCTAAACTCTTTTTTAATAACAAATTGTGTTTCCATTGAGAAGTTACTATTGGAGATTTGTAAAACAGTAGTGAAATTGAACGTCAGTTTATTATATTTATTTTGCAATTGTTAAATTTGACTATTTTGGAAATTTTTTGTTAATTGCAGAAGTTAAGCAAAAAGAGTGAAAAAAATTGTAATTTGTGTTGCTAGTTATCGGTTTGGTATTGTGCGGACTCACGAATCAACGATCATTGATACAGGAACCCACATTTCCAAAAGGTTTAATCATGATTTAATGTTCACCATTTTGTTTCCCCGCACATACGCTTTTCCCATCCAGAATCCAGATGGACCGACTCATCAGCGGTTTGCTCTGTGTTCCCGGCCACGGAAAAGATATTAGCTGCAGGCGACGATTGAGTTTAGTGTACAACACGGTACGACGCAAAGATAACTTGATCGTATTTTGGCAAACTCCTTTACAGTCATTTCCTGCTTATATAAATACCCCTACTGGACATGATGATTACGACCCTCCGAGTGTGACACCACGAACCCTTGAGTGGAACAGCAAATCATCAATTAGTGTTAAAGGGGTAACCAATGAACATTTGCGTATGAAAAGGGTGAACAGCCAATAAGATCATTGCGAGTGTAGAGACGATGAGGCGAACACCAATAAAAGACATTCTTTCGGTAGGACTCTTAGCGAGATGGTCACGCTGCCCATGATGGACATTCATAATGTCTTACAATAATAATGTCAATTCTTAATCGTAACAATTTAAGTTATTTTGCTATGTGATTGTAAATAATTTGTGTAACGTAGAGACATGCTGTCTACATGGTTCATCTGTATCTTGGTATTTCTGACTCAATTTCGATAAGGTTCCAGGGTAACAATCCACGTGAGTTGACGTACGAGCTAAAACCCTTCTGATATAACTTATAAGCTATCGGTGATATTATGGAGTCTATCACCGCTCCATCGTTCTGCAATCCATCATAGAACGATAACCAAATCTATAAATGTAGAAACTGCAATTGGTAACCCTACGATATAATAGTTTGGTATAGAATGCCAAAATTGACTGAACATCCAAAACAAGACAGATACCTATGCCTGACTTCCACACTCCAATCAGGCTACCCCAAGAATCACACCAGAAGTCTCTGCAGAAAATTAGAATTCGATAAACAAATTTCTATAGCAATCTTGAATCACACCTCATAATTTCCAACAATACGATATGACATAGATATTACAAAATTATTAGTTATAATATCCCTCCATAGCTAATGATAAATATTTAAACTGAACTCTCTTATATAGTTAGTATTTTCAATATATGTTATTTATCAATAACATATATTGATAAATAACATATATTTTCAATATATGTTATTTAGCATCGGAGAAAACTCTTTAGCACTAGTAAATAAACTTTTCTGGCATAGTACTTCTTTAGCACTTAATATTTCCTCTATCCTATATGATAAGCTATTTATTAAACAGCATTCAGGATACGGTTTTACTGGTATGTATTAAGGTACGATAAAATAGGGTACCCAATATAATTGTGTAACCCTCAAAATATTTTATTTGGGTAAAAAATATCTTTATTCCACTGGAACTATATTTTTTTTATTTTTTTTCCTCTTTTCAATATTATTAAACAGTCCATATTCATATTTTACTGTGAGTTAATGCGTATTTTTGTATAAAATTAAATACGCATATACGAATTTAAAACCATATAAGAATATATGAATAATATATTAAACATTGCTTGAACTAAGTACGTTAACCAATTTCACCACTGAAAGTGTAACATTCAATATATGCAAGGTTGTTACTTACGAAATGGATTAAACGTTGATGCTCGAGAATTTGGAATTTTCCTTTCCTGAGACGTGTGACAGCAGACGAGTACAAAATCAAAATGCACCAGAAGCGGAGAGGAATTCGCAAGTCATAAGACAGAACTTAAATCAAAATAAAAGCCAATTCTAAAAATACCGCCTATACGACAGTATTTAACGCTTGAATTCCAATGCTGTAGTATGGGGGCGGGAGGTAAGGTAAGGCTTAAAACAAGGAGGTGTGTCGCCAACACAATTTATTTTACTTTTCTAGCGTTACGTTACCAAAAGCAGTAAGGAGACTTCCTCAAGAACGGCCACCATAAGCCAACTGTGGTTTAAATTTGGGATATATTAAACAAAATTAAAGGAGAGGCTTCGTCACATAGGAATGGCCCTACTTGGCACACACCAGGATTTGATTAAAGGAAAAAAAAAGCATTTGGATTTGACTTCCTTGTAAGAGGGAAGGGTAGATGACCCACTAGACTTTGTAATATCGGTGATTACACGCCAAGAGCTACTGGTTACCATAAAAATAACTATTAGATTGAAGGTTATTCGAAGTAGCATGAAGTGTTTGCCACTAACACGTCATTTAACAACGCCATGTATAGTAATTTCAGCTAAACTAGCCTGAATGTGCCCATTATCGCTCAAATACTCTGCCATTTGAAATTTTAATCTTCACCTGAAACACGATTTCTTAAGAAAATTCTCCATAAGGCTATAATTAATAATAAGTCATGCTTCAACAAATATAAAAGGTTCAAAACCCTGTCCAAACGAAACTGCAGATCAACAGCGGTTGCAGTGAAAAATGCGTTAAGATACAACGGAACGAGGTACAGAAACCATAGTGTATTAAACCATTATCCTTCAAATCTCTTTGATAATTGTGAATTGTTCTAAATTTTCATTTATCCATCGAATTGTATGCAACCGTTAGCTCTACATTCTGAACTATTAGACTATTAGTCTATTAGATAACCCATGTAAACGACGGAAGAAACAATCCGTCATATAAAGTACTTTCTCTGATAAACGAAACGTATCTGCTAGTCATTTTTACAATCTCTTTTTACCACCTAAATATATTTTTGTACTCAAAATAGTTTTTCTTTTGTTGATTTCTAGATTTATTAAAATAATAATAATTAAGGCGAAACCTCTTATTAACCAATATATTACTACTAACTAAAAGCAATAATATACTGACACGCATTCTAGTAAAATACATCCAATTTCGTTTCCAATTTTTACTGTGAAATTAATTTAAAATCTAATATATTATGCGAATAAATAAAGAAGAACACAATACGTTCATAGATAGCTAATACTCATAAATAGCTGAGACCCTTAGATAGCTGAACTCCATTATTATGTTGATCACCCTGCAATATGTTCTTCCACAACCTCTTTAACGTTTAATGTGTAAGAGAGGATGCATATCGTTCGTTTATAAACTGGCTGAATCCTATTTAAAGATACGTTAAAAAACAGCTTTCGTTACATATCAAAGAGCTAAAAACAGAAGATAGTTTTCCGTATAATTTTAAACAAAATACGTGATTTCTCCAACATATTTTGGGCTAACTTGGGACGGACTAAAATAATGTTGTCCTGTTGTTAAAAAAATAATGTTGTCCTTCCTCAGCAGAGCGCGACAGATCTGTTTTTGTATAGAAAGGAAAATAATTTTAAAGTTCGATGATTCAGAACCTGAAGTTTCCTTCTCTAAAATCAACGCTTTATTCGATTCCACTGCTTCCTCTTTTTCGTTTTTGGTTTTAATATCAATCGTTAAACTCTAACGCAATGGGCGGTAGTCAACAGAAAGTAATATAAAATGTTCTGTTTCTGGTAGAACGCAAATCAACAAGAATATCTAACGATTTGTTTTTTTGTACAGTATTGGTGTCATCGTACCTATAGCTATAATTTCAGTCATAGTATTTCTTTCCGTTATTGACGTATATAAAATTATTATGTAGTTAATTTCTGACAAATGTTTCTAAGTTAATTCTATGTGTAGTTTATAGCTATTCCCCAGTGAATGAAAATTTAAAGAAGATATCATTTAATAACTTATATTAATTATTAATATAAATTAATATAATAATTATATTAATTGTGTAGATTAGTTTAATTTATTTGACAAATTAAGGCTATATTGATTAAATGCTTAATATTATACTCACGTTTACACTTTAGGGAAATATTACAAATACGATCTGCCAATAATTCAAGGTACAGAGCTTAGGGTCATGTTAGTGGAAAAGCCGCTATGTTCCCGCTAAAAGCCTTATATGGATTAGTATATTTCGGACATGGACCACCTTCATAATTCAATTAATGGCTAAGAGATGGTTTAGATATATTGGTTACTTATGTGTTTTGAAATGTACATTCATCGTTTTAATACTCTATTTTGTTCATAAAGTATAATGGGCAGTATAAAGTATAGCACAGGGGCGGACTGGGCTGCTGGTGCACCCACATGGAAAGTGACCACCCTTGCGACTGGACTGCAATCGCGCAGGTGGTCACTGTACGTGACAGACTTTGGTATAAGCCTAAATCCCTACCAATTCTGCCTTATGAAAAATGGTCGCCTTGTGCAGGTAGCCAATTCACAAAGATGGTCACTTCGCCAGGTTCCACTATATATATATATATATTGAATCCGGATATATACTTACACTTACGGAGTATATATATTCTGGTCTTTTAGTAGGAGGAAATATTTACACAGGCATATAATTCCATGTCATTCTATGCATATAATTCTATGTCATTCTACGCATATAATTCTATGTCATTCTACGCATATAATTCTATGTCATTCTACGCATATAATTCCATGTCATTCTACGCATATAATTCTATGTCATTCTATGCATATAATTCCATGTCATTCTATGCATATAATTCTATTTCAGGCATATATTCTATGTAAATATGTGCATATTTACATGGAAATTAATTCGTTTTTTTTTACTTAAATTGAACTGAAAAACAATAAAAATAAAATTACGGAGCCAACGTACTTTCGACAGATTAATTGCATTCTTTGAACTTCAATTCATATCAAATCATCTGAAAAAAAAAAGCTAATTATTCTGCTCTGAGCTATTATCCAGATATGAAATCGTTAAACATAACATCGTTTAAAGGATTTACATTTCATATCAAATGGATAAATGTTGTCCTTTTTCGGTAACAATGCATATAGCTTGACTATTTTTAAAGATTTGAATTCTGAATGCTTCATGAATTATCCAAAGTAAAAGGAAAAAGCGTGTTGCAACATTCCACAACTGATTTTATCCATAAAATCAATGACCTGGTTTTCTCATGGTAACAAATTCTTCACTTACACCGCATTTCTAGCTAAGGAGATCACATTTTGAACCTTTTGACATTTTTTCTCCCATATCTTTCATGGATAAACTGGTTTCTCGTAATTAAATTTAAAATAGTTATTCATACATTGTGCTTTTACTCTTGATATTTATTTCTTGGATTATGATAGTTGTTAATTAATTGTGCTTTATTATTTAGCTATCTTAAATCCTTCTTTACTGTTCTTAGTCTTTGATAGTTTTCCTTAGTTTTCAGTGATTTCAAGGAGAGAACATACGTGATAGTCCACACAAATATTCATTGAATCATCTAAAATACAATTAATTTTAAAAATACGGAAACCTTTATAATCCAAATTAATTGGGACTGACCCTATATGGCTGAAGCGAGATGTTTGTATAATCAAATCCCCTGTTTAGCCTTAATTATAGTACTAATTAAAAGCACGCATTTTTATAATAGGTACATTGATAAGACAGGAATGTTGTCTTATATCTTAAATATGAATACACTTTTCTGATATCTTTTACATTGAAATCATTTATCTAAACAATCTCATAAAAAGATTTAAAACGAATATTCGTTTGACCTAATTTGGACGAACTATGTACTAAGATTTAGGGTCAAATGAAATGAATTTAGTAATTTAATAATGAATAGGTAATTTAATGGACCTCCGATCCACAGGAAGTATAAACATATCCACTATGCCGAAAAGCCAAGTGATGAGTTCATAACCAGTAATCATACCATTAATTCATGGTAGCACTAATTCCAATGACGTTCTTTATATTCAACGGATTATCAAAATTCGTTAACAATTTTCCAAAGGCATCGTTCTGCGAATAAAACATAGTATTGAATACTATAAATAGTTTTAGGGTGCTATTTTTCACTGCATCGCCACCTTTTTTTAATCGTTTTCGCCTTCCTGGAACACCTTTCAATTACACATATTTTCTATTTAAATAAACAAATAATATATAGGTTTTGTGACAAAAATATTCAACGCGCCTTGAAGCACAGGCATCGATTTTATATATTTGCTTTATGTAAGATATTATTACCCTTCACAGGGATAACACAATTGAAAAATTATGGTCAACACAGAAAAGCCTCCGGGGCGAGATTTTTGTGAGTTTTTCGTGGGGGAATTTATTATACAATAATTTTTGCCACCCACGTTCATATAGCTCAAACTAGAGCTTTTTTTATATTTGGAGAAAAAGAGGCGCCGTCCTCATCCTGGATTCGAACCAGGGTCCCCGCGTTGAGCCCGCGGTGTCTTGACCTACTAGACGAACGAGGACAAGAACAAACGCATTTTTCTCCGTATATGAGGATGTAAGATATTATTACCCTTCACAGGGATAACACAATTGCCAAATAATGGTCAACACAGAAAAGCCTCCGGGGCGAGATTTTTGTGAGTTTTTCGTGGGGGAATTTATTATACAATAATTTTTGATACCAACGTATATTTAGCTCAAGCTAGAGCTTTTTTTTTTTTGGAGAAGAAGAGGCGCCGTATTCATCCTGGATTCGAACCAGGATCCCCGCGGTATCTTGACCAACTAGACGAATGAGGACAAGAACAAGTTAGTTGGTCAAAATACCGCGGGTTAAACGCGGGGACCCTGGTTCGAGTCCAAGATGAGGACGGCGCCTCTTTTTCTCCAAATATAATAAAGCTCTAATTTGAGGTACCTAAATGTGCATGGCAAAAAAATATTCTATAATAAATTCCCCCACCAAAAACTCACAAAAATCTCGCCCCGGAGGCTTTTCTGTGTTGACCATTATTTGGCAATTGTGTTATCCCTGTGAAGGGTAATAATATCTTACATCCCAATATACGGAGAAAAATACGTTTGTTCTTGTCCTCATTTGTCTAGTTGGTCAAGATTCCTCGGGCTAAGCGAGAGGACCCTGGTTCGAATCCAGGATGAGGACGGCGCCTCTTTTTCTCCAAATATAAAAAAAGCTCTAGTTTGAGCTACATAAACGTGGGTGGCAAAAAAAATTATTATATAATATTTGTCTTAATTACTTAGAATTGGAACTCCGTCTTTTATCCACATTATGTATTCACAGGATACTCACGAAGTATATTCAGAGAATACCCACAGATAATATTCACGGAAGAGTATATATTCAAAAAAAGTATTTTATTTGCATTCGGATAAAATCCTTTCCTATTTTTACACCTTTTAAAGAGGAATGTTGCTGGATATTGGTGGGAAAAGTATGTAAAATTATCTCTCACTTTCTCTTTGTGCAATCGGACTAATTAAGTTCGTTAACTATTAATATTACTTACATGTTTTCATCCAAAACGTCATTTGTTCCCTCATCTCCAGTGGTTCCTCTATTCCACTATAATAACTCCTGTTTGCTCAAAACACGGTTAATGTTATGAGTAATTAGTATTGCCAAAATGTAAAAAAATGCAAAAAGATCGATATCCATACTTGCAAAAATTCTTAGACTACAAAATATGTATTGGTACATCAAAAAGAATGGCCCTATTAACATTAGTATAGTTAACTTGTTGAAGATAATGCGTCAAGTACAGACATCTGCAAGAATATAACTTTCTTAATGTATTAAGGATCTATCGAAAGATCTACTTAATTTATAAATGAACAGTAACATAAATATTCATAATTTGGTGAATGGCATGCTCACACTTTCATAATAGTGTCCACTAGCACGCGGAAAGATACCATATTAATTTGACAAAGACTCCAAAAGATTGTCGGCCGCTGTCCTATGGATTAAAGAAGGAGGAGGTATTATTTATGAATTCCATTCAGACGAGTTTGGGAAGATACATCGTGAAACAGACAAGCTTTTTTTTGGCTAATGCGACTTTCCAATGTCCATGGAAATTACATTTTAATAGTCGGCATTATCAAAAGCAAATCTTTATCATACTACAACAGCATTCCTCAAACTTCTCTTATACTCACGGACAATTTTTAATAATTTCTTTGCTATTGGAACCTTTTATTGGAAAAAAATTAAGAACCTACAGTGCTACCTCTTAATTAAGGACACCCACAGGACCGGACGCTTTGACTCTCAAATAGAGATGTCTCTTCTATGGAGGTACATATGCTGATGCATACTCATACGGGGAGACCAAAGGAAGTCCTCAAATATGGTGTCCCTTATTCAGAACTGTCCCTTACAGAAGGTAACACTGTTTATATTCGGAAACTAAAGTTGCCGAATTTGGATAATGGCATTAGACCCCATGGGCCACTATATATTATGACCTAAATTACTTTGTTCTGAGTAGCATTATTCAGATATTGAATGCAGCGTTATTATAAATATATGTTCCAACATAAATTGAAAACTAGCTGAAAGGGTTAAAATACTAAGATAACCGCAAAGATTTAAGTTTTCGAAATTGTACTGCGCACAATGGATTTTTACCCTTCACCGATGGGTACCCTTTCAATCCGTGGTGTTCAGTGTATTATTTCACTACTTTTTCCCTGAAAATTCATGACGATCCTACGGACCATTAGAAAGGGGTCGTCATGGTCCATCGGTGGTCCGCGGACCACGGTTTAGGAAACGCCGTATTGGAAGATATATCACAAAGAATTAACAGGAAAAAGCTTTAATTTGATTTCTTCTGTTTAAAAATTTTCAATGAAATTGAGCAGGATATTAATGTTTTAAAATTAAAATTATCTACATCGTTGAACTAATTTTTTTGCTTTAAATTATAGTTCACAAATTCTTAAGCTGAAAAAGATAAATCCTATTAATAAACCTTGCGTATGTGTTTATAAAAATATAGTAATGCATTGTTTAAAAAGAAATTGGGCGGAATAGGCGTAAAATTGACTAAAATGTAGGATCGATTTTTTTAATTATTCGGAAATTATTGGATTAACGAGATTCCGGACTTCGGAATTTTTCGGATTTCATGTTCACTATAAGGAATACAAAATTCCAATCGGTACTACAGCGTATGTCCGTAGAAAATTGGAATTTCACAGAAAAATTGAATAGAATTTAATTGAAATTATTCATCTGTAACCCTACGTTTCTTATTTCTAATCCTCACAATTTAGATATTTTTCAAATATAAAATATGAATGCATTACAAACTACAATGATTATTATACAAATACGGTAATATATATAAGGCAACATTCAAGCAACGAATTGGCATGAATATATATAAGTTCGAAGAAATGCAGTAAATCCATCCAGTTAAAATTATATTTATTAATACTTAAATGTTAAATATTTCGTTACCACAAAATAAACTAAATAAAATAAATATAATATAATACTAATAAAAATAAATATAATGCTAAATAATACTAAATATATAAATGAATACACAATAATAAACAATAATAAATATAATACTAATAAAAATAAATAAAATAAAAAAAACTTTGAAAATTTAGTAATCTGTGTCTCGTGTACACACGTCGATGAGAAATTTAAGGCTAATTCGATTTTAGAATTTGGAAAACAATTACACGTGCTGTTGCCAAATATAAAAAGTGAAATTATAATTATGCAAAATGTTTTGCTAGATACGGAAGGTGTATTAAGTTTGCTTTTCTTGCGTTTCTAAGTGGCAACAGTAAAGAAAGACTGCGAAGTGAACTAGCATTTCTATTGTGGGAGCCGACAGTATAGGTTACGATTACAAAAGGCGGCCGTGTAGATCAAGGAAGGAAGAGAGAGGGAGAGGGAGAAAAGCTCTCCGGATTTGGGGTTCTCCCGGACTTTGGAATCCGGAATTTTTGAATAACCTGTTATACGCTATATTATGAATCTTCATTAGCCTTTTATCCATTTGGGTCAGTCATACATATTTGTCTATATGTCTAATTAGCATTCTTACGAGTTATGATAACGAAACGTTATCATAACTCATTTTGGCACGTTATGGTAACATAACGATTTGTGTCAATTAATCGCCAGTTAAAATGATTTCATTACTCAAATGAAAAAACTATTATGACAAGGTTAATTAAATTAACCTCAGAACTACTTAGGAGGCAACACATTTTATGAGCACCATCCAAATTTCAAACCATCGTCAAATTCTGTAATGTCAGTTCTACTTATACAAAAATGAGACGATTTTCCTGCTTAAGAAATTACAGTAGAAAATTGGAAACTCAGGTAAATTCACGATCTCTGAAGCATAGATTGATGCAGAAAAATAATATAAGCACAAAAAATATTTCGAAACAGTTCAAAGACTGAAATCAATACTTCAGCATGATTCCAAGGTTTATTTAAGCAACATAGGAATTCCTGTTCAGTTCATGTTTGTGAACCACTTTTTAGTAAAACACAAGAAGAAAAATGCATTTGTCAAAAATCTTCCTTTCATAAACATAAATTGTGAAGCAATGGGTCATAATACAGCTTAAAATTTAAAAATATAGTCAAGCTATGACAATTAAGTCTTCAATACTCATTCCTGAATTATTCAATCCCCAGTCCTTTTTTTTCCTTAATATTTAATAAGAGCATAGGCCTAAGTACGTGGGAGTAGTGCACTTTGTTTTTCCTGGAAATAATTCAACATCCCCTAAATCTCAGGATAGTTAGACCAATGAAAAAGAGCCCTTTAGAATTGAAGCTTTAGCTTCGGTATTACGGGTACGTATAAGCTGACTATACATGACACAATTTATGTCCATAAGCATATATATAATGCGCGTATATGAATAAATAGACGCATGATACATGTGCATACGCAGTGCATATAAAATAGAAGAAATGTTAAAAGAAATGGGAACGTTCGTTGCCTTTTCGGTATATAGTATTTTGCAAACAAGTATATAGTATTACAAGTATATAGTAAACAAGTATACAGTATTTTGCAAACAAATTATTTAATATTTCGGCTCAGCATCAGACTCGGCCGCCGGCTTTTTCCCCCTCATGGGTAATAGAACTTGCGCCCTGATGGGCTATAGAACTTGCGCCCTGATGGGCTATAGGACCCGCGCCCTTTGATAATCCTAGGTATGCGCCGTTTGAGAGGACCCAGTCGGCCCCTGCTTCGGCTTTCACACCCTATTATTTGACACGCCAATAAATGTCAATAAATCGGAGAGTATATTATTTAAAATAAGTATACGATATTTTTTTACTCATCTCAAGCGTAAAGATCGATAAGGTTCAACGAAAATTACTTTACACCCAGAGACATAAAAAAAGGTATCTTTCGATCGTCCAACAGTATCTCTTTCCTGGTACGACTTTCCTCCACTTGACCACTCCCTTGTTTATTCAGTTACATCAACTTGTCTTCACATTTCTCTTGTCCGTTATTTTTACCATGTTTAAGGATATTGCTACCCAAAATTCCGCATTGTTGTTTAAGGCTTTCACTGCAAATATCCGTAAGCATAGGAGTTAGTTCCTCATCCAATGTATGAAATTGAAAAGATTCGTTTTTTTATTCTTCATTTGTTTTTGAAGCATGAAAATTGTTGAAAGTAAAATGAGGAGAAGAAAAAAGATTCACTCGAATATTTAAACTATGTACTTCGCCAAAATGTCCATTCTGATAAACGGAGTTGAAGAACTACTGAGAAGACAACACAGTTTTAAGAGCAAACATCCAAATTTTAAACCATCGTCAAATTCTTTAATGCCAATGCTACTTATGCAAAAATGAAACGATTTTCCTGCTGAAGAAATTACTAAAGAAAATTCGAAGCTCAGGTAAATTAGTTTTTGATACTATGATTCCTTAAAAAAATTCGTATAATTTCTTAAAATGTTGTTGAATACTTCAGAAAAATTTGTGAATTTATAATTTTAGATGTTTCGGTAACTTTTGAAGTTATAGATTCAATGAGAGTTAAAATTAATTAAAATAGAAGTATTATATTATAATTTTACATATAGGTTTGTGATTTTCTATTACATACTGCTAATTTTTTCAGCTGTATCTATTTAAAGTTATTAGATATACACACGTAACATTTTATTTACTTAATTTAATCAAACTAGTTGAAATATTATCGAGATTATACCATTTTGGGCTTCGCCAATTCACAATATTAAATATTTAAGACATTGTATAAAATTAAAATGTTAAAATGTCTGTTAAAAAAATCGTTGTTTTCAACAACTTGGATTTGTGTTTAATTATACAGTGTGATTCTAAATTATTATTGGGGTTTCCATATCCGATAATCTTCAAACCGGAAAAAAAATCAAACTACTTATTGAATATTAAAGTTGAACCCAAGTAGTGTTATTTAATATCTTAAATTCTTTTTATTCTGCACTATTGATTTCATAGATAATAAAAAGTTCGAATTACCTTTCAATGTCCTGTAATGTAAGCAGTTAAATTAATTAATTTATTTATTTATTTTTGGTTTGATAGTTAAAGCGGCGGGAAATTTTACAATAATTTAGGTTTATCCTATACACCGTTATACTAAATATTATTATTATTATTATTATTATTATTCCCTG
This sequence comes from Dysdera silvatica, assembly GCA_006491805.2. Classification (NCBI taxonomy): domain Eukaryota; kingdom Metazoa; phylum Arthropoda; class Arachnida; order Araneae; family Dysderidae; genus Dysdera; species Dysdera silvatica. The sequence goes on from QLNU02015003.1 coordinate 106,517,259, forward strand.
TGTCCAATATGCCCATATGCCTTTTGCTTTGCCCCTTCATCCTAGCTAAAGGCCTGCCACAGGGTATGAAAGGATAACTCGGAAAGTGGTATTTTCCATAATATCAATGCTGCAGAATGGGCTGAACAACTTCAACGTAACAGCTAAAATTTTTCAAGTTACACTCTCTTATTTCATAAATGGCTATATTTTGTTGTTTGGTTCCGTTTTGAAAATTGTAGACCATTGGATCCCTGACAATATAATTTAGAAAGGCCTTGTATTATAAACGAACTTCATTGCAAACGAAAGATAATTCTTTTATCCATAATGAAATATTACGGTTTAAACCGCATGGGCAACAAAGGGTAAAGGCTTCTGGGTTTATTTAAATCGATACTACTCTTAACGTCTTACAAGAAGAAGCTATTCAGTACTAATTTCTAAAAAAGTAACAAAATTCCCATTGCTACACAGTAGCATTATTACTAATATTTGACTTTTATTAAACTGGCACATGTCTGGAAGCCTTGAACCGATTAGTAAGTGCAGAATCATTCAAAACTTTCCAAGAGCAAAGTTTTAATCCTTTCGGATTTGAAACATTCGTTTTCCTTGGTTCATTTCAGATCATTACTTTTCAGTTTCCTTCTATAGGCTTAGTAGCTCTTTAAAAGTTCCTACTGATCATTTTATATTTGCTGACTTATTTCTGGTCTACGGACATCAAACTAAAAGCTCACTTTGAGATATTTGCATATTATTGTGTATTCAACCTTCCTCTCTTTCTCTGCGTTTATCTACCATTTTCCTAACTTTGCTGCAATTGCATATTCAAAGTAAGTGTATTTTAGACACAGGCAGAGCCGACGATGGGAGGGGGTAGAGACCGCAGCCTGGGGGGGCACGAATGAAGTTTAGGGTATCGAGCTGTCAAGAATCTATGCTGTGGGAGGGGGGCGGCCCAGGGAAGGTGTCATGGGTCCCATCGAAGGGAGACTGGAGATTAGCGTTGTCTCTCGGTGCCATTGGACATACGTCTACGTACAGTAATAGGTACAGATGTATCATATGATACATAGGTGTGTATTATTGAATCATAATTTCGTCTCCATCAAATTAACAGGACCTTACAATATGCAGAAGTTTTCCTTCCTCCCCCTCCACACACACACACGCACACAGAGCCATAATTAAAGCTGACCTATCTAGAACAACCCTCAGCTTAAGCCGTTCAGAGGATTGACACCAAAATTTGGATACAGACTATCCAAAGGATGCAGGAGAAAATTTCGGCAAAAAAATAGTTTAAAAATATCTGCTAGGGGGCGCTTTTCGGCAAAACGAATGGATGAAATGACCAAAACTAAACAAAAATAACATCGTTAATATTTGGTGACAACAATTACTGGGGATGTAAAGCATTACGAATGAAATTACAAAAAAGTATGTACGCTCGTATCACGCTCGTTGTACGAGCAATGGAAAAAAGCTACTTCGAATGCACGCAGAAGATTGTAATGATACGGTATTGCTCTTTGAGGAAATTACTGCTAATGGCCTTATGACATGTTTTGTGTCGGCCCTGAGATATCATTGGCATAATCTGGCGGGGGGAAAGGGGGCGCTTTCCCCCCAATTTTTTTTAGAAAAGAGGCAAAATCGTACCTTTTTTTTTCCATGCAATTTTGGGGGAAGATTTTTGCCTCCCCCAACCAGTTTACGCTATATTTGAACCCCAAGTTACGCTATATTTGAACCCCAGTTTACGCTATATTTGAACCCCAAGTTACGCTTATGTGCGATGCCATAACATAAATATTAACGGGCGCTGTGCAAATTTCTTTTTTTCTCTATATAGAGTATTTGCATTCATTTGAAAGGTTTCGATGAAGTGTTTATCGATTATTGACGAAGAAATGTTAACAATATTATTCTTGTTTAGCGTTAGTCATTTCATCCGTTCGTTTTGCTCAAAAGCGTCCCCTAGCGGACGTTTTCAATTTTTTTTTTATAAATTCTATTTCCTCATCCTTTAGATAGTCTGTTTTCTAATTTTACTGTCAATCGGCTTAACAGTTTAAGCTGCAGGATGCTGTAAATGGGCCAAATTTAATTATGACCACCCTGTATATTTATATCTTCATCTTCTATCGTATTTAAAAATGTTCAGCGGTTATCTATGCACTGCTACATAATATTTTGTATATTTACGAATTTTACGGCGCAATGACAACAAGAGTCACGCTACACCGGAACCTTCTATGTCCTAGGGAACCAACCCCGGGTTGTCGTCAGCAGTTAGTCCGTAAGCGTTTCTTTTGTTTCGGCACTTTTGAGAATTGAACCCGAGGTAACGACGTGCTAGGCGAACGCGTTACCACTATAGGGCCCAATTAAGGTATGTTCACGCTTCTCCTACATAGATTCGCTGTGGACTATATCTATCTATATTGAGTGGCGAAGTGCTGAGGAGGCGCTCAAAATTCTCAGCGGCGCAAAATTTCAATATTAAACTGTGAAAGGGAATGCTAACGGGATTTAGCGGGGTGTAATACTTAATCAGCCCCTGGAGCTGGCAACCCACGCCGCTGCCTACATTCTAAAAAACCTGTTGCTCTATATTATATCCCTGTCCTATGTGTGTTTATAACTATTTCCTTGGTCTTTGCTTATTCGCTGGTATCATAAGACCTTGGAGCCTCCATGCTGAATTATTTAACCCAACTACTTTGACTTGCCGAATCATTAATGATGAATCTTCATATCATTAGATTTGTTCCGTATATTATTATGTTTGTTCTAAATATCATCATGTTTGTTCTGCATATCATCATGTTTGTTCTGCATATCATCATGTTTGTTCTGACATCATGATGTTTGTTCAGCATATCATCATGTTTGTCCTGCACATCATGATGTTCGTTTTGCATATCATAATAATTGTTCTACATATCGTCTTTGCCAATTGTTTCCAGTTTAGATCATCCCACACTTCAACATTATGATCTTCATTCGCCTCTTAGTTGACTTTGATGTCTTCGAACAATGGATGAGAATTGAATTGAAATACATATTATTCAAATCCTTTTTGTTCGAATGCAGAGTTAGAGTCCTCATTGGAATGAATGTTCATTTTACATTGATTCTCCAGTCAAATTTGACAAGTCTCTTGAGTTTTTGCGTGATAGTTACTTCTTCTGGGAATGGTGGCCGCCGACTTCTTCTGTTGATATCTGCTTCCTGAATTTCAAGTACGAATCATTGGTATGCGTAGGTGATGTCGATGGACGTTCGAATTGAAAAATATTAAATTCTTTAATTGAAAAATTAGTGTTGTTTCATTGAAAAATTGGTTTTGTTTAATTGAAAAATTAGTTTTGTTTAATTGAAAAATTTTTTTTGTTTAATTGAAAAATTTGTTTTGTTTCATTGAGAAATTAGTTTCGTTTAATTGAAAAATGTTAAAACTTTAAGTATTTCAACAACGATTAAGCTTTAAAAAATTGCGTACTGTATATGTATCAATTTAACTTTCAGAACAATCTTTAGAGCTCAAATGGTCGATCAAAACATTTCAGTAAACGATATGCACAAACAAGACGCACATGGAAGTCCAAAAATTTTGAGATATAAATGGAAATTTATGACGGAAACTTTAGCATAAAATGTCGAACGCTTTCACATACTTCATACAATCCATGATGAAGTCCAAGCGTATGTGTGTCGGTGTGGGGAGAAAGAGAAATATGCTCGAAGGAAAAGGTCAAAAATATGGTAACATACTTTGGATACTGGCAAAATGATTATCCCCATCTTTCTTGTTGGTCATAAGTTAGCATAAATCATTCACAAGACTTTAAATAATGATTAGCATGAAATATCATGAACGATAAAGTTTCCCTTATAAGACTCGCTTATTTTTTGTTTTCATTGATTTTAGATCCTAAAATTTGAAGACACACGACAAGATGAAGGTCCCTTTGTACATAAGTATCTCTGCTATCTTTATTTCGATGCTTATACTGTGTGCTCAAGAAGGCAACAGCCATTTATTAGGCCATTTAAATAGTGGTGGTGGTGACCAGTTGTCCGCTATGCTGGTTGCAGGCTTCCTCGCAAAGATCCTTTCAGATCAGGACCATGGAGAAGATTGCGGCCATATGCCTATGCCCATGCCCATGCCCATGCATCATGGATAATGATGCCACAAGTACAACAAAACCATCTGCAAATGCCGAATGCCAATATCCAAGCTTCATGGAATTTGACATTTAATTAAAAGTTTTAAAGAAATTTTATGTACAAAAATACTTGTGCTTATGTATATAGAAATTATAAGAAAATGTTTCGAAAATTTTCCTTTGGGTTTTTGTAAATAATAAACTGAAAATTATTAATTTCGGTTACTATAATTATTTCGACATGCTTATTATATATTTATTAACTTATATTGTTGTAAAACTAACCCTTTAATATAATTTTTCTTAAGATACATTTATACTGGGAATTAGTATTACACTGAATGTTGTTCAATACACAATACAAATATATTATGTATAATTTATTTTGAATATATATACATGTAAAGGATGTATAAAAAATGGCGGAAAAAGTTCACTACACGATTCCTTGTGAAAAATGAACAAAATATCCGGATTTGTTCAGATAGTATTCCCAATAAGATAATTAAGGCCAAAGATGAACGAATCACGCGCCAGACACGCCCATGATTAGAAAAGCAAACCAAAGAAATTCTTGGAGAGGCGCGGTTTACCACAAGTGGGTTTCATTCGTTAACTTCAAACCTGAAAATTTAGTTGCGTGTCCAAATACGTCATTGGAATTCCGAAGTATGGCAACCTAGTGAAGGTTCCTTCATCTTATCTGGTAATTTCTGGTTCATCTGGTAACTTCATAAAAAATGTATCCTTTGGCATAGGCAGAGTTCAAGTATTACGTAAGCAACTTTGCGGGAGTGGGTGGCTTTTGTGCTTATTTTCCTATGTTAGCCAATGTTAATTTTTGCTTACCAGGAGGAGGAGGTTGAAAATGGCCAAAATATTGCTTACGTAATACTTGAACGTTAGCATAAAGGCTATCTTTGAGGGAAGAGGGTAATTTCTTTACAGAAAGTGAGCAAATGTAGAGTAATACGGAAAGGGAATAGCCATTTTGAAGCCATCTGCCCCTTTCCCCGGCATTTAATCCTGTTGTTTTTGTATTCATATATCATATGACAGCAGTGGCGTACTGATAACCTCCACAGTAGGGAAAAATAGGGCCCGCAAGGAAAAGGCCCCGGTTCGTCATTTTCCACAAAACTTATAGTAAGTACTTTGAGAAAAAAAAAAATATCTATTATTTTACAATTAATGAGGCAAAAATTAATCATATGAAATTTTCTTTAAAAAATGAAATAGCGATCATCAGTTTCCAAATGGAAGGAAATAGCCTATGGCAAACTCAGAAGCAGCATGAACCTACTCCAAATGGGGGGAGGTCATTAACAACTCGGTACCCCCAATGAACTCGGTAAACCAAATGATTTACACGTTTTTAAGTGAACACCTGATTTTAATAGGAAATTGATTCTATTCAGATAAGATTTCCCAAACCCACAACATCTGCCTTGTGCAAATCTTTCACAGTTATAAAAATGGAGCTAAAATACTATTATTAAAGCCGAATCCACAAGAATCTGCTTTATTTCATTTCATTTCCTTCGAAACTGAATACCCAAGATGGTAAATTATGAACTAGTTTCGAAGTTATATGATGATATGCAATTTGTGCTGGCCCTACTGTTAGACCTTCCTGTGGAAAACGTTGCCTCACAAGTATTCTGTAGATATCTACGAAGTATTCCTTATAGATATTCATACATTGGTTCCGTTTAAATTTTTGGAATATATGCTCGTTGCTGGCAGTGGCGGATTATGTATTTCAAGGGCAGAGGCGCGGGTCTGGAGTTCACTTTACTATACCGTTGATAGCAAATACATCGCAAGCCTGTCAGACTGGCACGCGACTGCTTTCGAAATATGAGAAAAATACTGTTAGTTACAATATTTTTCCCACAACAAAGAAGAAGAAGAAGCGATGTTGAATTTAGCAGCAAACGTACATTTCGATCCGTATACATCCCATCCCTGGTATGAGTGATTTGGTACGATAAATCACCAAATCTGGAGTTTGCTGTTAATTATAACGTAACTAAACTAACTCTTTAGTGAAGTTTCGATATCCCAAAGTTCAAGTAACACGTGACCTAAGCAAGTTTTTAAAAACCAGTGAAATCGTCGCTTCTTCTCTCTCTTCGTGGCAAGGGGCGTACATTCGCGAACGCATATGTAATTGCATTAAATCGATGCTAAATGGGTTGGCTTTGCCTTATTATTGGTTCAACTATGATTTGAAATAACTTATTAAATATTGATTTTAAGCAAAAATTGTACTGGACATTTTTTATTCCTTTTTTCACAAGGAATCGTGTAGTGAATTCTTTTCCCGCCATTTTGTATACACCCTATATATATAATCAAAATATATTCCTATGTATTAAAATTGTCACCTATTTCAATTCAAGCTAATATAGTAGCAAAACTTTGACACTAAAGTCATGTACCAATCTTTGATTCCACAATTAATAAAAGTGGTGTCTTTAAGTACAATTTTATCGACTTCGACTGACGCTAGTTTGTCCAAAGCAGCAGGCGCAATCGGTAGACTACTCTACAGAGAAAATCTGCTCGAAACGAAATCGATATCCATCCCTGCCAATTTTGATCTACCCCTATAATTCCCTTAATTGATTTTAATTTATCACCCTCTGCAATTTATTTCCTCTATAACCATCCGAAATTCATCATACTAAAAAGTTTAAGGCTGCCCAGTGTTGCCAGCTATATAGCTTGACATGATTTCAATAAACTAAGTGACTCCTGTTCACTGCGCCTACAAATTCTACAAGCTAGCGGAAAATAACTCTTTTCGAGGTTAAATGTTAAATTAAGGAAAGAAAGTAACTATTAAATTTTGAGAATCGCATTAAATAGCTTTGTAATTAAGAATTCTCTTTTAAGAATCCTTGATATGGAATGCGATCCAAAATTTAACGTAGGAAGTAAAGTACAATTTTTTACAAACGATCTTCCGAGTCTCAGAAATGTAAAGACAGTCAACTCGACTAAACCTAAATTTTTTTAACTGTTATTG
>QLNU02015003.1:106524555-106538835 GCA_006491805.2 Dysdera silvatica
TTTTTATTTACTCTCTTTTTTATACTCTTATCTTGACAAATGTTGATATTTTCATGATTCATTCACAAGAAATTACGTAAAGTAAAGTAATTAGTAAAGCGATTTTTATATGCTATGAGCAAAGTGTGAATAGCAGTGAAGGTCAATATCAAAATAAGCGTTAAAATCAATATTAAACACAAAAAATAATTTTGATTTATTGATAAGATTTCTTTTGCAATACAACGTTAGTCATCGGTACCTTTAAAAGAAATAAGATCGAATACCAAGTTCGAAACACACAAATGTGTATGTATTCATTAAATTGATTGATTTAAATGGAAAATAATAAATATCTGAATCTAACTTCCTATTACATTTTAGAATCGCAACAACCTCTTCGCCATCCCCCATAGACAAACACTGAAGCCTTCATATAACGATACACATAATTCCAGTCTCCATCTAGAGTAGACAAATGTCTAATACTGGCGTAGAATAGTTGATTCGTGCACTTTTGTAATGTGCTATAGATTTTGTGATTAGTAAATTAACGTTTTGGCAATTAGTTTTAAGCATGTAAAACTTTCTTCTTAAATTTGTCCAAGGGTTATGAGACCATATCAACTTCGTTTACTGTGTTTCCCGCTTGTGGACAAAGTATTTACAAATGCATGTGCATGTGACGGCATCATAATTAAAGTATGGAATTTTATCCAAGTATTTAACGTTCGCATAACGGCGATGACCTTATTTTTTACATAATTATTCAAACTAATATAATATAGCACGAAATTATCGCTACCTATCCGTAAAAAAAAAGAAGTATGGCATAATTTATTTATTAAATTACGAAACGCCAACTTGCAATGAAAAACCGCAGGTCAAGTCTGAAGCTTCTGTCTACGTCTTGCTTAAAGGTGCTGAGTCTTTTATTGAAATTTTATTTTAGGGCGTTCTGCTGCCGTTCCTGGGTAGGTGCCTCGTTCGCCTACTTTGAAATCCTCCACTATATATCCGCCTGCAACATGCGTGAATCTATTATTATCAGAGGATGTGAAGCACCCTCTGTTTCACCCTCTTGGATTTGCCCTTGTGCACGTTATAGTACATATTAGTAAACAATGACTCTGTTGTTCAGGAATTCAAAACATGGTCTAAGATTTATAAATAAACACAACGTTATAAGCGCAAGTAAGTTTACTTCACTTACACTTATAACATTGTCTTTATTTATAAATCTAATCTGCCTAATGCTATGTGAAAAATTATTTTATTTGCGATCTAAGACGTTCTCTATTCATATCATTTTCTACAACAATGGGCAAAACAGAACTTCCCAAAATATGCATTTTTTGATAAGCGAAGCTAATCCAATGTTATTTTACATTTTTATATAAGATGCACCTCTAGGAAAAACTAGTTTACATAACATTGTCTTGTTTCAGGTATCAATAAATATTTCATGAAAAGCATCCAGCCTTCTAAGATAATCTATTTAAAATTCACAATATCTGTGATCGTAATCACGCGTTTCCCACCTCTTTAACTAAATTAAACTGCGAAACTAATCCAATGTTAAAAAACAATGTTAAGCAACAAACCCATGTTAAAAAACCACTAACTTGACATTAATCTTAGTTAAACATATTAAACTTGATACAATTAACTAAACTTAGTTATACATAAATAAAGTTTAGCTTGTCTTTATATTTTAAATTTACATTTTAAAGTCCACCGATATTGAGCAATCAAGCGTTATCTAATTTGCATTTTTCAATGATTTTCGGCAGTTATTGCAATAGCTGCAGGCCAAATAAGCTAAATTCAAAAAGACTAAGCTTCTTCTCAGAAGCACCATACATGGCAACATTAAATTTAAAATAATTTTAGAGAATTCATGTTTGAAGTTTAGAGATAGATGTATGGATAGGGTCAGCTAAGATAAATAAATGATCTGCAAGTTAAATGAGGCTTTCACTCAACAGAATAGTTAGAGAAAAATGTGTGTTTTCATATAATCTTTAACGCATTGTTAAGAAACTACGAGATATAATTTCATAAAAATTACCGATTCATTATTTTTTAAAAATTTAAACTCTAGTATTAAATTTTGAAATTGATATTTATGAAAATAATTTGCTTCAAACGAGTTTTAGCAATGTGAAATAAATTACTTTGCTTTTGGAAATGGATAATAAATATAATAAATGGAAACAGAAATTTAATAATATCAATTGGAATATCACTACGTAACCCCATGACCTTGGGCCTACCTCATCTCTATCCATTGCTGCCTAGACAAATATATAACTGGAATTTATATATTTTTTCCCGGAAAATATACTTCAACGGGAAATTATATATTTTTCTTGTCATATATTTTTAAGTCAAAACAATATTATGAAAAATTAATAATCTATAAATATCATGTACTATATATGTATATATCTGCTTAAGGCTAAATTTAAAAAAATCTAATAACAGATTTAGAATAGTATATTTATTGAGCATTTCGGACAACACCCTCATATTCAACAACTTTTTATCTTTTTTAGCAGTGTGGTTTCGGTAGAAAATGAACTAAAACTAAATCGTAATTTTTCACTGTATACTAACAATGGCTAAAATGAAAATTCTTTAAACGATCAAAAGAAAAAAAACACAATATTAACTGGAATTGACCCTGTGATTTTCAGGCAGTTATATCGCAGTAATATATATATATATATGGCCTGCAAAAGGGTTGCTGGTATCTAACTGGAAGGAGACCCACACGCTGAACGTATGTGACGATGTGTGGAACCGGCCAGGCCAGTAACCTAGTGTCCTACCCCGCCTTCAAGTGGTGCAGGCTGAGCTTTCTATTTATGTGGCAAATTAATATTTGCTGCACGGATAGAAAGGCGGAAGGGGAGGGCTAATTCACCAACCCGTCTAGCCAGCGTGGTGAAATTATGGCTAATTCCTCCATTATGTTGACACACCAGAAACCATGGCCCCTAGTCTCCAGGTGCTGGAGTGCTCCTGATCAAGGCAGCGGTCAGTGTGGCATGAAAGCAGGGGGTGCTAAGAATCACTGGAATGGCCCAGGCTGCCGTTTGTTATTGACCTTGGCTACGTTTAATGGACGATCCCTTGCTTCTGAAGCAAAACTTCAGGAATTGGAAGAAGAACTTGACAAGATCAAATGGGACATTGTAGGACTCAGTGAAGTTAGAAGAAAAGGTGAAGAGTTGGTGGAACTTAAAAGTGGACATTTGTTTTATTATAGAGGAACGGAAACTGGAAGAACAAGTGGTGTTGGCTTCTTAATCAACAAAAGAATTAAAGACTACCTTCTTGAAGTCGAAAGCACGTCAGATCGAGCAGCGAGGCTCGTTGTTCAACTAACCCAGCGATACCAACTTCAGATAGTACAGGTATATGCACCAACATCAAGCCATACCGACGAAGAGGTTGAAGAATTTTATGAAGAAATCAAAGAGTTACACACCAAAGGGAAACAACATATCAAGCTCATCATGGGGGATTTCAATGCAAGAATTGGACAACAGGAACAAGGAGAGACATCGGTTGGTAAATACGGATATGGGGAAAGGAATGAACGTGGCGATCAACTCATCGAATTTGCAGAAGCTGAAAATCTTAGCATCATGAATTCATTTTTTAAGAAGAAACCGCAAAGAAAATGGACATGGAAACACCCAAATGGGGGAACTAGTGAAATTGACTATATCCTGGCAAACAAGAAATCAATTATTGAAGATTGCAGCGTACTGAACAGATTTAATACTGGAAGTGATCATCGAATGGTGAGATGTAAAGTGTGCTAAAATACTAAATTAGAAAGGCAGAAGCTCATTAGGAAACAAGTAAGTAAGAGGGTAGATTTAATGAAACTAAAAGCAAATACCGAGGCATTCAAGTTGGTGTTAAAAATCGCTTTTCTGCACTGGAAGGACTTATTGAAGAAGTTGATATCTCAGAAGCAAATGAAAACATTGTTAGGACAATATTTGAAACTGCTGAGGAGATTGGTGGTGTAACATGTAAAAAGCCGAATAGCAAATTATCTAAAAGGACAAAACAGCTCGTGAAAAGGCGAAGATATATGAAGATGCACAATCAAAATACCAGTTTCAGGATCGAGTATGTAGAACTTTGTAAAACTTTGCGCAAATTCATGAAAAAAGACATAAGAAAATTCAACTGTGAGTTAGTAAGGAAGGCCATTGAAAACAGAACAAACCTTAGCGTTGTTAAAGGAAGTTTGTCTGTTGGGAAGAAACACATCATTGCATTAAAAGGAGAGGATGGCACCGTAACAAGAAATAGGGAAGAAATACTTAGAAGAGTTGAAGAATTCTACAAAAAACTATATGAAAGTAACAGTGGATTAAACGAAGACGCCGAAATAGTCGAAGGAACAGCTCCTAAAATCTTAAAAGAAGAAGTTTCATTTGCAATAAAAAATATGAAGAAAGGAAGAGCCCCTGGTGATGATGGTATTACATTAGATATCCTAAAAGAAGCTGGAGAATATGTAGAAGACATACTTGCAAAATTCTTTACCAAATGTCTTAACAGCGGTAACATACCAAACCAATGGGATTCTGCAACAGTAATTCTTTTGCATAAAAAAGGTGATAAAGAGGATTTGAAAAATTACCGACCAATTAGCTTGTTACCTGCTATTTATAAAATCTTCACAAAAGTTCTAACACATCGCCTGCAGAAAAAATTAGATGCAGCTCAACCAAGAGAACAAGCTGGATTTCGAAGTGGATTCAGTACAGTGGACCATATTCAAGTATTAAGAGAATTAATTGAAAGAACACATGAATATGAACTTCCATTGTGTGTTGCATTTATTGACTATGAGAAGGCCTTTGACTCTATAAAAACATCAGCAGTCATCAACTCTTTAAGATCAACAGACATTGAGGATGTGTACATTGACATGGTGAAACGTGTGTATAAAAATGCAAGTGCAAAATTTCGGTTACATAAAGATGCCAAAACTAACTGTGTCTAAAAAGAAAAGTCTTCAACCAGTGTGTATTGCCAGTCCTCTCTTATGGATCAGAGACATGGAGTCTAACAGTTGGAGCAATACGAAAGTTACAGACAACGCAAAGGAGCATGGAGAGGTGCATGCTTGGAATAACTAGGAGAGATCGAAAAAGGAACACTTGGGTGAGAGAGCAAACTAGAGTAGAGGACATCATTGTTAAAGTAAAAGGGCTGAAATGGCGATGGGCTGGGCATATTGCAAGAAGAACTGATCAACGATGGACAACAGAAATTCTGAACTGGATTCCAAGAGACCACCGAAGACCTAGAAAACGTCCTCAAACTAGATGGGTGGATGAAATAAGAAAAGAGGTTGGGGTGACGTGGAAACGAATGGCCCAGGATAGACTTGTGTGGAAAGCATTTGGAGAGACCTTCATCCAGCAGTGGATAGATAATGGTTGAATATGATGATGATGATGATGATATATATATATATATAACCTACCTGTGTAGTACCGAAGAGCGTGTCCTGGAAACAGCCAACGAACAGAAACTGAGAACTTGGGCCGGAAAACCATTACATGGCAGGCACTACAATGACCTGCAACAACCACACGTTGACAAAAAGGCATCAAATTCTTGGCTGGCCAAAGGCACTCTCCAGCCAGAGACAGAAGGATTCATGCTAGCCATCCAAGACCAAGTGATCGCAACAAGGAACAATCAGAAATTCATCCAGAGAAAAGACATAGAAAGCGACAAATGCAGACACTGTCATGCGGCATCGGAGACAATCCAACACGTGATGGCAGGATGCAAGATCCTTGCGCAGTCAGACTACAAACATAGACACGATCAAGTAGCGAAAATAGTCCACCAGAAATTGGCAGCGAATGCTGGCTTTCTGACAGAAAAATGCCCGTACTACAAATATGAGCCAGAGACCGTGCATGAGAACGAAACACACAAGCTTTACTGGGATAGAGCAATCATAACAGACAAGACAGTCCCACATAACCGTCCTGACATAACCCTCGTCGATAAATCGAATAAGACCACGTACTTAATCGACATAGCAGTACCCAACACCAATAACATACAGACAACCTACACAACGAAAATCACCAAGTACCAAGATCTCAGACATGAAGTACGAGATATATGGGGTATGGAAAAGATCCTCATCATCCCGTTAGTCATCTCAGCAACAGGGATAGTACCAAAAACGCTTGCGACGAATTTGGAGATACTCAACATTGACCCAAACACCTACATTGAAATACAAAAAGCCACAATCCTAAACACGTGTCACATTGTCAGGAAGTTTCTAGACATGGCACATTAAGAAGTGATGTAAAAAGAGGCTTGGGAACATGGCGCTCTGCCCGTCCCAAAGCCTGTTTCCGCCAAGAATGGGCGAGGAAAACTTTTATATATATATATATATTCTAAAATCTTCTGTTTAAAAATATTGCTATGACTCATTTCGTCTAAAAATAGATTAGTCTATTTCTGTCCAGTTTATCAAAGGTAAGATCTACTAAAGGTCTGCTAAATTGCAAACAGGAAATTTTGTAAAAAAAACCAACGTAAAAGACATTCGTTTAAATTTCACATTAGATTGAACTTTAATGTCTTTCGAAAAACTCGTTATGTCCGTTTCACTTGGTTTCATGCCGCTTTCAAGCTTAAAATCAACCTTTGTCTGCGAAAAAATCACGTGGCACCAAGATCGGGGATGATGGACCCAACCAACCTATCACTCTTTGGCGTGACGGGTGACAGATGAAAAGTTTTTTTTTTTTAAATCGCTCGCATCCTCGCTCGAATAGTCTAAGAGTCCAGAAGGGGTTAAGGACAAGAGATTGCTTCAGGGCATAGCAAGGCAAGTAAACCAACAGGGAAAGTAACATCCAAAATTGCAAATGCAAAGTCAGTACAATCCCTGATTATCAACGATTTGGCTTATTCAAATCAGTTTCGGTGATATGTACCCTCTTTTCTCGGCTTATAAAACTGAAGGGGACAGAGTGTTAGTTGCATTCTAAAGGATTGATAGTCTATATAGACCCAGAGACCTTGAAAAGTTTCCCTCTCAGCAAACAAAGTAAGTTCGGTTTCGTTTTCGAAAGTTATCTTATTACTTTTATACCTGGTATACTATATTATTTAAATAATTCTGTAGGTTTTAAGGCGGGTGAAGAAGTTAGGATTTCAATAGACTTTGTTGCTTATAACGTCAAGTCTTTTATACTTCAGGAAGTTCAAAGGTATAAAAAAAAATATGCGCCGATTTAATTAAATTTTATGAATAAGTGTTACTTGTACCGGTATATATATACACGGAGTAAACTGTTGATTGTGGCATTTATATATATAATGATAAAAGTTAATGAATAATTAACAACGTATGAAGGATTTTGAAATTTTATATTTTTATTTATAGTTTTATAGTTTTTAATAATTTCTAATTTAATTCTAATTATTAAAGTCATTATCCAATCCATAATGATGTAGGATCAATGAGAAATTTAATTAGCAATGATGATAAAGATAAAATGCCAATCACAAAAGACCTTCAGTTTTCGAACAAGAAAAACAATAAAAATTGTATTATGGAGGGGACTTTTGAAGGAAGACCCCCAGCATGGTGTGTTTCTGTTAGTACCCAAGTATTAACACAAAATAGGTACTAGTCTCCTGACAGACCGAAAGAAAATTTAGAAAGAATAAATTTCAAACAAATATAAACAATTCTATACCAAAATAATATTAAACTAGAATGAAATAAAAGAAAAATATATTACTACGCAATTTGCCTATTATAATTTTTTTAAGAATGTTTCAAAATATTGAAATTTCGTGAAATGCTAAATAGATTGAAACAAGGTCGCCATTTCAGATATTTTTAAACTTCACTTTTAAAGGTTTATTTTATTGTACCAAATTTCTAATCTTTTAAATTTATTAAAAATATTATAAATAAATGCTTTTGGAACTAAATTGTCTTTTAATATTTTTTCTAATTTTTATAGCATTTTTAAAGTTTTTATCTGTAATGAAAAATTTTCAATTCTTTTAATCTGCGTAATATTAATATTTCCATATATTATTTATCTTTGGTATGAGTAGTTAATTTTATCGCTTCAAATCAAATTATGACTACTTTATCAAAAATATTAAACTCAACCTTTAAATCTTTTCTAACAAAGATACAAGTCCTAAAAATTCTAATTCATTTTTAAATTGTTTTTATCAAAATTTAAACGCTTTTGAATAAATATATTATGTTATATCATGAAAATTTAGGCAATTGAAAATTATTATATCATCCAACATACCTAGAAACTTCAATTTTGTTATAGCCTTTTTCATAAAAATGCAAATATAAATTTGCAATAAAACTACTAAAAGTAGGTCCCATAGAATTCCCCTTAATTTGTTTTATAATGGAGTATTTGTTTATAATAAATGTTATACATACAATGATCAAAAGGCGATTCAATAATCTTGATTATTACAAATAATATTTTCATATTTCAAGAAAAGAAAGTTTCTAAGTTCATATTTTCAATGATATATTTTATAAATAATTTTCAAATCAAATGTTTCCGTAGAATAAATTTTACCGTAATTTTCCTTGATAAATTCTAAAACTTTAAAATGATTGTAAATTTGTAATAGTAGATCGACTCACTGTGCTAAACACTCGATGGATAATATAATATACAATAATCACAATAATACATAATAATCAGAAACTGTCCTATTGTGTATTATGCGTATTATTTATTGAGCGATTGTAAATTATAAATGATTTGTCTTCTAAATTAATTTTGTGAACAATATTTTTTAAAATTTTTTGAGACTTGATACCTGCTGCTTTATTGTAGGCTGAAGTACTACATGTAATATATCTAAAGCCTATCGGATTTCAATGAAATTTTAATGTAATAAACAAGTATGGGAATTTAAAATCTGTAATGGGTAGTTTAAGCTTTTTATGTATAGCAATAATGTTTTTTTATAAATATCAATATTTTCTTCAAATAATTTATATGTCAAATTAAAATTGTACTCTGAAATTAATTTATTTTAATAAATTTTTTTACACACTAAACAAAAATTATTATTTGCTTTATAGGTAGTGGAAATTACAAACTTTAATTTTATTAATTTCTTCTTTAATATCTAATAATTAGAATTTTTCATTAATCACCATCATTATGGATTAGATAATAGCTTTAATAATTAAGAATTAAGTTGGAAATTACAAAAACTATAAAAAAATATAAAAATACAAAAACCTTCATACAAATTGCTAATTATTCAATAATTTTTATCATTATTTTATAACTTATTGGAATAGTGATGCGTTGCACCTTTTCTATTTGTTATTTTTATTTAAAAATTTACAAAATCTAAGGAGTAGTAATAAATATTTAATACAAATTTCAAAAATTCTTTTCATTTAAATTATATATATATATTAAAAACACTTTAAGTTGAAACATGGAGAACAATGAAAAACATTGAAAAATACACAAAATAATTTTACTTACATGCTTTTTTTTCACATGCACTAAGTACAAACTCAAATTGCAGAAGCTAGATATCGAGAGCATCAAAGAAGACAAAGTTAAAAATAAAGAATTTTTAACTGCCACCTTCATGAAGAAAACTTTTGATAAGTTCAAAATTAAAAATATTGTTCATAATTATGTAAAAGATTTCCCTCTCAAAGAAACTTGTAACATCGTTACTTCTTTCAGATATGTTAAATCTCTTAAAAGTCTTGTTTGTAATTACAATAAATTTAGTAGAAATATTTTCAATGAAAGCGGAAGTGACACATGTCATTGCAAAGAAAGTCAATTCGCCAAATATGTCGACAAATCACCGGCGATCTCAAAATCATTGATAGCTTCTGTGTTATAAAGCTTTTATCTAGAGGGACCAAATTTAGACATAGTGCCAGGCAGAGTAAAAAATTCATTTTCAATAACTTCAAAAAAGAAATAAATTTATTCGTTTTAAAAATGGCGTATAAATACAATTATCCCATTGACGGTTTTAACCTTTGGGTTAGTAAAATACTTTGTAAGTTCAGGGCAAAGATCAAAGATATTCAAGATCTCAGTGAAGAAAACTATAACAATAATTTGAAATTGGAAATTCAGAACTTGCAAAAAAATTTCATTATTGTAACTACTGACAAAGCAAGTAATAACTTTTGCATAATGTGCAAAAATACTATAAATATCTCCTCGGTAAAGAGTATGAAACAAATAGTACTTTCGAAATTTTCAATTCCTCCATCAGTATTTTTAAGAAAAAATTTCTTGCCTTCAATAAAAAGCTCAAGCTGAAAAACTACCTTTTTCTTCTTTCCTTTACCTCTTCCTTACTGTAAAATTCCACAAAGATCCCATAGCATTCAGATCTATCATTTGCGGTTCTACTATCTACAACCGGAAAGTTTGTGATCAATTTCGTTTCATTCTCAAAAATACCCTTAAAGAAATTGAAACAAATTACCCCCATTCATTCATTATCAATAATATTAACAAGGTTTTGGAATTTATTAAAAACCGCAAAGATATTTTCAATATCGAAACCATGGATTTTAAAAATCTTTTTACCAGCATTCCCCTTGAGAACGTTGCCTCCATTTGTGAATTCCTTTATTATGAATATACACATATCATAGGGGTAGAAAAAAAACCAATGAGACGACTCTGTATCTTTAACAATCTTGTTTATAATGGCAGCAATTATTTCTGCAGGTTAAAGGAATTGCTATGGGCTGTAGTTATGCAAGCTTCTTTGCAAATATATTTCTGCATTATTATGAAAACCAATTTTCTGAGATATACAGCCTTCAGGTACATTGATGACATCATTGTATTTAATTGCTACAATTTTGAACGAATTTGCGAAAAAATTATTCATCTGCCTTAAAACTAAAGACAACAAATTCGGGATTTAACATACAATTTTTGGACATCAATATAAGCATTAATAATTGTGCTTTAGTCACTGGTATTTATGACAAAAGAAAAGATTATACTCTTAATGTCAACACTCTTATGCATTGGGATTCTAATATTAGCATTCCAGTCCATATAAATATAATTTTTACGCAAATTTCTCGCATTAAAAAAATCTGAAATAATAAAATAGAAACTGCTAAAGCCATTACTCAACTTACTAACACTCTTGCAAAAAATAACATTCCAAAAAGTTTCCATTTAAGTATATCTTGCAATGTCGTGCAAACCCAGTTTCGTAATATACCCGCTGTATATGCTCTTACAAGCTCATTCTTCCTTTCTCCTATTTCAAGGTCGATATTTAGGTCTTTGGAAGCAGGCAGTCAAAGCAGAAAAAATAGTGTTAGCTCAATAAGGTCGTACTTTTCCATCTTTTTTTCCTACATTTTAAGATGGGTATTCGAGTATAATCGACATTACAATAATTTGGAATATAGTATCTGAATCTGTTACTGTAGGGCGCGCTAAGCAACACGCTGTAGTGGAAAAACTTGTTCCCGTAAATTAAGGCGGGGGTTGGGGAGCCAAAGAAGCTTGAGTAGCCTGTGCTGAGCGAAGGTTTTCTTTTACCTGTTGTCGTGTGTCAGTGTATATTTATATCTCTTCAATCCAATTTCTATTCCGTTTATTATATCCATATCGTATAATTAGTAACATGGCATGTCAGGGATCAGGAGGTATCTGCTGTCAAGAATACTTCCTTCAGAAACATGCCATATATGGAAATATCCTATGGGCGATTCCCCGTGAAAAAGAGCCTGTAGTGTGTTTCAAACACTTCATTCCATTGGTCCTTACTCAGGTCTTTGTTTGGCTAGTTTAGCTTTTCATTTTTGTATCCTATTTGTTTTCCTTTAAGAATTTAATCCGTTGGTTTTCAAAAACGTTCAAGAACCCTCTTTGGATTAACGTATATCGTCCAGTATGTAAGTAAAATTATTTTGCTTATCTTTCAATGTCTTTCATTGTTCTCCATGTTCCAACTTAAAGTGTTTTTAATATTGAGGTCTTTGTTGGAATCAAGCAGCATCATTCGCAGTTTCACAATGGTGTTTGTTACATTTCATACCGCACAGTCATGTTTTTATCATTTGAAAAACTTTTTTTCTATATATTCATTCTATAAATATGTTTATATATATATATATATATCATCATCATCATATTCAACCATTATCTATCCACTGCTGGATGAAGGTCTCTCCAAATGCTTTCCACACAAGTCTATCCTGGGCCATTCGTTTCCACGTCACCCCAACCTCTTTTCTTATTTCATCCACCCATCTAGTTTGAGGACGTTTTCTAGGTCTTCGGTGGTCTCTTGGAATCCAGTTCAGAATTTCTGTTGTCCATCGTTGATCAGTTCTTCTTGCAATATGCCCAGCCCATCGCCATTTCAACCCTTTTACTTAACAATGATGTCCTCTACTCTAGTTTGCTCTCTCACCCAAGTGTTCCTTTTTCGATCTCTCCTAGTTATTCCAAGCATGCACCTCTCCATGCTCCTTTGCGTTGTCTGTAACTTTCGTATTGCTCCAACTGTTAGACTCCATGTCTCTGATCCATAAGAAAGGACTGGCAATACACACTGGTTGAAGACCTTTCTTTTTAGACACAAAGGCAATTTCCCCTTCAGGATAAAACTGTTTCTTCCAAATGCACTCCAGCCAAGTTTAATACGTCTGTTGAGTTCTTTCATAATGTTGCCATCCATTGAAATCAGCTGGCCAAGGTAAATATATGAATCAGCAATTTCTAGCTCAATGTTGTCAACTTGTATTTTTGTTTCCTCTACGAAATTATTGAACATGATCTTAGTTTTTTGTAGGTTCATCTTGAGTCCAACTTCTTTACTTCTAGTTGAGAGCTCCTGTACCATGTCTTGGAGTTCTAATGGGTTCGTTGAAAAAATAACAATGTCATCAGCAAACCGCAAATGATTTAAATATTCACCATTTATTTTTATTCCCTTGTTATTCCAATTTATCAGCTGAAAAATCATCTGTAAAGCAGAAGTAAAAAGTTTTGGAGAAATGGTATCTCCCTGCCTCACCCCTTTGCCAAGTTTGATAGTTTTGGTATCTTTATGTAACCGAAATTTTGCACTTGCATTTTTATACACACGTTTCACCATGTCAATGTACACATCCTCAATGTCTGTTGATCTTAAAGAGTTGATGACTGCTGATGTTTTTATAGAGTCAAAGGCCTTCTCATAGTCAATAAATGCAACACACAATGGAAGTTCATATTCATGTGTTCTTTCAATTAATTCTCTTAATACTTGAATATGGTCCACTGTACTGAATCCACTTCGAAATCCAGCTTGTTCTCTTGGTTGAGCTGCATCTAATTTTTTCTGCAGGCGATGTGTTAGCACTTTTGTGAAGATTTTATAAATAGCAGGTAACAAGCTAATTGGTCGGTAATTTTTCAAATCCTCTTTATCACCTTTTTTATGCAAAAGAATTACTGTTGCAGAATCCCATTGGTTTGGTATGTTACCGCTGTTAAGACATTTGGTAAAGAATTTTGCAAGTATGTCTTCTACATATTCTCCAGCTTCTTTTAGGATATCTAATGTAATACCATCATCACCAGGGGCTCTTCCTTTCTTCATATTTTTTATTGCAAATGAAACTTCTTCTTTTAAGATTTTAGGAGCTGTTCCTTCGACTATTTCAATGTCTTCGTTTAATTCACTGTTACTTTCGTATAGATTTTTGTAGAATTCTTCAACTCTTCTAAGTATTTCTTCCCTATTTCTTGTTACGGTGCCATCCTCTCCTTTTAATGCAATGATGTGTTTCTTCCCAACAGATAAACTTCCTTTAACAACCCTAAGGCTCTTGTTATTTTCAATGGCTTTCCTTACTAGCTCACAGTTGAATTTTCTTATGTCTTCTTTCATGCTTTTGCGCAGAGTTTTACAAAGTTCTATGTACTCAATCCTGGAACTGGTATTTCGATTGTCCACCTTCATATCTCTTCGCCTTTTCATGAGCTGTTTCGTCTTCTCAGATAATTTGCTATTGTGCTTTTTACAGGTTACACCACCAATTTCCCCAGCAGTTTCAACTATTGTCTTAACAATGTTTTCATTTGCTTCTGAGATATCACTTTCATCAATAAGTCCTTCCAGTGCAGAAAAGCGATTTTTTAATTCCAACTTGAATGCCTCGGTATTTACTTTCAGTTTCATTAGATCCACCCTCTTACTTACTTGTTT
>QLNU02015003.1:106548881-106560113 GCA_006491805.2 Dysdera silvatica
AGCAATAATGGAAAAATAACAACGTTTTTTATCGTAGTTGTAAGTTTAAAAGATGGTTCGACGCACGTTTCGAGAGAACAAGGTCTCTCCTCGTCTGGAACTAGCGTGCAGTAAACAACATTGGAGTGTTGCCAACTCGATGTGGTTAATACGTTGTCGGTAGCGGTTAGTGCTTTTTTTCAGGAGTACAGAGTTGTTTTAGGAGGCCAACTTACAAAGTGGTAAATTTTGGTCACAAAGTTAAGTCCTTCAACTACACCTGCTACTTAACTTTGTGACCAAAATTTACCACTTTGTAAGTTGGCCGCCTAAAACAACTCTGTACTCCTGAAAAAAGCACTAACCGCTACCGGCAACGTATTAACCACATCGAGTTGGCAACACTCGAGTGTTGTTTATTGCACGCTAGTTCCAGACGAGGAGAGACCTTGTTCCCTCGAAACGTGCGTCGAACCATCTTTTAAACTTACAATTACGTTAAAACGTTGTTATTTTTCCATTATTGTTATATTTGCGTAGTGTTCGTCACTTTTCCAGTCTTAATAATAATAGTAATAACATGCAAACTACATACACAACAAATATCAAAACCTTAAATATGAAATTAAAGACGTGTGGCATATGGAAAGTGTTGACATTGTACCTGTCATTTTATCAGCCACGTGTCTAATACCACCCACACTGCACAGAAGCCTGCAAATATTTTAAGTCGACTCCAACACGTACACTGTGTTACAAAAGGCCAGAATTTTAAGTATACGCCGAACAGCCAGGAAATTCCCACACACAACACAAAAATGACCTGCAGAAAGCAATCTTCAACACTTAGTAATGCCCTTTTCATGTCTATATCACAAAGAGCGAGAACACATAGAAAATATTAATATTTATTCAATTTTGAATTTAGAAAGTGGAGAATAACTACTCAATTTTCTACATGAAAAAATTAACTAGATTTGACAAAGACTTCTATTTTTTCCGATGATGACAAAAGTCTTTAAACTGTTTGACCAATCTTTTCTTGGACAAATGTTTAATTTATAGGTTCAAATAAATGAACGTCAAAAATATAATAATTCTATCTATATTGTTTTTTATATACTATATTATAAATTTTTCATATTGTGTAACGAAACCGCACGTTCGAAAACCACATATTAGGCGCATGTTGCCCTATGGATGACGACAGACAGACGGAAAAGTTTTATTCACTAAACCTAAAATGACAAAAGTGCTCTAATTAGCAAAATAGGCTGTTATGAGCAACGATTCTTTAATATTATTAATATTCTTTACGTGAAAAGAAGAATATAGTAGATATTTTATGCAAGATCCATACTCTTCTATTAGAATAAAAAATTGTTTTTACTTTCTTCTCTATTTCTAGTATTCCACGATTTGGGGCGAATTGTCATGAAACTGACGGCTGAAAGTGACCTCCGAACAACAATATATTACATATACCATTATATATTACATATACCGTTTGTAGGCTCGGTATATGTAATATACCGATCCTACAAACTAAGCCCAAAGGCCATTCGCCAGTAACTTTGATCCGTGTCCTCCCCATTTTCATTCTTCGCCCCTTCGTATCTCAATGACTATTTTCTAGCTAACAGCATAAATGGAAGAATAAACTACAAATTATATCTAATTAGTCAATTCATTTGCTAATTAATTCGCACAAATTAGCAAATACTAATGACAAAAAAGGGGATTTTTAAACCTATTGAAGGCCCTGCGGTGGCGCAGTGTGGTAACGCGTTCTCCTATTGCGCGGCTAATCCGGGTTCGACTCCCAGCAGTGCAAAAAGAACGCTTACTCAGAGATCTCATAAAGATCGCACTGCTCACTGTAGTCCGGGGTTTGGTTCCCTAGGCCTTAAGAGGTTCGGATTCCTCGGAAAACAGTAGGTCCCGGCGCAGCATGACCACTGTAGTCTTTGAGCCGCAAACAAACAAACCTATTGAAAAGGTTATGTCATTTTAGGTAATGTTAAACCGGTGTCAAAAATTTAGCTCAAAATATGTTTTTTTTCAAACCGGGAATCAGGAAAACAAAACAGTTAAATTATGTTTCTCAATGTAAAAGCACACCTATATGCAATTATCAACATTGTAAGGCTTAGGTATTTTAAATAATATTGCCAAAGATATCATTGGCAAGAACAATAGAAGAGGAAGAATGTGAATGCACGTATAATGAAAAAATATTTGTACTGTTCACTTAAACCATATAAATACAGAGGAAAAACAGTTACTATAAAAATAGAAATTGTTAAAAATTATAGGCCTACCATACGCTATTCGCCAAGTACATTGCAAGTCACAGTGTAGTATATATTTCTCCTCGTAATAAAAAAATATGGCAAGATAAAACTCCTTACTAATTTTATAACATTTTGTAGTCCACTATATTCTTTAGAATCATAATTTTACACCGAAAATTACTTTTTATACCGCATATCATTGATATTCGGGCATTTCTATTATGCATCAGATTTTTCCACATATCATAATAAAAATTTATTTTAATTTGGGTCAATAATTTGCCATGGATGCGTTTCTTCATCATATTTAACAATTATACACAAGGTCGTAAATTTTGTATATGTCAAAATACAAATATACAACATTTGCAGCTTTTGTACAAAAGGTTCGTACTTCGTTGGTAATACTTCATGGACAAATTAGATGAATTTCGTCATGAAATAAATATCATGGGAGATATGAATATCGATTTAAACCAAAAGATGATAGTGGGTGAAAAACTTCTAAACATATTGGAGTCAAGTGGTTGTATAAATATAGTAGGATACATAGGATATATAGGATGACATTCAAAGTTACCAGAAGTTTATGATGAGGGCAGCCCTGTTTCTGTACTGGTGACTGAAAATTTATGAAAGGCATTTCTCCGACTTTCAACAATTTCCATGTTTCGTTTCAGTTTTTTTTTTTCTGCCCCACTTTGATAACACTTCGTTCTTTCGCCCTGAACGAAAAAGATTGATCTTTTCTAATCTATTTTGGAACCTATCGGGTACTTAACCAATATTAGGTGAGTAAATAATGAATAATATTAACAGTAATCAACAAATGAGATCATTTCATTATCGTCTACTACGCAGGGCCGGCATTCTTTATAAAGGGGCCCGGATGCAAAATATATTTAGGCCCCAAATAATTTTTCAACGGTAGAAAACATAACATCGTTTCATGAAAAAGGGACTCAATTGTTTTTTTAATTTTAAATTTTCATGCATTTAATCGTTTTGCACTCATTGTTGAACTAATATGATTTTTAATTAGCTTTAATTTAAAAAAAGAACGTTCTATACTTACATACATAGAAAATGTGAATAATATAAAAACTGCATCTCTCGCTTATTGTGTTATGGCAGTTTTTAATTAGGATTCCGTAGAACTCGGGGCCTCCGTGGGCCGCTAGGTCCGCCAGCCTCTTAATCCGCCACTGACTACCGTAGGAATATAGTTTGGAGTTCTTCGGTGATAGCTTTCATATTCATTTCATCAATAAAATCCCCCATCGAGTCTTTCATCATGTTTTACACAAAAGTAAAGTTCCTATAATATTTCATATTTTGTTGAGAAGGAGAATTCCTCCGCACTGAAGTCTCCTTTTTAAGTCGCCAAATGCTGTTTGTTCTCTTAGTTGAGGAGCAGCTGTCATCAACTGGCAAAATATTGCTTTTGATTGAGCTTCTACTAATTTCCCATTTCAGTTTAGTTTCTCACCTGCTAGTCAAGAATTGATGCAATGTATCTTAAGATTAGAGTAATGTACAATGTCTTTTGGTTGCAGTAAGCGAATATAATTTGCTTGAAAAGTACTAAACGAATGTAATTTAACTATGCAGTGAGCAAGTTATCTTCAACTACACATATACTTGCGTGTTATCTGTAGTACTTTTCTCTAGATTTTGTTTCGCCACAGGAAGAAAATAGATTTCATACCAGTCGTCAAACCTCATCCTGTTTTTTGAGGTACTGCAACAGTTTTCTTTAAGTGCACCATATACCCAGTTAGATTATTTTTACGTTTCTTTGATAATGGCGAAAAGTAGAATAAAATTTCTGAATGCACTAGCATGGAATTGAGTAGCATAGCAACTCTTAACTGGATTTCTTGTGTGCTCAAGTTGGTGAGAGCTTTTTCTAAATCAAAGATTCCATTTCTGTAGCATGTCGTGAAAATCAATCTTATAGTTAACTTATCACTCGCCGATTTTATTTGACATTTTTATTTTGACATTTTTATTTTATTTGACAAAAGCGTAAAATTGTTCTTACTTGCTGAAGCTAATTGATTTGCAGCAGCTTCGGAACAGCATTGAAATGGAACTAGTGAACAGCATTGAAATAGAGCTCGTAAACAGCACTGAAGAAAAGCAACTTAATAACAAATTAGTTGCACGTAATGTTACCAAATTGTATTTTAAAGTAAAAATTAAAGAATTGGCTTCAAAACTTTGCAACTAGTGTGTTTCAATAAACTATGGGCAACTCTAAAATCAAACATATGGAAAACCAAGGAATATACCAAACTCATCCACCTATAGTCAAAGTTACTCCGAATAACGATTACGATTATATAATTAGAGCATTTCCATCGTTTTATTAATTTAGAACTGCAATCTCTTGTAATTGCACAATAATTATTTTCTTATTACCGCAGATTATTTAATTTATCTGAGATATCTGATTTTTACTTCTAACGATTTTGAATAATCCGAAAAATTTAATCCCATGATTCCGTCTTTGGAATGTAAATTATTTAGATTAGTCGTAATAGTGCCAATTCTCCAAATAATGATCTACTGAATAATCTATTTAATAAATAAGGCAACAATGATCATCTAATTTAATATATGTAATAATAGTAATAATAATATAACCAAATTAATAATGATAATTTAATTTAATAAATGTAATAATAGTTTAATACAGTAACATCTCCTAATAACGATCACCCTAGGGATTCTGAAGAGGCAACCGTCCTTCGGAGGTGGCTGTTATTTAGAGGTTCAGTATAAAAATACTCGAAATTAATAAAATTAACGAAAATGTCGTTTCAAATATATTAATCCTCATCTATTTTAATTTTCATTTAAAAAATCGATGATTCGTAATTATTTCGCTTTTTTATGGCAAATATTCTTTTCTAAGGAAATAATATTTGTAGTCCTTCTATATAACTAAACTTCTTATAACTCGTCATCATTTTTGTTCACAGCAAAGTTTGGACCTTCGGAAAATTTGCCGAAATATCAAAATATGTTTCGATGTTGGAATTTTGTGTCAGTTCCACACTCTCTTCCGCGTCCATTTCCTCATCACTTTCTTTCCCTTCCATCATATTTTCTAACAATTCCTGAATAGTATTATGCGTAACAGAAAGTTCTAAATCTTCGTCCACGTAAAGAAACAAACTGGCTTTCATATTTGTCATCCCTGCTAATCCAAGAATGCCGTTCAACCTCCCCATCATCATCGTCTTTGTCTATATTTTCGAGTTCATCAGGTGAGGCAAAATTCTACAATTAAAAATATTTTAATTTTGATTGAAAGTTTTTTGATCCACAGTTGAAATGCCACTCTAACAACACTTTGTCAAGTTCTTCATTTCCCGTTTTCTAATGCTTCATTTTACTATCTAAATTTGTCTGGAAAGAACTGTTGCAGATAATTTTCACTATTATTTAAAATCTCATGTATCTATGATCTCCGCAATCGTAAAGCGTAGTTAATTTTTGTGCACTTACACTTCTTTTGTTGTCTCAGATAACTTTGATTTCCTCCTTATTTCTCCTTGATTTCCTCCTTTAGACATAAGAATTTTTGTGAAGAACTCATTGTGATTATAAACTGGCGTTCAAATTATAAAGTTAGGTTGATACGACAATATTCAATGGTAACAACGAATGAATAATCGAAACTATTAAAAACCAATTTTTAGTGGACAGTGGTTGTTTGTGAGATTTTGGAATGGGTGGTCATAAATAGCGACACTATGTTTAAAAAAGGGGTGTACATATAAAACTACAAAATGAACATATGTTTGAATAGAATAGTTAGAAAGAAAGTACAGTCAATTAAATTTTATTTTAGATAGTTTAAAAGTTTGGTTACAGATATATTTGAAAATTTTGAATAGAATTTTTGTGTGTGCTGCTTTCCGGGTGGCCGTTGTTCAGTGCTCGTTGTTTGGAGGTTAGCACTAATATTAATCCAATGGAACGTATTTGATTCCATTGATATATGGCCAGTATTTGGAGGTTACCTTTGTTTAGAGGTGTCCTTTACAGGAGATTTTACTACATAATACAACAATAGTAATCTAATATATAAAACACGCAATAATAATCTAATGTAATGCACGCAATTATGATATAGTATAATACACTCAATAATAATGTAATCTAATACACGCAATAATAATATAGTAGATAATGGTAATCTATTCTAATCAGGGTGTCTACCTAAATTCTATTTCAAACTTCCAAGACTTTTTCAAGTTTTCCAGACCAGTAATAAAAAATTTACAGCTGTGGTGTTTTCGCAAACTACGGACACACAGAATATTTCTTTGAATCAATAAAGTTTTTGAGCTACAATAAATAAGGACTAAATCATTTTAAACTATCATTATTTTTTTTAGACTTTTAAATTTGAATCATATTTTAAAATTCTCTATCTGCGCTGCAAATTTTAACCTTTCATGCCTTACTTTAATGGTTCATCCATCATTAGAAGCCAGATAAAAAAAAAGTATAAACTTTTAAAAATCATAAAATACTGCTATAATTAGTTGAGGAAGGATAAATTAATAATAATAATAATAAGATACAGTTCTGGCTAAATTCAGTATCAAACTTCCCCGACTTTTCCAGACCAAATCTTAACGGATTTTCAGTCACTAATTTTAGTAAACAACATAATGCATTATAATTTGCATAATTAAAACAAGTTTCAAAATCATAAAATCCACTAACGCAAATTCTAAAGCCATTTATAACTCAATCTCAGTGAATTTATAATTACAAAAATTGAATTAAAAATTCAGTTTTTACACTAAAAACGTGCATTAATTAAATATCCATAACATTTTCATTCGTCCCTCTTTTGAAATCATTATAAACGAGTTTATTTATATAATTGCAAAGCTAATACTTCGTCTTTTTTCCATTTAAAAAGTGTGTACGACTATAAGGGTAAAGAGGCGGGTATGACCAAAACCCCTTACCAATTAGAAAATTTAGATAAAAACATTTTTTTCTAAGTTTTGGTTTTATATCTGGCAAACAATCTTTCTTAAGATATATTTAGGCTTAATAATTTTATATAAATTACATTAGTTCTTGGGCAAAAAGGTAATTTTTGGAGAAAGATTAATCAACAGTATATAATGTTTCAAAATATCCAGTATATAATGCAGTACGAAAAGCATAGCTCAAGAAAAATATTTCAATAAGTAGTTTATTATAACAATGAATTTTAAATTACCCTGGCTTAGGCCTATGTACAAATTTCCCTGACTTTTCCAGCTTGCCCATGTTTGCCAGACGAATAGACACGCCCTGTCTAATATGCGCAATGATAATCTAATAATAATAGTCTAATAATAAATAATAATGATCTAATAATAATAATAATAATCAAATAACCAAAGAAAAGCTATTCCTTTTGTCCTTTAGTGGGTATATATTGGGCTTTTTACATTTAAACAAATGCATATTATGGCATATCTAATTGTAAGAAAATATTCATTCTTATTTTTAAATTTTTAAAAATACAATATCACGGAAATGGTATTTCATAATACGTTAATTTTATAGATCAAAGTACTACAATAGGTATTGTGCAATATTCGTGTCATAGTCATGGGTTTGAATATAATTAAATATTAAGATGGATATTTCAAACATTATCTTTCTATATATTACAGGTTATTCTTGGGAAACATGCAACTTATCAAGACAACGATGATAATTTTAATGATTTCCACGGTCCTTTCCTCCGTCTCTGGCCTTTATAATATACATGGACGTAATCAGGGAAGTCTAGGTGTCATGTTAGCTGCAGGTATGTTGGCTCGGATGCTGAGCGATAGTGGACATCATCATTGTGAAGCTCATCATCATATACCTGTGCACATGATGCATCATGCAATGCACCATGGCCGATGAGCTTAGAGCTGAAATTGCCTCATACGAAAATGCAAAGAAAAATCTGTGATAAAATTTTTGCACACTCAAAATCTGTAATCACAGTTTTGTATTATCCTTACGGCATCGATAGAAGAAGAAATATAAAATATTAAAAGTATGTCAACGATGTGATGGAAAAATGTTTTAACAAAGTGTATAATTATTATAAAAATATATATTTTGCTCTTGCGTTAATTAGCCGATTATATTTATATGTTGAATATTAAAGATATTTTATTTCTGTTTTATTTTAATGTAAATATTTTGTGATCAAATTTACAAAATATGTTGTTCTAGAAATAATTTGTGAGATACAATACTAAGAATATACTAGATATACTAGTACATGCACTAAGAATAATTTGTTCACACGTAGTGACACAAATGAAGTTGAACACATGACGGCATGTAAACAACCATCACAAAACGCTTGATACAATTGCTTACAAAATAAATTACAGCAGAGTCTCTGAAACTTACTAATGTATACTCTTTTAGTTGTATACGAAAGCTTTGAAATGGAATTAATTTGTTAAAAGATCATGAGACTGAAGGTCCATTGCTACCCCTTCGAAACATATCCTGCATAAAATTAGTCAAAACCGTTCACAAATATGTATATCCTAAAGTTATAGGCAAAATTATTCCACTAAATGCTACTAGAATCAGTCAGAAACTCGTTTAATATACATTTGTATATCTATGATATGAATTCTGGAATAATAAAAACTTTATTCGGGTAATTACAATGATATATAAGGTTGCAGAATTAGTTTTGGATTGATCATCCTGGAAACAACGAGTAAAGAGGATTGTAATATGTAGATGTTTCCCCACAAGGAGAAAATTTTATATCTTGCAACTTGAATACCGCAGAAACCACATCAAGAAAATGCAAATGTGGAATATATATTAAGTAAATTTATTTGCTGTGGAAGAAACGACAAATATAATATTTATTACACCATGGAATTTGCAAGTTAAAATTCATATTAATTTAAAAATCACATGCAAATATAGGAGACAAGACAACAAGACCACCGAAGAGACAACTTGGGACCTTTCAATCGAATATCGAATGCTTTGCCAATTTTCGATAGCCGAGATTTTTAACTGGCTTCCTAAATGACTACCAAAAGACCTTCAAAATCTTAAGAATATCCAGGGAGAAGTGCAAAAGAATTAAATACATCATTGTAGAACTTTTGCCTTAAATAGTGCCTATGGAAAGTTACACAATCTCTTCACCAAGAGGTTTCAAATAACGTCCGTTTCTCATTTCAGGGAGAAACCCTGCGTACATCTCTTTAAATGGTGTTACGGAAATTCACCGCGCGACAATTCAGCGCTAATGCCCCTTTTTGCCGATGTTACATTCGTATTAATGAATGTGATTTCTTAAAATATTGAAATTGAGAAAAGATAATAATAGAAATAAGTTCCGATTAAAAAAAACTTACTGGATTTCTTGCAGAAATCATTGTCTGCGTATTTGCCTTATATAAAAAGTTCTCATAGTCGACTCCCTAGTTGTCCTTTAAGCACGTGACTAGGGCGACTCTTAGCTTGACCATCCAGAAGACAGCGACACGCCTACTCGCTGGGTCTATCCTTCATGTGGCCTAAGGCAGTTGTCAGCAAACTCATTAGTCAAAAGGGCCACATATCAGAGGTACAACGATTCAGATTCCTTTTGAGAGCCAAATTTCTAAACATACGCCCTAGGACTGTAACCAATCCGGGGCCAGCGGGGGCGTGACCCCAGTTGTCCTATACTTGTTCTCCGGTTGCCCCATCGGGCTATTTACGTAGAAAAATCCCTGGGTGAGCTGTATCCCAGTTGCCCCTTCTTCCTGGCTACAGGCTTTATAAGCCCTGTTTTCAGAAGTTGGTTAAAAGTAACTACACTGATTAAAACTAGATATCATACTTTAACATAATCTTATTTATAGATAAAAATTACTTTTTATTATTAAAATTAAAATATTGTCTTGTTTAATGGGAAGAATGGTCTTACATTTCCTTGGATAGTTTGGGTGTCAGGTTTGTATGTTGCTGTTGTTTATTTCAGGTACGATTCTAGATTCTTATCAACAAGATAATTTTTCAGTTTACTTTTGATAAGGTTCATGCTTGAAAATATTGTTTGCATGAATATTTAGATCCGAGTAGAAAAAAAAACTGCAAATGCCAGCTTATTTAACTGATCATGCAAGTCAGGAATACTATTCCAAGTGTCAAAAATCGTCATGTCTTCATTCTCCATTTCTTTCAAAGAAAACCATTTACACTGTAAACTCAGATCACATTTGGTTTTCTCCAATTTTTCCATATCAGCATTAAGGCGTTCAAATTTGGAGCTCCATAAATTTTTGATTTTTAAATCCAGCAATTGCATTTCAAAAGTGGCAGTGGCAGTATTAAAGGGAAAAAATTCTGCTAAGGTAGTACAGAGTAATTTTTTTAATAAAGGCTAATGTGGCTTTGCTATTTCCGAAATCCTGAAACCTAAATTTGACCCCATACTATTCAATTAAAATTTAAAAAAACATGTTAAACATGTCACTCGTGAAAGAGCCGCAGTCCAGTAGCCAAAGAGATAAATTTGGTTCACCAGCAACAGGTTCCAACCACTGGTCTGGTGCGTGCGAATGTGCGTGCCATTCTCTATATTCATACATCCATTGTAACCTTAGACATCGATAGTCTAGAGGCAAAAGTGTCCTCTGCAAAGGAGTACCTAGTCCTCTATGCAGAAAACGCCTTCGAGCCATAGAATCAGGCAATACCGCATCTGTATCGGTGCTCCAGTGCACTCGAAAACAAGATATAGGATTTGCTACTACCATGAGAGTGACATGCCTATCGTCCCGTCCCGTGTTTCCGTCATGTTTCGCGTTACCAACGGCTATTCCGAAAGCGTTTGATTTTCGTACTAAAAGAGCTACAACAAAGGCCTGTCCAGATTTTTTAATAAGGATAACAAATGCCAAGGCAG
>QLNU02015003.1:106575004-106601617 GCA_006491805.2 Dysdera silvatica
GTAGATAAGTTCTTGAAGAACGATGAAGTAGAATGATGGCGATTCAACAAAACTGAAGTAGGATACACTAGGGTACTTAATTTGGATCTACTACATTGCATACACCAGTACATCATCAATATTCAATTGTATTGATTTAATAAATAAATTTTGGATATTAATGAAGAGATATATATGTACTATATTAATAAGTAAATTACAACGGTGTGTACATACGTGTAGGAAATTAAGACTATAATTATTGTAATAAGCGTATAATCAATTATTATGAATTTGACGACTGGTATTACCCTCTTATATCGGACCCCTTCCAAGGCCCTGAGATAACCTAATTAGCTTTGTAGACTGTGGGAAGTTCCAAATAGGGAGTTCTTTTGAAGTTGGTGTATCGCAATTTTAGCCATTTCTATTGTATTCAGATAATTTTTATCTGGTTTTTGTCTTAAAAGGCCGACTTTATAAATTCTTCCTTAGATTCCACAAGTTTAAATAATTTTTCTTTGCTTATTTCCTTCAAAAAAAAAACGTCACAGAAATAAGAGACGTTAGAGCAGGATTATCCAATTTTTGACCCGCGGGCCATTCTCCGGACGGCAATTGTGTTATTCTGACCTGCCCATGGGCGGATTTACCATTTTGCCAGCCCCTCCTACCCTTGGGTCCTTATCAATCCGTAGTAGGAACATAAAAATTGTTACATTCAATATATGCCAAAAACTTTCGTATTTAAAAAAAAATATGTTGAAAAACAAACTCATAAATTGAAACATAAACATTAAACAATATTAACTTATATTGAAGTATTATCTCTTCATGGTATATAATAAATCAAATTCAATTTTATTGAAATAAATTTTAATTTTAGCAAAAACGAAAAGCCTAGCCAGCACTGGTATATAAATGGAAAACATGAAGTCTAGCTTTCTTCTCGGCAAAACGTCTGCTATGTTTATTATCTAACATGCGTTATATGTAGATTTTGTTATATCACACTCAATACACAAAATTTTGCCGCCCTAGTCTATAGACTATAGAACAATATATAGGCACTGGGCCTGGCGACAACTACTTGGAATAACAAAAATCCAAAACAAAGATTTGGGGTTTTTTTATAAATGAGTAAAAACCGTGGGGACAGCGTGGTTTACCTCTTTCCATATCGCAAGTGAATAAACAAATAACCGGAAGAAACTCTGAAGGGAGGCTTTTAGTAAGTTTCTTATTTTACGGAGCTCTGTGGCCCGCGAGATCCGTGAAAATTCTTAAGTGGCCCGCTGCTCAAAAAGTTTGGACAACCCTTTATTAGAGGGTTCATTTCGTAAAAAAGACTTCCGAATTTTAGTTCGTTGAAAAATCTGTGGTTAAATTTTCAATTTAATATTCTTAGAATATTCGAGATTTTGGTTTTATTAAAACATTAAATGTTTTTTGTCGCAAAATTTTATATTTCACTTCATTAAAGAGGCCATTGACTTGATTTTGTTAATTAAGAACGTTTTTCATTAGACCAAATTTTAGTTTCAATTTAACAGTCAAAATTTTAGTTAACTAATAAACAATAAATTTCGCTTGAATGGTAATTTGTTTTGTAACTCATTGAACTAAGAAACTGAATGGGGAAAATGATGAATGAGAGGCTGATTTGGAAATAGGCTGTTGTCGTGAGAAAACCAGCCTTGATATCTCTCCAAAAAATGCAAAATCTCCGAAACCTGAAAGATTGGAAAACGTGATCATTTCAGAAAAAAATTATTCGAGTGGGTTTTATACACTACTCATCGTAATCACTGAAGGATGAATATTACCTTATCTCAAATGCATTTCGCCTTTATCGCAAAAACAAAATTTCGGGAATATCAAGGAAAGAAATGCATTCGAAACGAATCTTTCTTTTGGCTTACTGAATAGCTCGGGATGCCAAAAGAAACATCTGAAAACTTTAATCTCCCTGTTGGACTTAACAAACAAATGCGTTGCTTTGGAACTTCTTTTCCCTGGAAAAGCTTTCAGACTAAGATAAAAGAGAATAACGGTTCGCTGGAACACAAAAATTATTTTTAACTCTATAATGCGGTTTGAATTTGAAAGTGCGCTTAGTGTATTTGCTCTTAAATGAAATATCAAGTGGGAACAGGATTTAGAAAAGTATAAATTTTAGAATAAATATTTCAGTATAAAAAAGAACTATTCTTTAATTATAAATTTATTAAACGCTACATATGTCTCTTGTATACGTAAATACGTCACTGCCTGCCCCCTACTTACCCGCCTGCCTACCTGCTTGCCAACCTACGTACCTACCTACCTTCATTCATTCAAAAGATGTGGACTTTCCACTTGACCCTAGTTTTTAATTAAATCATAATGTTGCCAGAGAGTAGATAATGTTTATGCTGCCCCGTTAAAAAATATTATGAACGAATATTTTTCAAACATCTAACTTATTCGAAATTGAAATTTTTTACAATTGTCTATAAGAACAATGTGTCTATCAAGCAAAATTAGGGCATAAAATACAACAATAATTCGTATAGTCGAGGTAATTGGTTCCGCCAATATTCCGGACTAATTGAAGACTGTGAAACCACGTCAAAATATATGCACAAAAATAAATTTGGCCTATTAAAAGAGAAACTAATTATTTATGCGTTAAAAATAAATTTTGTGTACTAATATTTTTTTAGAATAATTTTTTATTTCGCATAAATAAAATTTAGTTTGTTTTGAAATTTGGATTTAGGAATATATAAAATTATATTTAAATTGATATATATATATAAATTATCGTTATGTTATATTATCGTTATATTATATTATCGTAATATATATATTAATATCGTTCTTTTTTCTCGATGTGCCATACTGACTTTCCAAACTCATACATAGAACTAAACTCATACATAAACCGGATTATAGTCAATGGAAGCCGGACTATTTGAAGAATTTCTCTATTGAGGAATATATAAAATTATATTTAAATTGATATATATATATATAGTGACGCGAAATATAAACTTTTGGTCAAATGCACGGTGAATTTTAATATTTCAATGTAGTTAGGGAAACGAAATGAATAACGACAAATGAATGCCTGAAACTCGTAAGCCACGGTTAATAATCGTTCTTTCTTCTTGATGTGCGATACTGACTTCCCAAACTCATACGTACAGCGGAAGTTCATTTACAAACAAGAATTGAAGATAATTTAGCAGACAGAGAAATGCACGGAATGTTGCGAGTGGAATGAATGAGACTGCAATTCCTTACGGAGACTTGAGTTCAACGAAGGTTTAATTTCATTTGCGAAGAAGACTTCAAAAGGCAGAGAAGTTTCTTCAGCAATTTAAAATAATGATCATATAGAGAGGGGAGTTTTCTTAAAGGAGTGGATTGAAGCCCAAACAAAAATACTCAAGCTCCGAATTTGAAAATCTTACACGTGCATTACATACATTAAAGGATATGTAATTGCGGTAAGAATTCTCGGTTAAAATTTATGACTTGTCTTTGTTATTTTCGTTTAAAATATTCAACTATTTACTACACCAGAAAACGATATTTTTGCATACTTCAGCCTAAACCTCACATTGTTTGTTACTGCCTAAGAGCAGCAGAG
Organism: Dysdera silvatica; assembly: GCA_006491805.2. Lineage (NCBI taxonomy): Eukaryota > Metazoa > Arthropoda > Arachnida > Araneae > Dysderidae > Dysdera > Dysdera silvatica. The sequence goes on from QLNU02015003.1 coordinate 106,578,621, forward strand.
GTCAGGCTGCGTAGCGATTTACAATTTTCCGAGGAATCGAAACTTTTGCTACCAAAGAAATCAAGCCACAGATCGGTAGTGAGATAAAAGCCATACGCGTTGCAGGAAACAAGTAAGGGCCGAGGTCGGACCCGGTATATACGCACCATAGACGAGCTCGTTTTCACTAAGAGACAGTAGGACTATAAACCTACATCTTTTGACGAATCCAAACCAGTTAAGCCAGTGGCAGATCCACGTGGGGGGGAAGTTACGGAAACTCCTCAAATCCATAAAAATGCAGTGGAAATACATAACCAACATCGATTATAACGACCAATTGCATTTTGAAGACGGGATTTGTAGGAAAAGCTCCTATTTTTTTAAATTGCTCGTTAAATCCAGGTCCGAAAAGTGTGGTTCGCTAAAAGCGGCTAAATTGTATTGCACTTAATTAGTACACCAAACGAAATCTATAGTTTCTTCTCTATATCCTGAAACTCGTTAAATGCGGAATTGTTATGAGTGGATTCTTTTCAATTTCATATCCCCCCCCCCTCAAATCCCTATCTGGATCCGCCTATAGTTAAGCCCTGGCGAACTGACCCCAAACTACCATAAGCAATTAGTTGATAAGCGAGTTTTTTTTTTCCTTCCACAACTAGGGTCGAACCTGGAATAATGGCCCACTGGGTAAACACGTTATCACAGGGCCTTCTGAACTTTGTAATCAGTGCTGTAATTATAAATAAGCACTTGCCAGGACGCCAAATTTCTAGGTGTGCGAAAACTCGTTTATTTATTTTTTTAATTGCAATTTATTTACCTTAGAATTCTGTTGATCACATCTCCCAGAGAAGGTGCCTTCCACCCTGTTCTTGAATTCCGAAATTCCGAAGAATTGCGTGAAACCCCACCAGCAAATGCAGATCTATACAGGGGGCGCGCGCCCACTGAGAATAATAAGCTTACACTAAAAATGATTATTTTCAAGTAAAAAATAAAACTAAACTTACAAGTGAAATTTTCAAGCTTTGCGCCCTCCTTAAATGTTGTTTTGCATCTTCCCTCGAAACTTCCTCCTGCAAATATTGAAATAAAACAATCGTCGTCAAATAAAATTAATTTATTCAAAGGAAAATAACTTTTTTATCTTACAATAATAATAATAACAACATAAGTTGATTATAAATACTGCTCCCTTCCCGTGGATCAGCCAGGGTTGTGAAGTCGGGATGAAGGAGCAACTGGGGCAAAGCAAATTACATATGGGGCACAAAGCACCCTGGGATTGTTCTCTCGCTCTCTTTCTCTCTCTCTCTCTCTCTCTCTCTCTATATATATATATATATATATAAATAGATAGATAAATAGATGGGCAACTGCGGGCTACGCCCCTGCTGTCCCCGGCTTGGCTACAGACCTGCGGTGACCGATTGGAGAAATTATGCCGGTCCTGGGAGCAAGCTGTATAAATGTCTCCGTCCTCCCTTGCAAAGAAAGCAATATTTTTGAGAAAAATCACTCATATCTCCATCGTAAATTTTATGTATGAATGTGATATTTCGCATGTCTATACTCAACCATATATTTAACTTATAATTTTATGTAATTAATAGCTAACTGCATGTAATAACTAATACTTTATATATTGAAGCCTCAGCTGTCTTTCTCCAACGCACGTGACTTTTATGCCTACTCAAATACCAGACACTGCGTTAATATGAGAGTCCACTGTAGGGTGTTCTGTTGTTTAAGTTATAAAGTGTGGCCCGTGTTCCAATTGATTGACTCTTACATTTGAGAGAGGCCATCTTTTAAGAGATCGTAACGCTCTTGCTTACCACTAAGAGCATTCAAGCACACTTTCAAATGGCCTTTCAAATACGTTCAAACTACCAAATGTTTGTGATTTTTCCACAGATTCGCACTCCGGGGTTTGCCATCTCATGTGATCAAGATTTAGCTTTCTCCGAAAATCGTAAGTTTTGGCAAACTATGATATTGCCTCTTCTTGATCAAACAAACAAAATTACAAAACAAAAACTACGAACAGATAGTTGCGACTTTATCTGTAACGTATATTAAAATATTCGGAAAATTTTAATTACTGCAAAAATATATGTAAAAGACGCTCAATGTTGTTTACTCAAGTTTATTGCGGATGAAACTGCAATATCGATTTAAAAATTGAGTAAATATTTCTCAAGATTTAAAAAAACATATTGTCTTTAAACCGTGCCTTGTTTTTTAATAATGTTACCTTTCTTCTCCATTTTTGTTTGAATGAAAGCCAGATATGTGGGTTTCGCTTTATTGTTTACGTCTTCATACCATAGGAACATATACAGTTCAGATATTCTATTAAATTTAATAGAAAAGCTCGTCAAGTATATAATAAACAATGGAAGCTTCTAGAAACTTGTTTGAAAAGTCCTTTTTCGTTTAAGTATATGCTTTGTTGCAGCATAGACAAATATTCAACATGAGATCTGACCTCCAGCGTTTATTGCGAGTTTTAAAATATGTTGTTCTATTGTTCAACACCTTTCTAATTTCCGAAAGCATTAGCAAACTAAATAAACATCGCGTAAAGGAATAAGCAAGCACCGTTGGTATAATTGAATTTATCGAATATTTCTAATATTCTCATGAATAATCATCAAACTCCACGTTTACAAAATTGAGAGATTCGGAAATGTCAATGGTAAACAATGGGTTAACAAACTCCCCATCTATTAACTTTTCGCATGAAATACCCTTTGGGGGTAAAACTTTACGCAAAAAGGGAAAAACATTACTCTATTTGCATCTTCCTCATTTCGATTATTGTTCTGGCTTGCTAATTAAAATTAGCAACCAAATTTGCATAGAATTTACGTACTAAACATAAATCATTCCCGGAAAACAATGAAGAGAGATCGAGATTTAAACAGAAAAGGGGATATTTTCAAATGGGAAAAAAATAAGAAGGGAAAATTGAAGGTAACACGGGGTATTTTATGTAAACTGATTACAACATCGCAAATCTTAATTAATTTCTTGACATGAAATTACAAAAGCAGCTGTTTTTCAAGAAACTGCTGTCATTATTTTTTCTTGTTTGAATTCCCAGCTTCCCTAAAATTCAATTTTGACGTATCGTCGCCCTTTTTTTTGGTTGTGTATTTAGTGTTGTTTTTATAGGATGCGTCTGGAACGGTATTTTCCCTGCTAATTGAATTTTATGAAAATATTCACTTCTCGTAAAGATATAAGCGACAATATAATTATAACTTATTACGTCCATTCCCCTTGAAAATTGGAATCTTTTCAAAAAGTAAAAACAGATAAATGTTTTTCAAAAACGTTTTTCCAAACGTTACTTGCAGTCTAATCCTGGTTGAATCCTGAGATTAACGTATTAATTAGAATGCTAATTCATTAATAAAAGATGATATTAATTAATATAGCTTTAACATAAGTCGCCGCATGATTTTATCACTTGGAACTCTGTTATCTGAAAGCCATTTATGGACACATAATATTACTACGAATAAGCCGTATTTATGAATTCACTATATTTATATTATGAACATGCTATAGTTATGAACATATTGCATCATTATAATGAACAGGTTATATTCATGAACAGGACTTGAAAAATCCCAATGGAACATACTTACTGGGAAAGAATGGTACTTGCTCGCTTCAAAAAGGAAAAACTTAATTTACAACGTATATTCCAATCGCGTAGCAACACTAACACGCTAAAACGTACAATAACAGTAACACTAATACATAGTAAATTTTATAGAGAAAGAACCTTTGATAGAAAATTCTAGAAAAGGAGACCAAAGGAACGTAACGCCGACTCCATATGAATATGAGAAAATGGCGAAGGGAAAGAAACTAACATTAACACAGAATTTTTCGATGTTTTGAAAAATAGCCCAAGCTTTCCACTCACTCACTGACTGCAATAATCTGGTCGCCATATCGACCATCCGACCAAGTTTGTCGAGCAGTGTTTTCGGAAAAGAATATGCGACAAAAAATATGTGTTTATAAAAATAAATATGAACTAATTCCGTATCTTTTGACTATAAAAACATAGCGCTTCACCACATAAAAATATATGATTAGAATTAAGACAAAATCGGATAAGAATAATTGGGGATTGAAAACTTGGGAAGAAACCGTGTGAGATAAAAAAAATTCTTCTATGATATTGAAATACATTAATTAACCCAAGAAAGGTCAAGGAAATAAGATCATAGGTTTATATAAACTACAAGAAAAACCGTAACCTATAACTAAATAGCACCAAATGAACGATAGTTGGTTAGTATAAAAGTCGATGTCTCAGAATTTTGCGATGAAAAATAGAAGTTTTGAAAGCGATTCCTTTTCCACGACAACGAAATCTTTTGAGTTGAATTAAATTGGATTTGTTTATTTACAAAAAAAAAGAACAAGTTCAGGAGAATACAATAAGGGATATAGAACACGTTATTCACACACACACACAAACAAAAAATGTTATTCTGTCCTTAAGGGAAATGTGCCCGTGAAATAATTTGAAAAATGATTCAAATACGGCTCCTCCCCAAAAACGAAAAATATGTTAGTGTTCTTAAATTTATCGAATATTTGTTGTATTTCTGTGAACAATCATAAAACTCACGCGAGTAAAATTGAGAGATTTGGAAATGCCAATGACAACAAAGGGAAATACAACTACCGATCTATTAAATTTCCGCATGAAATATTCCCTTAGGGGAAAATTTTTACACAAAAAGAGAAAAACGTTACTCTATTTGCATCTTCATCGTTTCGATTATCGCTCTTGATTTTGAATTAAAATTAACAACCAGTTCTGTATAGAAATTACAATATAAATAGAAATCGTCCCTAGAAAAAAATGAAGATATATTAAGTTTAATCAATAAAGGGAATATTTTTAAATGAGGAACAAACACGAGGGAGAATCTTAAGAGAACCCCTTATTCCATCCCCCCGTTTTTATTTTATGTAAATTAATTACAGCAACACAATCATGGGCGCCTATATAAGGCGCAGAGAGGAGCTATTATTTAAAAATTTAATTTCCCCAATTCCGCTATACATTTACTTTCAAAAGTTGTACAATCACATTAAAATAAAGTACTTTTTATCTCATTACTAATTATCAAGCAGTATCAACTATTTTTGTAGTATTTTAGTATATTGTACATTTACTAAACTGTTTGACAGCCTTGAAGGAAATTACGATTTTTCTCAGCCCTCCCCCACCACAACTACTCATATAATCGCCACTGATCCCAAATCTTAATTAATTTCTTGAAGTAAAATAAAAATAACAGCTATTTTAAAAGGAATTGCTTTTTTTTTTTAGTGTTTGAATTTTCAAGATTTCCCTAAATTCGATTTTTCTTTTATGAAATGAGTTTTGAGCCTTATTATTATTATTAACAATATTATTAATATTATTATTATGTTCGTTATAAATTGTTGTATTACACAGCATCAAGGAGATAATCGTTATCTTCCTGATCTGGAGTTCCTGGTTCAGTTCAAGTCTCACCTAGATGCCTGAGAGCTATCCGTATATCTTCGTAAAATATAGGCGGTGCCCAGTAAGGCGGGTTGTTGTAGGTCTGTTGTCGTTATATCAATAATATCCAGATTTTCTAGGAAGTTTTTTAAATCAGGTGTGATGACCCCCAGTGCACATATCACAATCGGGATGACTGTAACTTGTATTTTTCCAAAGTCTATCAATTTCTATAGCAACATCACGATATTATTATACACAAGGCAAATTAGATTTTGCAGACGTGCTGATTTAATTTAAGTACAAAAAAAAGACAGAGTGAAAATAACTTGAAGAAGGAAAATGCAACACATCTACCATGCATGAAGAGGGATTAAAGTATTGATTAAATTAACTATAATGATCCATATATTGTAAAAATTTATCAAATTATATAAAAAGACTAAACAGTTTCAAATTATTGAAGAAGAGATTGCGAGAGGAACTTGTAGATAAGTTCTTGAAGAACGATGAAGTAGAATGATGGCGATTCAACAAAACTGAAGTAGGTTACACTAGGGCACGTAATTTGGATCTACTACATTGCATACTTCAGTACATCATCGATGTTCAATTGTATTGATTTAATAAATAAATTTTGGATATTAATGAAGAGATATATATATGTACTATATTAATAAGTAAATTACAACGGTGTGTATATACTTGTAGAAAATGAAGACCATAATTATTGTAATAAGCGTATAAGCAATTATTATGAATTTGACGACTGGTAATACCCTCTTATATCGGATCCCTTCCAAGGCCCTGAGATAACCTAATTATCTTTGTAGACTGTGGGAAGTTCCAAATAGGGAGATCTTTTGAAGTTGGTGTATCGCAATTTTAGCTATTTCTATTGTATTCAGATAATTTTCATCTGGTTTTTGTCTTAAAAGGCCGACTTTATGAATTCTTCCTTAGATTCCATAAGTTTAAATAATTTTTCTTTGCTTATTTCCTTCAAAAAAAAAGAAACGTCACAGAAATAAGAGACGTTAGAGCGGGGTTATCCAATTTTTGGCCCGCGGGCCATTCTCCGGGCAGCAACTAGGTTATTCTGACCTGCCCATGGGCGGATTTACCATTTTGCCAGCCCTTCCGACCCTTCGGTCCCTATCAATCCGTAGTAGGAACATAAAAATTGCTACATTCAATATACGCCGAAAACTTTTGTATTAACAATAAATATGCTGAAAAACAAACTCATAAATTGAAACATAAACATAAAACAATATTAAATTATATTGAAGAATTATTTCTTTTTGGTATATCATAAATCAAATTAAATTTTATTGAAATAAATTTTAATTTTAGCAAAAACGAAAAGCCTAGCCAGCACTGGTATATAAATGGAAAACATGAAGTCTAGCTTTCTTCTCGGCAAAACGTCTGCTATGTTTATTATCTAACATGCGTTATATGTAGATTTTGCTATATCAGACTCAATACACAAAATTTTGCCACCCTAGTCTATAGACTATAGAACAATATATAGGCACTGGGCCTGGCGACAACTACTTGGAATAACAAAAATCCAAAACAAAGATTTGGGGTTTTTTTATAAATGAGTAAAAACCGTGGGGACAGCGTGGTTTACCTCTTTCCATATCGCAAGTGAATAAACAAATAACCGGAAGAAACTCTGAAGGGAGGCTTTTAGTAAGTTTCTTATTTTACGGAGCTCTGTGGCCCGCGAGATCCGTGAAAATTCTTTAAGTGGCCCGCTACCCAAAAAGGTTGGACAACCCTTTATTAGAGGGTTCATTTCGTAAAAAAGACTTCCGAATTTTAGTTCGTTGAAAAATCTGTGGTTAAATTTTCAATTTAATATTCTTAGAATATTCGAGATTTTGGTTTTATTAAAACATTAAATGTTTTTTGTCGCAAAATTTTATATTTCACTTCATTAAAGAGGCCATTGACTTGATTTTGTTAATTAAGAACGTTTTTCATTAGACCAAATTTTAGTTTCAATTTAACAGTCAAAATTTTAGTTAACTAATAAACAATAAATTTCGCTTGAATGGTAATTTGTTTTGTAACTCATTGAACTAAGAAACTGAATGGGGAAAATGATGAATGAGAGGCTGATTTGGAAATAGGCTGTTGTCGTGAGAAAACCAGCCTTGATATCTCTCCAAAAAATGCAAAATCTCCGAAACCTGAAAGATTGGAAAACGTGATCATTTCAGAAAAAAATTATTCGAGTGGGTTTTATACACTACTCATCGTAATCACTGAAGGATGAATATTACCTTATCTCAAATGCATTTCGCCTTTATCGCAAAAACAAAATTTCGGGAATATCAAGGAAAGAAATGCATTCGAAACGAATCTTTCTTTTGGCTTACTGAATAGCTCGGGATGCCAAAAGAAACATCTGAAAACTTTAATCTCCCTGTTGGACTTAACAAACAAATGCGTTGCTTTGGAACTTCTTTTCCCTGGAAAAGCTTTCAGACTAAGATAAAAGAGAATAACGGTTCGCTGGAACACAAAAATTATTTTTAACTCTATAATGCGGTTTGAATTTGAAAGTGCGCTTAGTGTATTTGCTCTTAAATAAAATATCAAGTGGGAACAGAATTTAGAAAAGTATAAATTTTAGAATAAATATTGCAGCATAAAAAAGAACTATTCTTTAATTATAAATTTATTAAACGCTACATATATCTCTTATATACGTACGTACGTGACTGCCTGCCCCCCTACTTACCTGCCTCCCTACCTGCTTGCCAACCTACCTACCTACCTACCTACCTTCATTCATTCATTCAAAAGATGTGACTTTTCACTTGATCCTAGTTTTAAATTAAATCATAATGTTGCCAGAGAGTAGATAATGTTCATGCAGCCCCGTTTAAAAAATAATGTGTACGAACATTCTTCAAACACCTAACTTTTCAAAATTGAAATTTCTTACAATTGTCTATGAGAACAATGTGTCTATCAAGCAAAATTAAGGCATACAATACAATAATAATTCCCATGGTCGAGGTAATTGGTTCCGCCAATATCCCGAACTGTATGAAAAAGGACTAATTGAAGGCTCTAAAACTTCGTCAAAATAAATGCACAAAAATAAATTTGACCTATTAAAAGAGCAACCAATTATTTTTGCATTAAAAATACATTTTGCATAATAATAATATTTTTTAGAATTAATTTTTATTTCTCACAAATAAAATTTAGTTTGTTTTGAAATTTGTAAACCGTGTTATAGTCAGCCGAAGCCAGGCTATGTGGGGTATTTCTGTATTTAGGAATATATAAAGTTATATTTAAATTGATGTATATAGTGACGCGGAATATACACTTTTGGTCAAATACACGGTGAATTTTAAAATTTCAATGTAGTTAGGGAAATGAAAAAGATTACGACAAATGAATGCCTTAAACTCGTAAGCCACGTTTAATAATCGTTCTTTCTTCTTGATGTGCGATACTGACTTTCCGAACTCATACGTACAGCTGAAGTTCATTTACAAACAAGAATTGAAGATAATTTAGCAGACAGAGAAATGCACGGAATGTTGCGAGTGGAATGAATGAGACTGCAATTCCTTACGGAGACTTGAGTTCAACGAAGATTTAATTTCATTTGCGAAGAAGACTTCAAAAGGCAGAGAAGTTTCTTCGGCAATTTAAAATAATGATCATATAGAGAGGGGAGTTTTCTTTAAGGAGTGGATTGAGGCCCAAACAAAAATACTCAAGCTCCGAATTTGAAAATCTTACACGTGCATTACATACATTAAAGGATATGTAATTGCGGTAAGAATTCTCGGTTAAAATTTATGACTTGTCTTTGTTATTTTCGTTTAGAATATTCAACTATTTACTACACAAGAAAACGATATTTTTGCATACTTCAGCCTAAACCTCGCATTGTTTGTTACTGCCTAAGGGCAGCAGAGGTCAGGCTGCGTAGCGATTTACAATTTTCCGAGGAATCGAAACTTTTGCTACCAAAGAAATCAAGCCACAGATCGGTCGTGAGATAAAAGCGATACGCGTTGCAGGATACAGGTAAGGGCCCAGGTCGGACCCGGTATATACGCACCATAGACGAGCTCGTTTTCACTAAGACACAGTAGGACTATAGACCTACATTTTTTGACGAATCCAAACCAGTTAAACCAGTGGCAGATCCACGTGGGGGGGAAGTTACGGAAACTCCTCAAATCCATAAAAATGCAGTGGAAATACATAACCAACATCGATTATAACGACCAATTGCATATGAAGACGGGATTTGTAGGAAAAGCTCCTATTTTTTTAAATTGCTCGTTAAATCCAGGTCCGAAAAGTGTGGTTCGCTAAAAGCGGTTAAATTGCATTGCGCTTAATCAGTATACCAACCAAAATCCATAGTTTCTTCTCTATATCCTGAAACTCGTTAAATGCGGAATTGTTATGAGTGGATCCTGTTCTACTTCACATTCCCCCCCCCCAAATCCCTATCTGGATCCGCCTATAGTTAAGCCCTGGCCAACTGACCCCAAACTACCATAAGCGATTAGTTGATAAGCGAGTTTTTTTTTTGTTCCACAACTAGGGTCGAACCTGGAATAATGGCCCACTGGGTAAACACGTTATCACAGGGCCTTCTGAACTTTGTAATCAGTGCTGTAACTATAAATGAGCACTTGCCACGGCGCCAAATTTCTAGATGTGCGAAAACTCCTTTATTTATTTTTTTAATTGCAATTTATTTACAATAGAATTCTGGTGATCACATCTCCCAGAGAAGGTGCCCTCCACCCTGTTTTTGAATTCCGAAATTCCGAAGAATTGCGTGAAACCCCACCAGCAAATGCAGATCTATACAGGGGGCGCGCGCCCACTGAGAATAATAAATTTACATTAAAAATGATTATTTTCAAGCAAAAAATAAAACTAAACTTACAAGTGAAATTTTCAAGCTTTGCGTCCTCTCTTAAATGTTGTTTTGCATCTTCCCTCGAAACTTCCTCCTGCAAATATTGAAATAAAACAGTCGTCGTCAAATAAAATTAATTTATTCAAAGGAAAATAACTTTTTTATTTGACAATAATAATAACAACAGCATAAGTTGATTATAAATACTGCTCCCTTCCCGTGGATCAGCCAGGGTTGTGAAGTCGGGATGAAGGAGCAACTGGGGCAAAGCAAATTACATATGGGGCACAAAGCACCCTGGGATTGTTCTCTCTCTCTCTATCTCTCTCTCTCTCTCTCTCTCTCTCTATATATATATATATATATATAAATAGATAGATAAATAGATTGGGCAACTGCGGGCTACGCCCGTGCTGTTTCCGGCTTGGCTACGGACCTGCTGTGACCGATTGGAGAAATTATGCCGGTCCTGGGAGCAAGCTGTATAAATGTCTCCGTCCTCCCTTGCAAAGAAAGCAATATTTTTGAGAAAAATCACTCATATCTCAATCGTAAATTTTATGTATGAATGTGATATTTCGCATCTCTATACTCAACCATATATTTTAACTAATAATTTTATGTAATTAATAGCTAACTGTATGTAATAACTAATACTTTATATATTGAAGCCTCAGCTGTCTTTCTCCAACGAACGTGACTTTTATGCCTACTCAAATACCAGACACTGCGTTAATATGAGAGTCCACTGTAGGGTGTTCTGTTGTTAAGTTATAAAGTGTGGCCCGTGTTCCAATTGATTGACTCTTACATTTGAGAGAGGCCATCTTTTAAGAGATCGTAACGCTCTTGCTTACCACTAAGAGCATTCAAGCACACTTTCAAATGGCCTTTCAAATACGTGCAAACTACCAAATGTTTGTGATTTTTCCACAGATTCCCACTCCGGGGTTTGCCATCTCATGTGAGGAAGATTTAGCTTTCTCCGAAAATCGTAAGTTTCGGCAAACTATGATATTGCCTCTTCTTGATCAAACAAACAAAATTACAAAACAAAAACTACGAAAAGATAGTTGCGACTTTATCTGTAACGTATATTAAAATATTCGGCAAATTTTAATTACTGCAAAAATATATGTAAAAGACGCTCAATGTTATTTACTCAAGTTTATTGCAGATGAAACTGCAATATCGATTTAAAAATTGAGTAAATATTTCTCAAGATTTTAAAAAACATATTGTCTTTAAACTGTGCCTTGTTTTTTAATAATGTTACCTTTCTTCTCCATTTTTGTTTAAATGAAAGCCAGATATGTGGGTTTCGCTTTATTGTTTACGTCTTCATACCATAGGAACATATACAGTTCAGATATTCTATTAAATTTAATAGAAAAGCTCGTCAAGTATATAATAAACAATGGAAGCTTCTAGAAACTGGTTTGAAAAGTCCTTTTTCGTTTAAGTATATGCTTTGTTGCGGCATAGACAAATATTCAACATGAGATCTGACCTCCAGCGTTTATTGCGAGTTTTAAAATATGTTGTTCTATTGTTCAACACCTTTCTAATTTTCGAAAGCATTAGCAAACTAAATAAACATCGCGTAAAGGAATAAGCAAGCACCGTTGGTATAATTGAATTTATCGAATATTTCTAATATTCTCATGAATAATCACCAAACTCCACGTTTACAAAATTGAGAGATTCGGAAATGTCAATGGTAAACAATGGGTGAACTAACTTCCCATCTATTAGCTTTTCGCATGAAATACCCTTTGGGGGGAAAACTTTACGCAAAAAGGGAAAAACATTGCTCGATTTGCATCTTCCTCATTTCGATTATTGTTCTGGCTTGTTAATTAAAATTAGCAACCAAATTTGCATAGAATTTACCTACTAAACATAAATCATTCCCGGAAAATAATGAAGAGAGATCGAGATTTAAACAGAAAAGGGGATATTTTCAAATGGGAAAAAAATAAGGAGGGAAAATGGAAGGTAACACGGGGTATTTTATGTAAACTGATTACAACATCACATATCTTAATTAATTTCTTGACATGAAATTACAAAAGCAGCTGTTTTTCAAGAAACTGCTGTCATTATTTTTTCTTGTTTGAATTCCCAGCTTCCCTAAAATTCAATTTTGACGTATCGTCGCCCTTTTTTTTTGGTTGTGTATTTAGTGTTGTTTTTATAGGATTCGTCTGGAACGTTTTTTTCCCTGCTAATTGAATTTTATGAAAATATTCACTTATTGTAAGGATATAAGCGACAATATAATTATAACTTATTACGTCCATTCCCCTTGAAAATTGGAATCTTTTCAAAAAGTAAAAACAGATAAATGTTTTTCAAAAACGTTTTTCCAAACGTTACTTGCACTCTAATCCTGGTTGAATCCTGAGATTAACGTATTAATTAGAATGGTAATTCATTAATAAAAGATGATATTAATTAATATAGCTCTAACATAAGTCGGCGCATGATTTTATCACTTGGAACTCTGTTATCTGAAAGCCATTTATGGACACATAATATTACTATGAATAAGCCGTATTTATGAACTCACTATATTATTATTATGAACATGCTATAGTTATGAACATATTGCATCATTATAATGAACAGGTTATATTCATGAACAGGACTTGAAAAATCCCAATGGAACCTACTCACTGGGAAAGAATGGTACTTGCTCGCTTCAAAAAGGAAAAACTTAATTTACAACGTATATTCCAATCGCGTAGCAACACTAACACGCTAAAACGTACAATGACAGTAACACTAATACATAGTAAATTTTATAGAGAAAGAAACTTTGATAGAAAATTCTAGAAAAAGAGACCAAAGGAACGTAACGCCGACTCCATATGAATATGAGAAAATGGCGAAGGGAAAGAAACTAACATTAACACAGAATTTTTCGATGTTTTGAAAAATAGCCCAAGCTTTCCACTCACTCACTGACTGCAATAATCTGGTCGCCATATCGACCATCCGACCAAGTTTGTCGAGCAGTGTTTTCGGAAAAGAATATGCGACAAAAAATATGTGTTTATAAAAATAAATATGAACTAATTCCGTATCTTTTGACTATAAAAACATAGCGCTTCACCACATAAAAATATATGATTAGAATTAAGACAAAATCGGACACAAACCGTAACGAAAGAATATATAATTGCAGTTGAGTAACATAATCCAATATACGTACACATCATATTTACGGCATAAGTGTCATAGAAGTATAGATATATTTTCAATTTACATACTTCTCTCTTTAACGAAAAAAGGAAGTTTGAGTAAAAATATACATCGTATGAACTCTGCATGCTATTATTTGAAACAGATCTTTATGACGCAGCAAAATCTGACACACATCGTGGGAGCAAAGTTAATTCGCAAAAATGAAAAAAAGAGATATACATTTCCTTGAAAACTAATTTTTAGGGTCCACTGTGTTCAGAAATATTAATAAAACCAGACTCAAGATTAAAATAGGAACCCAACTGTGTAACATTTTCGTCCATTCGAGTGGGGAACATGTGGGGAACTGGATGCTTTAAAGAAGCACAATATACTTTCTTAACAGAAACTATACTTTCTTTTCCGTTGATCGGTGACACATCAACTCAGTGTCATCTTCATACCCAGCAGTTCGATCATATTTAAACAGGAGTACACTTTAAACGATACTTCAAAATTTTACAACTTTAAAGTTGTAAAAACACTTTGAAGTTTCAACAGTAACTTTCATGCCAAAAAAGAAATGGCTTTCGAAACTGCGATGTACTTACACAACCTAATCAGAAGTTACTGAAAAATTCGAACCACGCCAACAAATTTATGCTATGGGGGCATTGGCCACAGTTAACAAATTGTGCTTAAAAGCTAAATGCAACTGAAAACTACTTTCTTATCTGCGATGTTCTGTTCCAAAACGACTTCGAAGTACAACAACGAAAATACTGCGAGAACCAATAAAACAGAAACGAGATGAAGATGGCGAAACTCCAGATTTAAAGAGCTGTTCCCTCGCATCAGTTTTGAAACGGCATGACACCCTGTGGCTGAACCATTTTTATAAATCCTTTAAAGTCGTCTGTTTTCCGTCCGAAAACGATATACAGCAGCAGCCCGATTCCGTCGTCGAGGACGAAGAGGTCAAACTGAAAGAGGTAAAAGCTGCAGTGAGGAAAGCGTTCCACCGCGAGGAGGAAGAAAAAAAAAGGCGAAAAGGATGGTGAAAAGAAGAGGGAAGGATGGTAATAGAGATTCAGTCAGCCTTGTAGAAGAAGGTAGCGAGTCGGTCGTTTCATAATAGCGTGGATTCGGGAATACGGGAAGTTCGTGGCGTTCCACAGCATCAGGGGAGAAGTGAGGTGGGGCCCCGACGGGGGCTCTTTTCCTACCCCTTAGGGGCGTCTGCACCACCATCAGAGCGGAGAAGAGCTCGTGTTCTTTGTTGCGTAGCCAAATTGTGGGTGCACTCGACAGCTGCAGGCATCTGCTGCAATAACCTTCAGCGGGTCCTTTTGCTAACTCCAGCTCCCACCGAAGAGTTTAATCGGTCGCTCCCCCCTTCCCCTACCCCACACACATCCCTTCTCTCACCATGTTCTTACCATCGCTTCTTAGAGGTCAAAAGGACGAGAAAATACATTAGAAGAGGTATCAGCAAGAAGAAGACTCTTTAAGTTAAAACTACAATAATTATCATAAACAAAAGCACGAAGACTATTTTCTCTCTCCTGCAGTTGTTATTGATTTCCTTTCCATGAAGATGAATAACAATAAATAACGAGTTTTCATGTCCTCATTTCCCTACGAAAGTTGATAAGCGCTTATTCGACAACCTTTTAGCATTATTTGGTTGACAAAAACTTCTTTGGTTTCTCTTCCCACCCGCTTCTTTTGATCCTTTTTCAGAACATACACACAATACTTATTAAAGCAAACGGATAAAAACTAGAATGCTGACCATTGCCAATTACCGTACCACTAGTTTTACAGTGAATAATCCGTGAACCTAGTACAGTAGTGTACGTGGTAAAATCTAAGAAGTAGAAACAGTGAAGTTTCCAAGACTTTAACAGGTCTTCTATTTTGAGAACCGAACCCGCGTTCCTTCCTTTCTCTCTTTTAACGTAAAAGAATGTATAAAGTTTTGCCAGTCGGGAACAGAAAACTGGAACTTGGTTTAAAATGCAAAATGTGTGTATTTTGAATATCATAGACTTCTGAACACTAGAACTGCTTTTCAAGGCACTACTTTAGAGTTTAGCTGTTGGTTCTCAGTCCGAAACGAAACTCGTTAGGATATAGCCGTGCGAGCTTTAAAAAGTTAATGTACTTACTAAAATATAAAGCTTAAATAGTTTATATATAATTCGTGGATATTCGGGTGGCATCTTCAACTTCCGGCAAAGTCTCAAGCAAAAACTAGCACAACATGAAATGTCTCAAGGACACGAAAGGTCTTGGCGAAGAGGGTTCAAACTCTCACCACAAAAGCTCATCTTTCGTACGGTTAAAAAAGAAAAAACCGAAACGGGCAAAGAAAAACGGAAAATGAGGGAAAACGGGGGAACGTGAGTAGAGGAAAAAAAAGAATGAACCCCATCAGATTACAGCGGGTATATCGGCAATGTCACGTAGAGGTCATATTCAGCCAGGTTACAGGCTGGAAAATTCCAAGCACGAAAACTAAAACTACCCGTAATTGCCTCATTTACTTTCGTAAATGTCAAAACGGGAAAAAGAAAGAGAAAAAGCAAAACACATTTAAGAGTTAAAATAAATAAGAACATACATAATCAAAACTGTGAACCCTTCTTTCACCAATCTCTGTTACAAAAATTTACAGTTCTGCTTTTAATTTTGGTAAAACATATTACACCGAATATTCACAAACGAATACACTCCTTTCAAAACCAGGGTTACTTGATTATAAAAAGATTTGTTGCCCGGCAATTGGACAAGAGATTGTTTTCCTTTCCAACACTACAGCTTTTGCAAAACCACTTAAATAATTTCTAAGCAGCTGAAACAAATCTCCAGAGAAGGCCCTCAATTACAGAAAACACAGCCCGTGTTGATATATCAAACGCCAACTTTTAGTTGGAAGTGGAAAGGAAGGGGGAAATGGGAAGAGAAATTACCGGTGGTAGCATTTTTCGAATAATAGATTCAAGGACTTGACAACAACAGACGCGTTGTGATGTCACTGGGAATCTAAAACTATTAACAAGAGCTTTTGCCGCAGCCCTCCATTACTGTCGTCGAGTCTCAGGCCTCGCGAATGTGCCAACATTTGATGTTGCCAAATGAGTGTTTAGATTACTGCCCCCCTCCCATACGTACACAGTCTTTCCTTTCTCAGCATTTTCCTTTTTTAAACCTCTTATATCAAGATATTTTTGCTACAAAATTATTCACCAAGGAAAGGATATTACACCATCATTTCGTACGCGTTTCCTTTTAAACAGAATACATACAGTAGATATATATTTCAAATGCCGAATACGTAAGGGGTGGCAAAAGGAAGACGGGCAAAAAGGAGCAATGCATTATGGGGCAAACAAAGCTTAGCAGATCGAACCGAAGAAGTGGGCGGAGGGAAAAAAAAAAAAAGTTCAAGGAATTAGGGAAGAGGTGGCAACGGACGAGATTAAAATTTTTTCGATAACCGAGCCTCTTCAGTGGGTAACGATGACCCAACACAGCGCGAGGGTTATCTGAAAGAGGCTGCAGATAGGGCTTTAGATAATACTGAAGTCAAAGTCTACGGACGAATAAGGAAACGTAGAACACGCAGAATGTACAGTAGTTCACGCGTTTCCCTCTCCAGGATGGATGGATACATTCAATCACACTGCCTCGATGAGATGATGTTCCAGACGCGAGGCAAAGTCCGGCAATTACTTTTTAAAAAGATTACGCACACAAGCCGCCGTTTCAAGAGTTTTTTGGGAGGTAGGGAGGGAATGGGGCCATTTTTTTGAAAACTGATAACGTTTTCAAGGTAAAAAAATATAAACTCTTGCGGAGCGAAATTTTTGATAACATTTTTCCTTATCGAAAATTCTCTAGCCGTAAACTTTTATCAGAGCGATTATCTTTTTCTTTTTTTTTCCCCCCCCCGATGCCAATGTTGAGCGCGAGGAAAATAAGGTTATTGGCTGAGCAGTGTTAATAATAACGATCGCAAAAAGCACAGTGTAACTCATCGATCAAATACAACGTAATAATTTATAAAGGATAATGATAACAGTGCGGGTAAAGTGGTCCTTTCACTTTCTGAAATGCAGGGCTAGAGGAGATCTTTTAAACCTCGTCCGAGGCCTCCAAGTTGTTCGAGTCCAATGAAAGTAAAACCCTGTGATTACCACCTAGATAGGGTCGTGTGGGCCAGCAGGTCAAGATAAGGGCCCCTGGCGCCTTTATTATTATTGCTCTGTCAGGGGAATGTCAAGCCTCAAGGGCAGATTCCGAAATGGAAGAATACTCTCCCCACGGGGAAGAGAGAAAGTTCCTTACAAAAAAGCAGCACGTAAATGGACTCATAGAAACAAAAATTGCAGAATTTGATTATAGATTCGGCGGCGGCAGCAACACTTACTTGTGACGCAGAAAAATATATACTTTTACAGAAAATCATACAGAATGCGTACACAAATGAAAGGTTGGCGTGACAATCTTTGGAAGATAAATGGATCACGCAAAGTGCGCTAAACTCCGTTTTCTCTTTTACAATTTCCTTTCTTTCGTCCGAATAGCGACGAACTGACTTAAACCCTCTAAATTTCTCCGATTCCCCTTTTCCCCCTACACACGTCTTATATTTAGTGGTAAGCGATTACGAAATGTATTTACAATCAAAAAGAATAGCAATCTGTTACCGTATTTTCATTAAAATGCTGCCATTCTCATTTGCAAGGGTTTTTTTTTTAACTGAGCTTACAATAACAAACCAACTAATCAAGAACTGCTTCCACCAAGAATGATGAAGCGATGCATCGAGTCAGGTTTTAAAAAAAAAAAACAACACCGAGAGGTTTCGTGTTTAAATAATCGAGACAATCGACTAAAACATCTCGCAATCGCACATCAATACTTATATCCGAAATCGTCAATATTACTGGAAAAAAATAATTCGCATTATAATTGAATTCTTATGACGCAAAGAGAACAAGAGTCATCCTGCGCAATTCACCTTATAAGCTCATTTTCTTCTAACAAAATGTGATAGTAGCTTTCTTCTCCATTTTCTATTTACAACTATATGGGGTGGGGTGGGGGGGGGTTCAAACCAATTTAAAACATTACAAACAAAGTACAAATATATTAAAATATTACATACATTAACAATAATGAACATGGAAAAAACAAAATGGCAATCGATCAAATAAAACTAGAATCATCGAGAGAGATTGACAAGACGTTTGTCAATGAAATACCATTCGACCAGAAACATGATCCACAAAGGTGTATTTATATTAGCATCTTGTCCATTGGATCATTTTAAAAAGATGCGAAAGTGTTCCCCCACCTCTTCTTCACAGGTTCAGAAACAAAGCACAAAAGGGACAATACGCCCCACCCCCAAAGAGATTGGAGATAAGATAGCTGGCCAATGGCCATCGATGTGTAAAACCAACAACCCTATACTAAACAGGGAAGGTCATTACTACAGCTTCGGGGGTTTGCTGATAGGTTGAAGTTGATTTACAAAGTGCACAGGAATAGCTTAAAGGTGGGCGTACGCACAATGTTTCTTTCATCCAGTTTCAGGTTGTGGTCAGAAGTGAGAAAAAAAGGGGTGTGGTCACAAATCAGGAGCTCAAAGGACAGGTTTCCCCTACAGCCTTTTTACAATCCCAAAGGGATTTCTTCCGAATGGGAGTGCGGCTGTTAATGAGCTGGTACTCGAACTCACAAGAAATTGACAGAGAGAAGGAAGAAATTAGCACCTAGAGGCTGGTGAAGTGGGGTCCATCCCTCTTCAAAGATTATGCTTGGCAGGTCAGTTGCAATCTCTTTCTTATCAACTCTACACACAGATCCCCAACCACGGTTCGTTTGTTGGGAAGCGCAGAGATTGTTGGATTTCGTGAAGGAGAAAAAAAGCTAGTGATTATAAATAATGTGGATTACGCAAAGTTGAGTAACACATCAATTGCCATAAAATTCGTGATTGCGAAGAGTACTTTGTTGACGATTTAAAAAAATAAAAATATCGAACCTGCTTATGTAGTGTAATCTATCTGCGCCTGCTCGAAAAAACAAATGAGAATGAATTGTCAAACAAATAAAAAAGTTGAAATAGCGCCCATGAGCAGGGCCGTATTTCCCAATAGGCTATAGACTAGCTCGGCAAAATTTTGTGTATTAAGTCTGATATAACAAAATCAATACCATATGATATAATCAGATGTTTTGCCGAGAAGAAAGCTAGACGTCATGCTTTCCATTTAAATACCAGTGTTCGATAGGCTTTTATTTTTTGCTAAAATTAAAATTTATTTCAATAAAATTGAATTTGATTTATTATGCGCAAAGAAGAGTATAATATAATTATATATATAATTATTGAGAGTATAATATAATCTAATATTGTTTAATGTTTATGTTTCAATTTATGAGTTTGTCTTTCAACATATTGTCAATACAAAAGTTTTTGGCGTAGTAGTTTGTAGTAATTTTTATGCCCCTACCACTGATGGGGGGGGACGGGTAGGAAGGGGCGGCAAAATGGTAAATCCGCCCATGCCGATGAGATGGATCAGAAAAATTCGAGCGCCAAATCTTACTCTCACAGGTGTAATTTTACAAGAAAAGAAGTCTTTTTTGGTCGCTGATGCTCAGAATGCGAGTGATTTTAAAGGTTTATCTGAATGATTACGATATTTCAAGGACAAGCGTGAGACAATCTGCACAAAGTTTTGTGGCGAGGAGAGACAGAAATCACATATAATACCGTCTTTAAAAGGTACATAAGCATTACTATTATTTTATTAAACAGGGAGGTTTCAAGTATTCGTAAGCACCTTGTTAGTTGCCGTTGGTCTTATTTTCCTATGTTAGCCAATGTTAATTTTTGCTTACCAGGAGGGAGGGGGGGTGAAATGGCCAAAATATTGCTTACGTAATACTTGAACACCCCCACATGTGTTACAAATTAAAAATGTGTGTTATAAAAAAAAATGGCAAAGTACGCATATAGTAACCAGAGATGGGATAAATAACTTAGTAATGCGACGCCCCCCCTATGCTTTCCGGATAACACAGATTTTCCGTTCCCCCTTAGTTGTTGATTGGTATTAACGCGATTCGATTGCGTTTGCTACAACAAGTAATAGAATACAAAACAGTTCAACCCTAAGCAAGCACCTCATTTGACAGCGGTCCGTCCACGCATTTCAGATTTTATACATATGTGTGTGTATACAATTTTTACCCCCCACGGGAGGTCAATGAATGTACTCCGAAACTTTTGAATGGAAAGCTTGAGTCTTAAGTATCTATTCGTTAACGAATATGCTATAGCCCCCCACCAGTGGCGCGTAGGAAAAAAGTTCAGTGGGGGTTACAGAGCTACAACTCATCTATTCCAGTGTTAAATACAATTTTATTGCGATGGGGGTTACAACCCCCATCGCAAAGCCCCCCTGGCTACGCCTCAGTAGCATATACACACACATATATGAAATTAGTTAAGATTTCCATACAGTCCCTGACACATCGGTAACTTAAAAAATAATAACCCTTGGTTAATTCAAACAGAACTCCCAAACAATGTAAACGAATCGACATAATCCATAGCATGTTCAAAACGATGGAAGTGTCACGCAATTTTGTAACGTTTAAAACCTGCGTAAACACAGAATATAAAAATATCGTAATGCTCTTTGTACTATATACACAAGGCAACCAGACGTCCCGCTTCGGGCGAATGTGCCCTTCTGCCCCGGAAATTCCCCGTGGAGTGTATAATTGTACCAATTTGGAGGGTTGTCTTTCTGACTAGCGAAGCAACTAATTAGAAGGGTCTAAACTTTCACAAATTTTAGATTAAATTCCATAAACTATTAGTGCATCAGAGAAATCGCAGAATATACCCTCTCAGAAAGTAATAATGTTGCAGACGAGACAGTTTTTTTCTACAATGAGTAACATGTCTTGAACAACAGGGGAGACCCGAATTTGAGTCAACGCTTTAAAGCCAATATTGAGCACATAAATTAATTCTGATATATATTTAAATTAGGATTTTTACGCAATGCTACTACATCAGCGATTTTCAACACCGGTGTGTCGCCAAAGGCCCACAAATGTGTCGCGAACTTTAAAACATGCACTACCTGATTATATAGTCACAGGCACCGACCTTGCTACCACGAGATTTTCTTTAATTACTACAATCCAGAGGTCGTGAACCTAATATTTCTTAAAATTCGTCTTTAAAAAGATGAAAAGTACCTTTTAAAAATCGAAAAACTGCCCTTAAAATTCGAAGGAAAATTTCCACTAAAACAGTTCATACTATATGCGTTTTTTTCTTCTTCTTTTTAATTATAAATTAAATAACTTCAATCTTAGACAACTCGTAGAATTTTTTATTTTTATTTATTTATTTATTAACTGCTGCTCTATACAATCTCCGAAGAGAGAAAAGAAAAATCCTGTCAATTTCTCTACTCGCAGGTGTTTAAAATTCATTTATATCATAATTGCGCAGAATTTTTTAACGCTGTCAAAAGTGAAGGTCTGTATTGTCTGCCTGTAAAAACTGTCCCGTTTTTAAGAATGTATCGGGTCACGTTATACATATAGAAACTCTTTCGTCGCCAAAAAGCAAACGAAACCAAAACAAACTCTGCGTGCATTTAAAAAAACATAATCACGCAAAAATCTAATTATCAACCGAACCTCATACCGTGATAAATTTGGTATTTTTAAGCCTGAAATCAGCGTTAAGAAGACAAATTAGAATGAAGGTCACTGAAGGTCAAAGGCAATACTGCGCGAAATTGGTTTTTTTTTCGGGGGGGGGGTCCTACGAAATTCGGAGCTTGACGATAGAGCCAGAAATGCATCTCTCCGAAGATGTTTTTAATCCTGCTAAACCCGCAGCAATGCAAGTACAGTGAGAGCCGTATGTAACAATGTTTATTAAGACCGGTTTTTAGCATGCTATCGTGGACCACCGATTGAGAACAGGAAATTCCCCCAGGAGAAAAAAATATATCGTCTGAAACTACGGTTACGAAGTTATTAACACTAGTTAATAATATCAGGCCCTGTTGACTACAATCAGGTGTAAGCTAAATAATTGTAGTTTGTGAGCTATTGTTATTTAAACACCAACCGATATCGAGTTTGTATAATCCAATGTAGGTTTCTCTTATTACTTACGACACTCGTGAGAACGTTAATTTTGGAAATTTACGGGGAAAAGCAATTTTTAGAGATGCGAGATATTAAATTTTTTCACTATTTCTCATTTTTTCTCTTGTAAATTTCTTGAAGATACTGCCATCCATTTATAAGGTC
>QLNU02015003.1:106611021-106622532 GCA_006491805.2 Dysdera silvatica
CACATGTGTATATGCACAGAGACAGGTAAATATGTGGGTTGGTAGAGGTTCATACATTTACAATTCAAGAATATTTGTATTTCCTATTTAAAAAAAAAGTATATTCTTTTTTCAGTTTTATTCCCACTTGGTATTTAATTTAAAAGAAAATAAACTAAATGAACCTTTTCATTTAAATTGTGATATAAGAGATAAATATAAATTTGTATTCCAGCCAATCGCATTTTCCTTTTGTCTTAGACCGAAAGCTTTTCAGAGAATACTATGTCCCAAAACAACACATTTGTTTGTCAAATCAAACAGAGAAATTAGAGTCTTTAGATGTTTTTTTAGAATTCAGGACTATCCAAAAATCCCAAAAAAGGATCCATTCCGAATTTAATTCTTTTCTTAATGCTTTTGATTCTCTTTGGGGGATAAATGCGAAATGCCTTAGAAATACAGTTATATTCATCCTTTGTTGACTACAATTAGAGGCCCTGATCAAGCCAAAATGGGGCCTAGAGCCTAGAATTTATCCGAGGGCCCCTTCCTACTTCCTACGCTCGCGTAATAGTAGATTGGGAAAGGGATTGAGAAGGGGGGCCAACGAGGGCAGCACTGTAATCCCAGGCAGGACGCTTAGAGGGTTTACTGAATATATAATCCGCATAATCAATAGTTCCAAACCGTTTTCAATGTTGCCTAAGTTATAATTAAGATAATAGGTAACATTAATAAATTAGCAAGTTATAATTAAAAAATAGGTTTCAAACTGACATTTTAAACTTGCTAAAAGGATCATATATGAAATTTGTGGGCCCAGGGCCAAGGTCCACGGGGCTCACGCGTTAATTGGGCCCTGGTTAGAGGTACGTAAAGTCCACTCGAATAACTTTTTTTTTCTTAAATGGTTATCTACTTTAATCGTCTAGTTTTCGGATATTTCTTATTTTTAGAGCAATATCAAGGTTTGTTTTCTAACTACAACAGCTTATTCTGGGAAGAGTTCATCATTCACCCAATCATTCTCACCATCATTCTACAAATCATCCTTATCATCATTCCATCAATCATTCTCATCGTTCTAACAAATGGTGAACTAGAGCACCTTTCAGATGAAACCATATTCAATAGTAACTTAGTAAATTTTTTTTGAATTCCTTAACTAAATAAAATTCAATTATTTGCTTAAGAAAAATTTCCTTGAATAGATAAAATAGATTCTAAAAATTTCTAACAAAATATAATATTCACATATTTGATTAAAATTATGCTTTAAAACTTTTTCAATAAATTTAAAATTAAATATATTGAAATAAAATTTCAAACGCAAAACGTTTAATGAGCTAAACATTGAATCCGATTTAACTGAGATTTTACATACTACGAGTTTGTTCTCTGATTTTCCTATCGGGTCAGATTTTGTACCTTTGATATACCGGATAAACCAAGGTCTAACTAGCTTTGGTTACTGGTTCTCAAAAAAATTTATAATAAACATTTCCAAATCTAGGGCAGTGTTATTTAATCGAGGAATCTTATTTATGGGATGCTACCTAGCATTAAAATTACGGACCAGGTTGCACCTAATGTTGATGGTATTAAATTTTTTGGGGCACTTGTTTATAATCTTATTTAAAAAAGAGCTAACGCATGGACTACGAACATATGTGCAAATATACGTAGAGGTACAGTAGTTATTTAAATCAAATCAAATTCCATATTTCAGTTCTCTCAATATTGGTTCCTAAATGAATTAGAAGAATGGCTTAACATGCAGGGGTATATCCACATATTCAATATTATTAACAGTTTGAGGTGGCACATAAATAAATACTGGAAATAGACGTAATTTGCATACATATAGGTTATGGAATATATTTATAAAACTTGAGAAATAAATAAATTGGCTAACTGGAGAAGTTTTCAGGTTCTCCCAGTGGATGTGATATATAAATTTCGAAAATTAATACATCTATTCTGCAGAATTAAGATGGGCAAGTTGTTTGATGTTATATTCCTTAATAGTTATCTACACACGTATGAGACCAGAAGTGGATTAGACTACGTGCCTCCGCCGAATTTATTACAGACTAATATAATTTATTTCGAACTTCAGTTATGCAATAATCTATTTCTTGATATTATTAAATAAATTAAATTTATTTAAATAAAGACTCAAATGGCATTACCTAGAATAAAGCAATTGACTTGTCTATTTCCATGGTTTTATTTTCTATTATTGTTTTTGTTGATACTAAGAACACGGTAATCCTAGTTGTTGATACGGATTGTATTTTATTATCAGTTACTTTTGATAAATGAATGAATTTCAATATTAATATAGTTAACATCGTACGTATATATTATGTATATAATTTTAATGTTGGGTCCGATTGCTCGATATTGTCATTTCTATGTGTTATATCTTTATAAGTTTACTGTGTATATAAAATTGATCTTTATTATTGATATTTGTTTAACTGTATGTAGAGTAGTAGCACTTGATAGTGTGTATGCTTATGTATATAAATTTTTTTGTAAAAGTGTGTATCTGTGTTAATCAACCTATTTTATATAATTTTCGAATACATTTTTCTTTTTTTTTTTGGGAGGAGGATGATTTGAAGAATTTTTAAAAATATTTCAGGGGCACATTTCCCTCAAGGTCAGAATAATATTTTTTGTTTGTGTGTGTGTCTGAATAACGTTCTATCTCCCTTATTGTATTCTCCTGTACTTGTTCTTTGGTTTTGTAAATAAACAAATCCAATTTAATTCAACTCTGAAGATTTCGTTGTCGTGGAAAAGGAACCCTTTCCTAACTTTTATTTTTCTTCTGATGATAAATTCTGAGACGTCGACTTTTATACTTACCAACTATTGTACATTTGGTGCTATTTAGTTATAGGTTGCGGTTTTCCTTGTAGTTTATATAAACCTATGATCTTATTTCCTTGCCCTTTCTTGGGTTAATTAATGTCTTCCAATATTTTAGAGAAGATTATTTTTGCTCACAGGGCTTGTTCCCAAGTTTTCAATCCCCAATTACTCTTGTCCGATTTTGTTTTATTTCTAATCATATATTTTTATGTGGTGAAGCGCTATGTTTTTATAGTAATAAAATACGGAATTAGTTCACATTTGTTTTTATAAATACATATTTTTTGTCGCATTTTTCTTTTCGAAAACACTGCTCGACAAATTTGGTCTGACGGTCGAAATAGAGATTAGATTATTCCAGTCAGTGAGTGGAAAACTTGAACTATTTTTCAAAACGTTGAAAAATTCTTTGTTAATGTTATTTTCTTTCTCTTCGCCATTTTCTCATATTCATATGGGGTCGGCTTCACGCTCCTTTGGTCTCCTTTTCTAGAATTTTCTATCAAAGATTCTTTCTCTATAAAATTTACTATGTATTAGTGTTACTGCTATTGTACGTTTTAGCGTGCTAGTGTTGCTACGCGATTGGAATATACATTGTAAATTAAGTTTTTCCTTTTTGAGGCGAGCAAGTACCATTCTTTCCCAGTGAGTAGGTTTCATTGCGATTTTTCCTGTTCATGAATATAGCCTGTTCATTATAATAATACAATGTGTTCATAACTATAGCACGTACATAAGAATAATATAGTGAGTTCATAAATACGACTTATTCAAAATAATATCAGTGTCCATAAATTGTTTTCAGCTAACAGAGTTCCAACTGATAAAATTATACGACGACTTACGTTAGAGTTATATTAATTAATATCATCTTTTATTAATTAATTACTTAGTATTATAATTAATACGTTAATATCAGGATTCAATCTGGAGTAGACTGCAAGTAACGTTTTGAGAAACGTTTTTCAAAAACATTTATCTGTTTTTGAAGTCTCTTTGAAAAGATTCCAATTTTCAAGGGGAATGGACACAATAAGTTATAATTATATTGTCGCTTATATCCTTACAATAAGTGAATGTTTTCATAAAATTCAATTGGCAGGGAAAAAACTTTCAAGACGCAACCTATGAAAATAACACTAAATACACAACCAAACGATACGTCAAAATTGAATTTTTGGCAAGCTGGGAAATTCAAACAAGAAAAAATAATGAAAGCAGTTTCTTGAAAAACAGCTGCTTTTGTAATTTCATGTCAAGAAATTAATTAAGATTTGTGATGTTGTAATCAGTTTACACAAAATACCCCCTCTTTCTTTCCATTTTCCCTTCCCATTTTTTTCACATTTGAAAATATCCCCTTTTCTGTTTAAATCTCGATCTATCTTCAGTATTTTCCGGGAATGATTAGTAGGTAATGTGTTTAGTAGGTAATGATGTTTTGTGGGTAAATTCTATGCAAATTTGGTTGCTAATTTTAATTAACAAGCCAGAACAATAATCGAAACGAGGAAGATGCAAATGGTGCAACGTTTTTCCTATTTTGCGTGAAGTTTTCCCACAAAGGGTATTTCATGCGAAAAGTTAATAGATGGGGAGGGTTTTTTTTTTCTTCTAATAGTCCTTTTCATATTCTTCTTTTCTAATTAAATAGGGTTTGTCCATTCACTTACATGAGAATATTATATTTTTAATCTCAATGCACTATAGGCCTACTGCCATTTTGTAATTTACAATTCGATTTTTCATACGGAAGCCATTCTCTTTTGTGTCAATTTAGCGATCATGTTCCTTACCGATGATAAACTCGTGCCAAATAACATAAAGCTTTAGGTTCTGTATGTAAATACTAAATATGAAAAAATCTTGACCAAACAGAGTTCAAGAAATTATAAAATTGAATAAAAACGGATAGATTTTTTAAACTATCCGTTTTTATTCTTACATAAAGTTATTACATGCAGTTAGCTATTAATTACATAAAATTATTAGTTAAAACATACGGTTGAGTATAGAGATGCGAAATATCACATTCATACATAAAATTTACTATTAAGATATGAGTGACTTTTCTCAAAAATATTTCTTTCTTTTCAAGGGAGGACGGAGAAATTTATATAGCTTGGTCCCAGAACCGGCACAATTTCTCCAATCGGCCAATGCAGGTCTGTAGCCAAGCCGGGGCCAGCAGGGGCCTGGCCTGCAGTTGCCCCATTTCTCTATTTATATATATATATGTACAGTGCGTTTGGTATTTTAGTGGACACTTGATAACAGTGCACTATCGTGAGAAATAATGCCAAATTTGAAAATGAAAATAAAGATACTACAATAAAACAGTATTCTGCAAAGTGGAAGATTAATAATCTTTATTAAATCATTCATAAATGTAACAAAATCAAGATGAGGCTTTCAATCTTGTTTGAAAATTTAATGGACACTTACTGAAATTGGAGTGTTTTATGTACATTAATACATGATAGATGCTCCATTTTTGCATATAACTTTAAAGACACGTGAATCCATTGATTCTATCAATGTTTGTAAATACTTAGGATCGATTTGATACCAAGTTTCCACAATAGCGTCCTTTAAGGCATTAACCGACGTGAATTGCTTCCCATTTGCATATATTTGACGAACAATATAATCCCATACGTTTTCGATAGGATTTAAATCAGGACTACGTGTCGACCAAATCATACTTTTAAACTTTTTTGAATTTATCCATCTTTTGGTGGAGATAGATGCATGGCACGGTGCGTTGTCCTGTTGCAAAATCCAGTTTTCCCCACATATTTCTGAGGCATATGGGAGGGCATATTCTTTTAAAAATTCTTGATAGCAGGTGGAATTCATACGACTGCCGATGAAAGCTCCAGGCGTAGTACCGTTGTAGCCAAAGACACTACAAATGGTCATCAACCCTCCTCCTTGAACTCTACGAGAAAAGTATTGCGGCGCTTTCCGCAAATCGTGCCAATAATGTTGAAAAGCATCCGGACCATCTAAGTTGAATTTCTTTTCGTCCGTGAAAAGTACCTGCAACCATTTATCGTTCCACTCCATGTGTCGTCGAGCCTAGTTTAAGTGTTCCTGTTTGTGAACTTGGGTGAGAGATGGTTTGCCTTTCTTTTTCGAAAAGATAAATTTTTGGAATTAGAGAGCACATTCCATACTATCCAACGTTTAACTAGGAGCTAACTAAGGTCGTTTTGGATTTTTGCAGCCAACTTTCCTGTGTTACTGGCCTCTCTAATAATGTTCCGCTTATCTCTTTTACTCAGTTTTAGCTTCGCTCCCCGTTTTTCGAGTGGATCCTTTTGGGGTTTCTTTTTGAAAAGGCCCCTATAGCACTCCTTGGACGCTGAATAAGCTGACAAATTTTGAAAATGGATTTTCCATTTCGTTTAAAAGCCACAATTTCCTCTTTCTCGAAATCCGTAAGTATTTTCCTTTCTGACATGACTACAAACGCTGTTTTCGCAGACTCAAACCTGTTCACACGGGTATTTATACGAACCTACGCATCGAAAGAATACAATATGCAAATTTTTTAGCGCCTGCACTGCCATCTGTTAGTCAGGAATGATAGTGTCCCTTAAATTAACAAACAACATTTGTTACATAAATTTGCATTTTCCCCATTTATGTGACGATATATTGATATAAAATTTATTTTTCTACAAGACATTATGGTGTCTCGGCATTCTTCAAAATCTTATTTCTAGTTTTTGTATTTTTTTTTAGCATTTACGTAAGGATATCAGGTGTCCACTAAAATACCAAACGCACTGTATTATATATCATCATAATATTCAACCATTATCTATCCACTGCTGGATGAAGGTCTCTCCAAATGCTTTCCACACAAGTCTATCCTGGGCCATTCGTTTCCACGTCACCCCAACCTCTTTTCTTATTTCATCCACCCATCTAGTTTGAGGACGTTTTCTAGGTCTTCGGTGGTCTCTTGGAATCCAGTTCAGAATTTCTGTTGTCCATCGTTGATCAGTTCTTCTTGCAATATGCCCAGCCCATCGCCATTTCAGTCCTTTTACTTTAACAATGATGTCCTCTACTCTAGTTTGCTCTCTCACCCAAGTGTTCCTTTTCCGATCTCTCCTAGTTATTCCAAGCATGCACCTCTCCATGCTCCTTTGTGTTGTCTGTAACTTTCGTATTGCTCCAACAGTTAGACTCCATGTCTCTGATCCATAAGAGAGGACTGGCAATACACACTGGTTGAAGACCTTTCTTTTTAGACACAAAGGCAATTTCCCCTTCAGGATAAAACTGTTTCTTCCAAATGCACTCCAGCCAAGTTTAATACGTCTGTTGAGTTCTTTCATAATGTTGCCATCCATTGAAATCAGCTGGCCAAGGTAAATATATGAATCAGCAATTTCTAGCTCAATGTTGTCAACTTGTATTTTTGTTTCCTCTACAAAATTATTGAACATGATCTTAGTTTTTTGTAGGTTCATCTTCAGTCCAACTTCTTTACTTCTAGTTGAGAGCTCCTGTACCATGTCTTGGAGTTCTGATGGGTTCGTTGAAAAAATAACAATGTCATCAGCAAACCGCAAATGATTTAAATATTCACCATTTATTTTTATTCCCCTGTTATTCCAATTTATCTGCTGAAAAATCATCTGTAAAGCTGAAGTAAAAAGTTTTGGAGAAATGGTATCTCCCTGCCTCACACCTTTACCAATTTTGATAGCTTCGGTATCTTTATGTAACCGAAATTTTGCACTTGCATTTTTATACACACGTTTCACCATGTCAATGTACACATCCTCGATGTCTGCTGATCTTAAAGAGTTGATGACTGCTGATGTTTTAATAGAGTCAAAGGCCTTCTCATAGTCAATAAATGCCACACACAATGGAAGTTCATATTCATGTGTTCTTTCAATTAATTCTCTTAATACTTGAATATGGTCCACTGTACTGAATCCACTTCGAAATCCAGCTTGTTCTCTTGGTTGAGCTGCATCTAATTTTTTCTGCAGGCGATGTGTTAGCACTTTTGTGAAGATTTTATAAATAGCAGGTAACAAGCTAATTGGTCGGTAATTTTTTAAATCCTCTTTATCACCTTTTTTATGCAAAAGACCTTTAGGCATTGTGCTGGTTTTTTATATATATATATATGGCCTGCAAAAGGGTTGCTGGTATCTAACTGGAAGGAGACCCACACGCTGAACGTATGTGACGATGTGTGGAACCGGCCAGGCCAGTAACCTAGTGTCCTACCCCGCCTTCAAGTGGTGCAGGCTGGGCTTTCTATCCAAGAGGCAAATTAATATTTGCTGCACGGATAGAAAGGCGGAAGGGGAGGGCTAATTCACCAACCCGTCTAGCCAGCGTGGTGAAATTATGGCTAATTCCTCCATTATGTTGACACACCAGAAACCATGGCCCCTAGTCTCCAGGTGCTGGAGTGCTCCTGATCAAGGCAGCGGTCAGTGTGGCATGAAAGCAGGGGGTGCTAAGAATCACTGGAATGGCCCAGGCTGCCGTTTGTTATTGACCTTGGCTACGTTTAATGGACGATCCCTTGCTTCTGAAGCAAAACTTCAGGAATTGGAAGAAGAACTTGACAAGATCAAATGGGACATTGTAGGACTCAGTGAAGTTAGAAGAAAAGGTGAAGAGTTGGTGGAACTGAAAAGCGGACATTTGTTTTATTATAGAGGAACGGAAACTGGAAGAACAAGTGGTGTTGGCTTCTTAATCAACAAAAGAATTAAAGACTGTCTTCTGGAAGTTGAAAGTACATCAGATCGAGCAGCGAGGCTCGTTGTTCAACTAACCCAGCGATACCAACTTCAAATAGTACAGGTATATGCACCAACATCAAGCCATACCGACGAAGAGGTTGAAGAATTTTATGAAGAAATCAAAGAGTTACACACCAAAGGGAAACAACATATCAAGCTCATCATGGGGGATTTCAATGCAAGAATTGGACAACAGGAACAAGGAGAGACATCGGTTGGTAAATACGGATATGGGGAAAGGAATGAACGTGGCGATCAACTCATCGAATTTGCAGAAGCTGAAAATCTTAGCATCATGAATTCATTTTTTAAGAAGAAACCGCAAAGAAAATGGACATGGAAACACCCAAATGGGGGAACTAGTGAAATTGACTATATCCTGGCAAACAAGAAATCAATTATTGAAGATTGCAGTGTACTGAACAGATTTAATACTGGAAGTGATCATCGAATGGTGAGATGTAAAGTGCACTTAAATACTAAATTAGAACGACAGAAGCTCATTAGGAAACAAGTAAGTAAGAGGGTGGATTTAAAGAAATTAAAAGAAAATACCGAGGCATTCAAGTTGGAATTAAAAAATCGCTTTTCTGCACTGGAAGGACTTATTGAAGAAGTTGACATCTCAGAAGCAAATGAAAACATTGTTAAGACAATAATTGAAACTGCTGGGGAAATTGGTGGTGTAATATGTAAAAAGCAGAATAGCAAATTATCTGAGAAGACGAAACAACTCATGAAAAGGCGAAGACTTATGAAGGTGGACAATCAAAATACCAGTCGCAAGATCGAGTATGTAGAACTTTGCAAAACTTTGCGCAAAAACATGAAAGAAGATATAAGAAAATTCAATTGTGAGTTAGTAAGGAAGGCCATTGAAAGCAACAAGAGCCTTAGGGTTGTTAAAGGGAGTTTGTCTATTGGGAAGAAACACATCATTGCATTAAAAGGAGAGGATGGCACTGTAACAAGAAATAGGGAAGAAATACTTAGAAGAGTTGAAGAATTCTACAGAAAGCTGTATGAGGGAAACAGTGGATTAAACGAAGACTCTGAGATAGTCGAAGGAACAGCTCCTAAAATCTTAAAAGAAGAAGTAGCATTTGCAATAAAAAGTATGAAGAAAGGAAGATCCCCTGGCGATGATGGCATTACATTAGATATCTTAAAAGAAGCTGGAGAACATGTAGAAGACATACTCGCAAAATTCTTTACCAAATGCCTCAACAGTGGTAACATACCAAACCAATGGGATTCTGCAACAGTAATTCTTTTGCATAAAAAAGGTGATAAAGAGGATTTAAAAAATTACCGACCAATTAGCTTGTTACCTGCTATTTATAAAATCTTCACAAAAGTGCTAACACATCGCCTGCAGAAAAAATTAGATGCAGCTCAACCAAGAGAACAAGCTGGATTTCGAAGTGGATTCAGTACAGTGGACCATATTCAAGTATTAAGAGAATTAATTGAAAGAACACATGAATATGAACTTCCATTGTGTGTGGCATTTATTGACTATGAGAAGGCCTTTGACTCTATTAAAACATCAGCAGTCATCAACTCTTTAAGATCAACAGACATCGAGGATGTGTACATTGACATGGTGAAATGTGTGTATAAAAATGCAAGTGCAAAATTTCGGTTACATAAAGATACCAAAACTATCAAAATTGGTAAAGGTGTGAGGCAGGGAGATACCATTTCTCCAAAACTTTTTACTTCAGCTTTACAGATGATTTTTCAGCAGATAAATTGGAATAACAAGGGAATAAAAATAAATGGTGAATATTTAAATCATCTGCGGTTTGCTGATGACATTGTTATTTTTTCAACGAACCCATCAGAACTCCAAGACATGGTACAGGAGCTCTCAACTAGAAGTAAAGAAGTTGGACTCAAGATGAACCTACAAAAAACTAAGATCATGTTCAATAATTTCGTAGAGGAAACAAAAATACAAGTTGACAACATTGAGCTAGAAATTGCTGATTCATATATTTACCTTGGCCAGCTGATTTCAATGGATGGCAACATTATGAAAGAACTCAACAGACGTATTAAACTTGGCTGGAGTGCATTTGGAAGAAACAGTTTTATCCTGAAGGGGAAATTGCCTTTGTGTCTAAAAAGAAAGGTCTTCAACCAGTGTGTATTGCCAGTCCTCTCTTATGGATCAGAGACATGGAGTCTAACAGTTGGAGCAATACGAAAGTTACAGACAACGCAAAGGAGCATGGAGAGGTGCATGCTTGGAATAACTAGGAGAGATCGAAAAAGAAACACTTGGGTGAGAGAGCAAACTAGAGTAGAGGACATCATTGTTAAAGTAAAAGGGCTGAAATGGCGATGGGCTGGGCATATTGCAAGAAGAACTGATCAACGATGGACAACAGAAATTCTGAACTGGATTCCAAGAGACCACCGAAGACCTAGAAAACGTCCTCAAACTAGATGGGTGGATGAAATAAGAAAACAGGTTGGGGTGACGTGGAAGCGAATTGCTCAGGATAGACTTGTGTGGAAAGCATTTGGAGAGACCTTCATCCAGCAGTGGATAGATAATGGTTGAATATGATGATGATGATGATGATGATAACCATACATATTCCATAAGTCGTTTTTCGCTCACGAAACGTGAGTCATGGTAGACGCTCTACCCTCTACTGCAATGAAACAACCCGTCTGTGATTTCATCCCCTAAAAAACTAAACTAGTCGACAACTTTTCGCGAATGAACTATAGCTCTGTAATCCACCAAATTATAAGCCTGCAACCCTTTGTGAACTTTCTACGTCAGCCTATGTGTAGTTGTAATTGGTCCAGAATAATAGCATTTCAGAGCATGCAGTCA
>QLNU02015003.1:106632833-106645107 GCA_006491805.2 Dysdera silvatica
TGAAATTAATGTGGAAAATGTTCAAAACACGTTCAATGCAAACAAAAATTTTGCAATTAAGATTTCAGATCACTAGCTCCATCTGCAGAATAGCGACTTAAAAACTATATTTAATAGAACGATAAATCGAAACTCGTTTTTAAATAAAATCATTTTTTGACATTAAATGAAAAATGTATTATTCATTCACACTAACTAAAAAATGGCGACAGTATGGAACATAAAATAGAACAAAAGATGTACAAAATTTATACATTAAACGTAGTTTTAAATTCTGAAACAAAACAAGCACATTCAGATTGAGAGTTATTTTATGGATATTTAATACCTGCAGCTGCAATGGTATTTTTTAATCTCTTCTGAAATGTGATTCACGTGCTGCAAAAGGCCAGCTCTCGTTTGTTGAAAAGATTTATTCATAAAGATAGTCAAATATTAAATATACACTAACTACTTTTCTTTTATATACTATATTTACACAGGTTCACATCCACTCCTTTGCATAATATCATTTGCATCCATTCCATAATATAATCATATGCATGTATATATTATCACTTATTGCAATCTATTCATAAATTCTGCTTTCTTGGGTTTAATAATAGTATTTTATTTGTTACATATTTACACTGGATAAATATTTCTATTATAGCAAGAAGCACTTGGAAACTATAATAACAAATATCGCAACAGCCGTTTTAACACAGTAAGTTTAACTGCTGTAGAATACACCAAATTTAGAGCATATTTTATGATATTTTTTAAATGCCAACAATCAAAGGATTTCATTCATATTTTATGCTTACATTCGTATCCATTAATTTTTCCATTTCTTTACACGTCTTCCCACCTCAATCGGTTCATTCTACTATTTTTCATCTGGAGTTCCCAAAGTAAATGTCTTAGTATAACAGGATATGGATCCCAACACATCTCTGTCAATTCCAGCATATTCTCTCACCTTTCTATCAACCTCTGTTGAAATGCCTTCTCAACTATTTTCTGGATTTCCAATCTCTTGATTTTCTGGAATTCTAATCTCCTGATTTTCTGGATTTCGAATCTCTTCATTTTCTGGATTTCCAATCTCTTGATATTCTTCTTTAACTATCTACCTCCCGTACCGTTAATGCAATCCCCCGGAAATCTTATCCGATGAATAGCAAACAGAGCATTCACCTGGCGTGCATATACAATCATCACGCTAGCGAAAGAGTTAGGTATTCGCAGTGGTGCGGTGTTAACACATTAGTGTTGCGTGCTATTTTACCCAAGTTAAAAGCAAGCACGTTAACGCGATCTCTTAACGTGCTTTTAACATGGGTTTAACTACCCGCGGTGCAAATAACAAAAATAATGCTTACCTAACAGTGGTGTAGTCTTAAACAAAAGTAGCCTGGCTCTCTTCTAAATCGGGGGGGTGGATCCATGGGGGGGGAATCAGGGAACCCCCTAACCAGTCAACAGCCCATTAATCTGATAGGGGCAGAAATTATCATCATGTATGGGTTTTCAAGCTGGAATTACAAGACCCCCCCCAAAATGACCCTCTGGATCCCACACTGCCTACAACATGTAGCTTCTGTGCATATAAGCGTAAGATAATAATAATAATGTAATACAAGCGCATGAGCCCAAGCCGAACTAAACCAGGAATGACCTCTGAAGTGAGCTAATAAAATAAAGAAAAAAATTGAACAAGATAGCCAAAAGACTGCCTTTTCACCCTTCTCGCTTTTTTGTTTCAAACGGCGCATTACGGCTTAGTCTATTTTCGGAACACAGTTTGTGATACGTGTTCCAAGCTATAGTTTCGTTTAAATTCCCACGATTCTTAGTTGATTTATTCAAAATTTTAGGGTCATTGCTCTAAAAAATTTTTTTTCTTAACAGAATTGTAGAATTCACATATTTTTTATTTACAGCTTGAACAGAATTTTGTTTTTAAAATGTATGATTTCCTAAAATTTTGCCCTAGCGCCGCTAGGCTGCGTCAGGCCTCGACTATACCCCCTGTTACCGACTAACTGCTCACTGCAGTTCAGGGGTTGGATCCTTGAATTTTGCTCACAATAGCTGGTCAGGTTCGTTTCCCTATGGGAAGGAGTACCAAGCTGCCATCAGCGGCCAATTTTCTAACAATATTCTGTACAACAAACGGATGATTAGCGCACATAGAAAGTTCATGAGGTACAATTACAGAGCTACAGCTCCATATATTCATATGTAAATACATAAAGTTGCATTGCAATGGTAAATTCTAACCCACATCAACCTTCCCCTACGTCAGTATAATTGATCAGCATAAAAATGGTCAGGTGATAAGAATCTTCAAGATTCTGAACGAAAAACTGTTTTTCCGTTAATAATGATGTTTACAATTTCTTAATCGTTAGCAATAACAGAGCTTTTATACGGCTTTTCTATTGGTTGTTAGCTGTAAAATGTTATTTAATTTACGCTGTCATGGGCTTACATTTCTTTAGTGACATATTTAAAAGCCATTGAATATTCATAAATTAAATATTCCTCTAAAAATAAATTAGTTCAATTTTAAATGTAATTTATTTCAAATTTTTTAATAAAAAATCCCGTTCGTATCCTAATGCAGAAGAGTTGAATTCCTAAGATAATAAAGCATTTAATCTGGAGAAAAAAAATTCAGTGAATTAATGTCTTATGAGAATATTACACACTGCTTTTGTACTATTCTGAAAAATACAAGAACATCTGTATTGAGAAGATGTATTCGCGTAACAGTAATTTAAAATTAACTAATGGGCTCGGCAATACGTGCATTCGTAGCCCTAACATCGAAATATTTAAGCAACAGGTGAAAGCTTTCCCATGAACCTGGTTTTAATTAAAATTAATTGGATGTGTAATATATTCTCCAAGATGTATCCTTTCTACTATTAATTTCTTTATTTTGAAAACTGTAGTTCGCTGTTGGGATTTAAAGTAATTTTTTGTTGTTTAGCTTGCTTTAAGATGAAGGGAAAACTGCTGTTCATGTGAATTAGGAAATGTTAATTTGGTTCTACGGTTATTAGAAGACGTAGATTTCGTTGTTGCCAATTTCGGAAGTGATCTTTATTTAGATTAGAAATGAACGAAGATGTTCTTTATTTCGATTAGTAAGTAATTTCACATTTTAACGCATTTATAATTAATATTGTTTCTTAATAATTCTTTTCCTATTTTGGGTAAATAATAGTTATTATATTTTCTATTTCTATTTACGTTTATTTCTCTCGTGCTGTTATTATTCCAGCAAATTCCAATATTTAATATAATTCCAATTAACCCTGTAATTCCATTTACCAGTTTAATTCAAATTTTTGTAATATTTAAGTAATTATTTTTAACTGCAAGTTGATATTATTTGGCAAAATATGCATATTTTTCACGCTATCTAAATATACTAGTAACTATTCAGTAGGGTAAGGATGAAATCTTTGAAGATTAAGTAATATGCAGCCCGTGGTATCAAATCAAGTTAAATGCATATTTTAGTTAGGTAATAGTTTATGTTAAAGAACACTGTCTGGGGAAAGAGGACTCAGAGTTTTTGAGGCAAGGGTACGCTGCATTTACACATCATGCGCAGATAACGTGGTAACAACTTACCCAGGAAGACCAAGCACCATGTTACAAGTGGCCCAAAGCATTGGATCCACATATGCTAGAACAGCAAATGTAGGAATTGCTGAACGAACATTCAAAGCATGTGCAATATGGACTCTGAACAAAAATGCATTCACTTCTGATGATTTTCTGCCTTCAACTGTGGCGGATAGGCAAGATCCTACTTGGCTTTCACAAAGTCGGCCAATTAGCAATGAACCACATGCATCAACTAGCGGTATTCCATCCCCGCCCTCAACAAGTGATCTCCAGAATCCAACAATGCCATCGACCTCTGGCCTTCAGGACTCAGCATTTATATTGATCTCCAGTCTATACTATTCAGCAGATCCATCAACCTCTAGGCTCATTGACCAAGTTCCATCTCGGTATTCAGGCATTTCTACAAATATCATCACTCCAGGATAGTTTCATCTATTGCAATTAGACCATTTTCTAAAGAATCAAAGTCAAACACAAAGAAAAGAGGATCTATAAGATTCCGTGTTTTGACTTCATCGTCATTTAAAAAACAGAAAAAAAAACTAAAATAGAAGGACAACAGGAAATCTAAAAAACACAAATTTTGCGTGTTATTACTGTCGTTCAAATAAAGCGTACTCCTACTCCAAAACCTTCGTCGCATTTATCATTTCTTATACACTCTATAACAAAATAAATCGACGCACCAAGAAGGAATTATCCGATTGCGATAAAAATTGGTGGATATGAAGAACATACATAGAAAAAGGAACAATTAAAATTTCAGAACAATTGAATGATTTATTGCAGAGTTTGACCGTTACAAAGGGAGGAAGTCAATAAGGCGTTGGTCCACCTCTGGCCTGGATGCAAGCTGTCACCCGGCGTGGCATAGACTGATAAAGATCCCGGATGGTGTCCTGCGGAATTTCTTGCCAAATTGTCTCCAACTGTCGGGCTAAATCGTCAACATTCCGGGATGGTTGCAATCGCCTTCCCATAGCGTCCCAAATGTGCTCTATGGGAGAGAGATCAGGAGATCTAGCTTGCCAAGGAAGTGTTGGGCAAGCTTGAAGACAATTCATAGCAACACGTGCCGTGTGCGGCCGGGCATTGTCTTGTTGAAACGTAAGTCCAGGGTGTCGCAAAAGGAACGGTAACACAACCGGTCGTAGAATGTCGTCTACGTACCGCTGTGCTGTAAGTGTGCCAGAAATGACCACCAAAGGGGTCCGGCTATCAAAGGAGATGGCACCCCCTGACCATAACGCCCTGTTGTGGGCATGTGTGGCGTGCGATAGTAAGGGCAGGATCCCCACGCTGCCCTGGACGTCTCCAGACACGTCTGCGGTTGTCGTCAGGACACAGTTGGAAACGGGACTCGTCACGAAAGACTATACGTCCCCAGTCAGCGCAGTTCCAAGTTGATCGAGCCCGGCACCACTGTAATCGGACTTGACGGTGTAAAGGCGTGAGAGGTAAGCGGCGTAACGGTCGGCGCGAGCGTAAATTCCGCTCTCTCAGTCGTCTGCAGAGGGTCATGTTGGACACATGTGTGCGGTCCACACTTTTGATAGTTGATAACGACGAATCCGGTGCTGTGACAGCTGCTCTGACAATCGCTCTGTCTTCCCGTTCTGTTGTGGCCCTAGGTCGACCGCTGCCGTCCCGACGCTGACATCTGCCGTTGTTGACCCACTCTTGCCAGCACCGTCCAATCGCCGCATCGCTTCGACCCACATGTCCAGCGATTCTTCGATTCGTCCAACCAGCCTCTTTCAATCCGATAGCACGACCTCTTTCAAACTCTGACATATGCTCGTAATGAGCACGAATCTTTCGGCGAGGCATTGTTACAGTCGACGTAAGATATCCGCAGTCAAAATGCAACAGAAATTTTGACCACATATTGAGAATCAAAACTAGAAATTTTAACAAGTTTATATTACTTTTTTCACTATATTTAATCCAGTATACACCACGTTCAATCTCGTAAAATACAAAAACAACTTAGGTCATACAAACACCAGTTGCCTGAAAGCAACTCTTGTAATTAATTAGTGTTACTTTCTCGAAGTTAACGTTAATAATAATAAGCATTTCTTGTTTTTCCCAATTTTTTAGATATTTTACTAATAAGACGTCACTTCTTTTAAGATAAATGTTAGTTTGTTGCTAATGAAGATGTGATTCGATATTTTATATATGTATAATTACTCCTAATTACCAAGAAGCCATCATTAACGCAATGAACTTCAGAAATAGTCGTAATGAATAAAAATGGCACTTGCTTCCAAAGCTGGTAAAAAGAATAACATTTTTTCCACATTTTGAAACACAAATTAAAATTCTGAACATAAAAATTTCTCGCTGATCCTTTGTTTAAATAATGATAACAGAAGCTAATCTTGTCTAATGATCAGTTTGATTCTCTAACTTAATAACGCACTGATTTTCTAAATTAAACAGAGAACCCAAAACTCAATCAACAAAGTAATGGAACGTAATGAAGCATTTTTATATGTTAGCATGCTATAATATATAAATGTGCCCAAACTGTCTGTAGTCTTTAATAAAAAACGAAAATCTCGTAATTATTTCTGTATACAGGGTGTCCCAGATTAGCCGTACCATCCTCAATGACTTGAGTACTTCTCAACGGAAAAAGTTCGTTTGCATCTTATTTTATAGGTTTTTAAATGCGCTATTTGGTAGCATAAGGAATTTCATATAGATAAGGGAGTTTGTTAGAAAATAGAAAACGCACTTTTTCTGTCTTATTTCAAATACACCCTATATATTTCTTTACATAAAAAAAAGAGCTCATCAAATTGTGGTTCCAACATAACCAACGCTGGACTTCCTTAGTTGAGTAAAACTGGAGATATTGCGAATTGAAATTTAACGTATTCCTCAAATCATTTGAGGACTGCTAACAATTACATTATTAGGTATTATGACTGTTGCCACTAAAAAATGATTCCCTTCACAAGTTAAGAATACAAAAAAGGACGTAGTGTCACAATTTCATACTCTGCCAGTGGCAATACGCTGAGGCAAATGGAACCACACTATGATTCATGGCTTTAGCGACACCGATTTTCAACGGGGAACAGAACTAGAAATATTGGTAGTTAAATTTAACGAATGTATGGAATTGCGTACCTTCTACAGTTGAAAAGGTACTTAAATTTCTGTGAACGATTATTAATTAGAAAACAAATTAAAAAACACAATAAGGTAATTTTATTTACCTTGAACTTTTCCGTAAATACAAAAGTTTAATATCAGTCCAGTTGTGTTCGCAAAAATCCTTTTCGTTTTCGCTAAGGTCATAAACCAGTGTGGTGCCCTCGTATCAGCGTACTGCCACTGACAGAATATGAAATTGCGGCACCATTTCTTTCTTGTATTATTGACTTCTGAAGGAAGCACAATGTTTAGTGGCAATAGCCACAATACTTAATGATGCAATTGTTAGTTGTCCTCAAGTTATTTGACGCATATATTAAATTTCAACTCGTTATATGTCCAGTTTTAATCATCTCAGGAAAACCATTTTCATCTTGTTAAAACAACAATTAAATTAGCTTTTTCTCATACGTAAAAAATATATAAAGTGCAATTTTAAATAAGAGATAAGAAGTACGTTTTTTATTTGTAATACGCTGTTCATGTTTCTGCGGGATTCTTCATGATACAGAAAGATAGTGCATTCAAAAATCTATAAAATTAAACATAAACGAACGTTTTCTGTTCAAAAGAACTCAAGTTATTAAAGGTGGTATTATCATTCTGGGACACCCTGTATATATATGTATGTGTGTGTGCGACCGTGCGTGCACCCGTATATGTGTGTGTATTATATGATTATGTTAAACGAAGGAAATTTTATGATACATGTTGATATAATTATAATGATCATAATTAATGAAATACCGTGTGATTGCATTAATACTAATGTGTTAATTTTGTGCCACATTTTCACATTTAAAATTAAGCAGTTTCTCAAGCGAAACCATAAATCTGCAAAACAATCTTTTTTTTATAATCTAAATGAAACTTTAGTTTCTGTTACCCCTTTCATTAAATCTGTAAAATGATATGAAATCAAGGCAACCGAACTGGAAACTATGTTTTATGAAATACGTTACCTAACTGGAGGAGAGCTTCGCCACAAGCTTTTGCCTTCTGCTCTCCTCTTTTTCTAACCTAATTATGTCAATATTCTTAAAATATCAAAATTATGAATTGGAACTTTAGGAAGAAAAAATTATTTATGGAAGAAAATTTGAAGTAAATAACTTCCATACCTGTCAGAAAGCAAACAATGGTTTAAAAGAATGATTTTATTTGAAAGCGAAATCGTTGCTTTGATTTATCTCAAAGTTTTAGGCGTAGTTAAGGTTAGATTCAACATCAGACAGGGAGTTCACGAAGTTGGGGAGGACTGGGCTTCACAGACTTAAAAATAATTAATTGAATACGGTAATAAATTGAGCAATAGGGATATGGTTAATTGAATCCAAGCGGGAGAAATGTCTGCTTGATAGATCTACTTTCTGAGCACTGAATCCATCTTTCTGAATGAAGTATTCTCTCTCGAAATTGCAATTGGATTCCTTGCGGTTTCCAAACTTAAATAAAATTCAACCGTCAGGGTCCGTAATCAAAATAAGAAACAATTTTTTTTTTTCAAATTTTCATTCTTTAGTTTGGAAAAGTGGAGGATACATTATCACAAAATCGCTTTGTAAATTAGCCAAAAGTTAATTTTTTAATAAGTTCTCGCTTGCAAATTTTCACTTTTGTTTTTGAAAATTTTAAAAATTGCTGATTAAAATTTGAAACATATTAACAATTTGTGACTTTACCTATTCAAACTCATTTCTATTAATTAAAATTGTACAACCATTTTTCTAATACATATACCCGTCTCACATTTGTACGCAATCCAGTTTATACTCTGTTAGTAACCTTCCACATTTTCATAAAAAACTTACTAAGTTATCAGGAAATCCTACATAATACGATTTCGACAGATTTCCTATTTTTAAAACACGTTCTGAAACCATAACTTTCGAGTTCGGAAATCGCCTTACTGGTCTGGTTTTTATACCTCTGCATTCAGTCACGGTATAGTTATGGAACTGTATCGGAAGCGAAATCAGCAGCATTCCTTAAAAAATTCGCGAAATCCAAGAAAACTTCTCGTGGCGTATAAGGTTTCTTATAGCAAAATCCCAGAAAAATATTATATAGAATAAAACACATAATCGGAGTTGATATAAAGAAAACGGTTGATAGCTAATTTCGGAAGCACTTAAAAGCTTCTTTCTTCAAAACCCTAATTACACTAACGTGATCCACATGCTAAAAAGTCTATATATGCCAACATGCTAGCCATAAATTAGTTCGGGTAAACCAGTTGTGGGTCCGTAGCCGCGTCTTTTGCTATGGGACGAATGAAGTTTCTCCAAATAGAGGACATGGAATTGAACGGAAGCTGATGGTTAACAGTAGAAGAGGAATGCGAAAGAATATGGAAGGCTTCGAAGAAATTGAGGTCGGCTG
This sequence comes from Dysdera silvatica, assembly GCA_006491805.2. NCBI lineage: Eukaryota > Metazoa > Arthropoda > Arachnida > Araneae > Dysderidae > Dysdera > Dysdera silvatica. The sequence continues at coordinate 106,642,017 of QLNU02015003.1, forward strand.
GTGAAGAAACTTTCTCTATTAGATGGGCCTTGTCGAAAAAAAATACATGGCCAGTTTCTCAGGCATGTTTCGCCATTTTTTTTTCCAATATCTACCATTTGCACTGGTTTCTTTCTTAAGACCGGAAAGACAATATGCCATTTTTACCGAATATATCATAGAATATATCATAGAAAGACAATATTAACATTTTTACCGAAAGTATTGAAAGAGCATTTATTAAAATAATAATAAATGTAGTTGGCCATTTTGGTTAAACATTTAATAACTTTGAGTGACTTATTTGACTTACATAAATTGATTTACCAATGTTATGACACATATATTCATTATACTCATTGTTCATATTGACCTTTCTATCTACTGTATTCTCTTCAATTTCCACAAAAAATTGTTAAAACAATTTGCAATTTCATTATTGGAAGTTACTTTCATGTTATTGTCGATTATCAACTTATCATTTGTTTTAATTACCCTTCCCAGCAATTTATTAATAAAATTTCATTTGTTTTTATTGTCAGTGTTTGACAAATTTTTCTTTCCATCTTTTTTTTGTGGAGATTGATTTTCCTCACTATATCATTCCTTAGTTTTTTAAATCTACTCAAGTAAATTAACCGTTTGGTTCTTATAAATCTGTTGAATATACCGTTCCTTTTCTTTTCGCTATTTTTTATTTAATTACTTATCCAACCTTTTTTGTTTATTTTTTCCTTTATGAGTTTCCATTTAAAATTCCTATCATATATTTCCTTGATTTTATTTATAAATACATCATATTTATTAAAATCGCTAAATTCTACATTCCAATCTATAGAACTCAATTTCTCTTTAAACTTTTCAAGATGTTTTGAACCAAAATCTCTGACTTTAATTTTATTGTTTATCATGAGTTTAGTTTTCTCTTGAACTTCGATGAGTATAGCTTTGTGATCTCTTATTTGGTAATCCAAAACATTTGAATGAATTCCCAATACGTTCGTAAAACATAAATCAATCGTTGTAGTCGAATTATCGGTTATTCTTGTATAGTCACTAATTATGTTTTTTAGTATCATCATTTTCATTGCATTTATCAAATAATTTTTATTACTAGATTCTTTACTTATATTAATATTTAGGCTACCTACTATAATTATATTTTTACTTTGTACTTCTTCAATTTTTAAGTATAGCCAATCTAGTAGCTTGTGAACATTTCTTCTTGGATCTCTATATACAATTTCTGTCCTAAGTTTACCTCTTTTTACGCCTATTATTTCCCGATGGTGATATACTTCACATTACACAATTTGTGTTTTTCATCATTATAAAGTTCATTTTTTTATAATTCTATTCTTCTTTTAAATGTATTTTAATATATATATATATAATATATATTGTCATCATCGACAACCATTTTCAATCAACTGCTGGATGAATGTCTCTCTGTTATCACACATACACGTAGTACGATGAAAGAAATACAAAGGAAATGGCCTTAAGCGCAGAACGTTGGCCAGACGGATTGGCAAGCTGGACCTACAGTTTAACGAAGAATCCGAACTTCGGTCACCACAGCCAAAGTTCTGCGCTAAGACACTGCCTCCTAAATTTACCCTCTAGATTTCAGAAGTCAGCGGCTAAGACGGGACTCGTTGTGTCACCCCGAAGTAACCGCTACTGATGACGCTTTTATAGGCAATTAGCCGAGTGTGCCGGTATTTTTAGCAAAGAACGGCTGTAGGACAAATATATATGGCGTTTCAATATCTTGAAACTGATCGACAGAATGCAAGTTTTTAAAATTTGTTAAGAATAGATAATAAGGCTCAACGAAACGTAACTTTTAAAAACTTGTCTTAAATAGCTCACACGATAGTTTAGAAGAGAAGCTTTGTGAGGTTTATGAAATAAACTGAAAAAAAAACAACAATTTTTTAAATAGTTACTTTAAATTATAAAAAATTGTCTTTAGCACGCTCAACAAAGAAAAACCAGCAGAAAGTTTCATCAGAGAGAAAAAATACTTTTTGTATTTAAAATTGCGATTTCAAATAATTTTAATGTACTTTGAGCAAAGACTACTATATAACAAAAAAAAATATTAAAATCTCCACTTTAAAACTTCCCCGTTTCTCTCTCTCTCTCTCGGTATATTTCAGTATAAATACATATAAAATCTATACTACTTTCTAAAGTTTAGAAATATTTATATGTTATATATTTCGCAAATAATTAAGATAATTTATATTATTTAATTTGTGATTCGTTTGTTTTAATAAATATCTCTGACTATGAACTTATAAGAATTAAGAAACTTGGGCGCTATTGAACTAAAATTTTGTTCTTTATAAGATAAGGTTAAAATTTGTGCTGAAAATAAAAATATTTTCCTCAAGTGTTGGGAAAAAAACGAATTAGAAAATTCAGTATTTGCAAATTTTAATTAATTTTTTTATGAAAACTTACCTCAGAATTAAGAATTTCTCTTCCAACAAGTTTTTATTTATTTTAGTAAAGTTGATTAAATTTAGTAATTCTATTATAAAGTTCGCTGAAAATTCAAAACACGTGTAAGTTCAATCCAAAATAAAATTTTTGCTTAATGTAAGGATGACGTTTCAATTAAAACGGTATTTATTAAAATGTAGTTTATCAAACATTTCTAAAATTTCTCCATTTACGAATGTCTGTTTCGCAAAAGTCTCTACTTCACAAATGTTTTGTTGGACGTCGAGCTGTTTACGAATTTTCACATATTTTCTAATTAACGAAGCTTTTGCAGTGGGATCTCACGTTAATAGAGTACCTATATATTAGCGTAAGCAAAAAAACACACAAGAGTGTGTTAGAGAGCTGCAATTCTATATAGTAATATATCATCATCATCATATTCAACCATTATCTATCCACTGCTGGATGAAGGTCTCTCCAAATGCTTTCCACACAAGTCTATCCTGGGCCATTCGTTTCCACGTCACCCCAACCTCTTTTCTTATTTCATCCACCCATCTAGTTTGAGGACGTTTTCTAGGTCTTCGGTGGTCTCTTGGAATCCAGTTCAGAATTTCTGTTGTACATCGTTGATCAGTTCTTCTTGAAATATGCC
>QLNU02015003.1:106645358-106674080 GCA_006491805.2 Dysdera silvatica
GGCTATGTGGACACGTTATCAATCCACGCATACTATAATCAGACGTTTATTAGAGCTCCATGATTACATTTAGGCTATGCAACGCCTCGTAGCTAGCTTTGGAGCCAGGCCTCTCCGTACCCTATTTCTCGGAGGCCTCCTTCACCTCCGCGGTGCCGAACTGAACTCCTTCGCCTACGTTGTCCAGAACTGATCTCGCGTTTCCAGTTTCGTCGTACACCTCTCTCCCTGGTGTGAACTTAGTTGGTCAAGATCGAATTTTCTCGCTTACCAACTTCCTTCCCCCCTTCTACCTGTCCATACAGCATTCTACCTGCATTCTTCTCTACCTACCTATATTTCTATATAAATGGGGTGCTCTATTAATGCCTCAAGTTGTTTAGCTTTTGCTCTTTTTCATCTGTTTATACACGGAAGGTTAAATATTCAGTTTTTTATTTAAAAAACGGCTTATAGGTTAGGATATCTAGTAATTCCACTCTTATTTTTTAAACTAAAATGTTTTCACGAAGCTTAATTTTTTTTGGGGGGGATAAAAAGCTTTTGCAGAGACTTAAGCAAAGCCTTTAACCGTGCCGAAGTTAACTTAATTTCAACGAATTCAAACTTCAATATTTTGCCATTAAATTTTCCATTACAAATTACGTGTGAATAATTAATTGTATTTATTATAGTAAAATATATTACAAAATAGTTCATTTGGTTGATGGATAACACGTTGATGGATTTTACTTGAAAATGTTTTATCAAAAAAAAAAACGAAAACTTTTAGTCATGTAAGTTTAAACAAGAATCGTAACGCTGACTGAAATTATGAAACGTATTTCAAACTGGAGTATTTTGTTACAAATAAAAAATTATAAATCCATCTCTCTGTTTAAACTTCTACAATGATCTCGATTCAGCCGACACTTATTCAGCCTCCCTGAGCATTATTTCTCTTCGTACTTTTCTTAAACTAATATTACTCATTCTATGTAAAACATTTCAGCTATTATCACAAACTGCATCGTTTATTTTCGTAAATTTTAATCTTTTCCCAACGGAAGTTCTCTGCAACGTTCCTCGATCGATCTACATTCCGCTGGAGAATAGAATCTGGACCCCAAGCTGTGTCTGTCTAACGATATTGGATGCGAAAGAACTAAAAAGAGATGTCTTCGCCGAAGTGGCAATCTGAACATTCAATTTCACCAAATGGCATTCCAAATGCCTTGCTGGGCAAACTTAAAATGATTGTCATAGTCTTGATATCGTAGTTTTTCATACTTATCAAACCACGGCTTTTCTGCCACTGGATTAAGTTTGAATCAAAAAAGCGCATGAAAGGAAAGTGAAATGTATAGCAGAGCTTTTTCTAAATGCTAGAGTTTTATTGATTAGAGTGCATTATACATTAATAACGATTTGGCACTGCAGACAGGGCCGGATTTAGGGTACGAGGCGCCCTGGGCACAACGATTTTTGGCGCCCCCTCCATTGAAAATTTCTTCTAAGAAATTTCCATGGAAAATTTCTTCTAAACATTAGGTATATAATTAAGCCCCTAGAAATTGGGTCCTAGACTTCGAAGAGCTAGTTGCGCCCATGCTCTCCCCGTACACAAAAATAAATAAAATTTTGTCGTTCCGCCCCCTCAAATGCAACGAAAAATCTCGGAGGATAGGGAAGGGGCGACATTTATCATTAGCCTACCTTATGTGCATTATTATGAGATATAATTACGATATTTTTATAAAAGAGTTTAATTTATTTGATGACGATTTTTTGGATTTTTTTTTTATATCAGGGGGGGGGCAAGTACGGATACAGAACAAAATTTCAAGGAGGGCGCAAAGCTTGAAAATTTCACTTGTAAGTTTAGTTTTATTTTTTATTTGAAAATAATTATTTTTAATATCAACTTGTTATTATCAGGGCAACTTATTATTCAAATAGTGGATTTCTAAGTAATCACAAAAGGCACAGGCCAAGGGGTGGCACTTATCGGGAGGTGGCATCAAAGTGCTTAAACATAAAATTGTCCAAACTCGACAATGTTGAAAAAATGTTTCTTTTAATTGAATCGATCATTTTGAAAAGGGGTCAACTCCATAGGAAAACAATGAAATATGACCCCTGTTCAAAATGATCGATTCAATTATTGCCCTGTTTCCCCAATAGCGATGACATATAGGCAACTACTTTAACTTGCCTGCAAATACAAACTACAGAATCGAAAGACAAAGGGCCCTGAAAATTTTGCCCCTGGGTATTTGCCCAGCGTACCCATTTATAAATCCAGGCTTAACACGCTTTTTATATATACTAATAGTAGAAGAATGAATAATGAAAAATTTGAACTCATAACGAAAAAATTCATGCAAGGATGCGTACGTGTATTTTTCTCAAATACGCAAAATATACACAAAATTATCAGAGGCTCCAGGATTCCATACTAAAATTATTGTGGATTCAAAAAATGTCTCGAATCCACGAAGTCGGCGATTATGGTAGCAATAATTTCGAGTTGTATCTTATTAGTTTGAATAATTATATGAAAAATCTCCTTTACATATCAAATGTTAAGAGTATGATATGCGTTTTTTTTAAACAAATATTCCTTTCTTTGTAAAGGAGGGAGGGGGCGGCAGTACAGGCTGTGCCTAAGGGCGGCAATTTTATAAATCCGCCACTACAGGGGGCGCACGTCTCCGCCTGGATCCGGCCTTGTGGGGCAGGGGTTGTCTCACGCAGTTTTTCAGAATTTCAAATTTAGAAAAAAAAAGGGTCATGAAGAGCTGATCGACATAATGCTACAGTATATAATTTGAAATTAGAAAAAAAAAATCCGCAGCCTCTTGCGCCCCTAGAAATATTGCGCCTTGGGCAAGTGCCCAGCGTGTCCATTTATAAATCCGGCACTGACTGCAGATCAAAACTTTTTCAGGTCCAGTGAAACTTTTAGCTTTGGTAAAATTCTTTCAAATCGCCAAATTTTGAGAATTTTCCATAGAAAAATAAACTAATAAACATGTAAGAAATAATAAAAGACAATGTAGTGAGAGCCAGTTTTTCCACAAATAATGCTGAATCCAGAAATATATTTAGTTCAAAGCCCAGATATGGCCTGGTTCAACTCCATATACATAGACGTAGTCAAGCTATTGTTACAGGGGACTTCGAAGTTACAGAAGGCTTTGAAAATTACAAAATGGGCATAGAAAGCTACAGGTGGGGGCTTATTTCATCAATGCTTTGCTGTATTTTATTAATGTATGTAATTTTTTGTAAACTATTAATTAGTAAACTAAAAGTAATTAATTAGTAAACTAATATAATCATCAATGAATAAATTTCTTATTGTAAATTTTGCATCGAAAATTTATGGAGGTATGCTAAAGTTTATTATTTCCTTTATCCTTATTGTAGAGTAGGCAGAGATCCAAATTTCTGCAGAAAACAAGATGTATACGATATCTACCATAGAAATATATTTTGAATATATTTTTAACCTCAAAGAACAATTTCCATTTTCATGTACAATTTTATTCAAAACAAAAAATTTTAAATTAAACTTTGGTGTAATTTATTTTGAAAACAAAATATTTACTTGGATGGGGCTGATTATATTTCCAGTGGTACTCAGCCCCCTTAGCCACAAACTAGCTACGACCCTGATTGGATAGCGCTTTGATTATTTTTACTTGTTAATATGCTGCAACATATTTTTAAAAAAAATTCGATCTTCTTACACAAAACCCGAAAATGGCTTTGACAAATTTCGTTTTAACCTCCTCACATAACATACATGCTTGTGGGTATGATTTATACGCATATATGTTATATACTTTTTTACATCTGAAATGCAATTGAGCTTCAGAGATTTCATTGGCATGCTGTACCGAAAAATTTACATTAATAATCAAATTGCAAAATTTTCTTAAAATTTGGAAAATTATAATCGCATTTTTTGTGTCTCAACAGCTATAAATAAAATATATGTAGCTGATCTAATCTGCTTGATGTGAAACTTGTGATAGAAAAAAAATAGATGGACGGAAGCACATTACAAGAATATAAGAAAGTCTAAAATCTAAAAAGGTTATGAGAACCAACCCGGAATTAAAAATGGATGTGGAACGCTCCTTATAGAAATATGGTTGGAAGTAGCAGTGGAACATATATAGAAATATGGTTGGAAGTAGCAGTGGAATATATATAGAAATATGGTTGGAAGTAGCAGTGGAACATATATAGAAATATTTATACATACGATTTCACTAGAAGGAATTATGGGTCATGTAATATTTATTTGTATACTTAGACAAATATTTTTTTAGTCACACGTAATTATTTTATATGCATATAATTTTTAGATATGCATATTTTTTCATACATATTTTTATATGGGTCTATAGAGGTGGGGGGAACTGAGAAAAATTATTACTTTCTTCTCAAGACTGTCAAAAATTTTAGTGAATGTACAAGATACTAAAATGCTACAAAAATAATTTATACTGCTTGGCAATTAGCAATAGACTCAAAGTACCTTATTTTATAATATATTATAAATTTTTTTTAAAAGTAAATGTATACAGAATCGGGCAAATAAAATTTTTGAACGGTTAGGTGTAGGTTCGAGCCTACCTTCCCCCCCCCTATATGAGCGCCCACTTATGAGTCCCATTAGTTTGAATCATCTATCCATCCAATGCTTATGTATAGAAGGCCCTAAATAAATGCCAGAGGTATAATTAAATAAAAACATTAATCAAAATAATTAAGTTAATTATTATATAAATAATAAATTTAATTATTACTATTTAATTTGTAAATAAATAAAAGAAACATTAATCAGAAAAATAAAAGTAATAAGATAACGAAGGAAAACTTGAAACAGAATAAAGTAAGTGACGAGAGAAAGAGAGATGTTTTTTAATTAAGATACCTAAGTCCCTCAAAAATTGTATCGACAGGAGAGGAAAACGAAGATCTAGTGTACACACAGCGTATGGAAGCCAAAATATTGGAATTAATAATTTCTGAAACCTTGTTTCTTTCCAATTGTGTAAGAACAAAGTAATTCTTTCATTAAGTTTTAGGTCAAAGCAAAGTTGACATGAAAGGAGACTAATGGCTTAATGTTAGCTCGAAGCTACAGTAAATGTGTACATAACTGAGAGCAGTAAGTATCTAACTCACTTTATCATTCCCATCTTTGTATCAATGAATCTTGTAGATTAATAAGAAAACATATTCAAAATATTTTCAAATAAAATATTAAATATATTTTACTTAAAAATCACAAGCTCCGTCTTGCTCATTACAAAACATGGTAAGAAAATCAACTAAACTACCTCTTCTGTTTACGACTTCAAATATTTTATATTTTATTTCAATTTAAACATTTTAATTTCTAAATAAAACATTAAATTTGATTCAATTTAAATTTATTTTACTCTTTTAATAATATCTGTGCATGTAAAGCCAATTTTATGTTTCATGTTTTGCCTTTAATGCCATGTACTGTACGTTTCTATCTGATCGAAGTCAATTTCAGGAAAAGGGAATTTGGCGCCAATACCATTCTCTGTCAATTCTAGCGAGGGAATCGATTATAGATTATAGATGATAACCGACATTGCAAAGCCCTGGAAAGTGACGAATTCTAAAGGAATTACGGTAACGTGACACCAACAATAACGACGCAAGTTGAAAGGAAAATACAGCTCGACATAAAACTTGTCTGCTGGGATTTTTCGAAAATCCTAATCCGCAAAACCTTGGAAAATTTTAAAGCTCTTGGAGAATTTACACAGATGTACACTTAATAACATTTCTAACTGCTAAATAAATGTTTCCGATTGGTAAAAACAACTTTGTGATGTTAATTTTAACCACGGTTGGCTTTTTAACATATGAAAATGATTTATTGTTCTTAAGTCTTAAAATATTCACGAAATGAGTAAACAAACTGCATTTAAATCAGGCTTTTAACTCAAAGTTGGACGATTCTTGTTTTATTTGTCATGATGTTGGCGATGTCTCATCGAAACATATTAAATATTTTTACAACCCTCTGAATACCAGCACACTGGGAAGATGTGTAATTATAGACTAATTATTTATGCCATAATCCACTGCAATTATTGATGTAATTATCCGGTAGAATTCATCATAAGCCCTTTGCGTAGAAAAAGGGGGCACAAAAGGGCTCAATTATAGATGTATATACTCAAACAAGATTTATTCTTCTCTTCCCATCATCACTGTATCACATGATCTTCGTCAAAAATACTTCAGTCCCCCCACAATTTTAATTGCAGCGCCACTGTCATAACCATATTTAAGTATCACCATTTTATTCATTTGTTTGGACTTTATACTTTTTACTTGATTTCAGCGCCTATTGAATAACCAGCACAAATTAATTTCAAGTTCTCTGAATGTTTTCTTCATAGAATGAAAGTTTCTTTAACTTGGAAAAAGCTTCATCAAGACGGTTTGTTTCAAAGAACTTTCGAACTCCTGAACAGTGATTGTTAACAATTGCCTTCATAAGCCTTGTAATTTAAAGAAAGCCATAGTCTCCTGTATCTTACAGTTTTTCAGTTGCTTTAACTCTTTATTGATTCAGAACTTGTCTAGAATATTTAAACCCTCTATTCCCACCCCGTTGTACCCCTACTGGCATCGTACCCCTCATCTTTAAGTTTAAAAGTTCAGCTAAATTTTCGATGCACTTAATGATTTTAATTCGTAAGCCCACATGTTAGTGTACACATTACCTAACTTTTGCGTGCATATTTTACTTAAAGGTTAGCAGGTATTGTCACATTTTCCTCTCAGTATCTTTCAACCACTCTTCCCACTATAAAATACTGCATATGCAATTCTGTAAGCCACAATAAGGAAATAACATATTAACAAAAATTTCAAGGACTGCAAAGTTTTTGGACATAGATAAAATGGGGATTTTATTTACTGTGTATTTAATTAACTGTTGTGTTTTTAAAATTTTTCATAAACTCATTTCATATTTCCTTAAATAACAGAATTATAACATATTCGACTGACATATTATTTTAATTATTATATATAACATATAATTATTTAATTAATATTATATTAATTATTATATATTAATTAATATTATATATACATATAATTATTTAATTAATATATATATTAATTATAATTAATTAATATTATATATACATATAATTATTTAATTATAACATATTCGATGTTAATTCTAATAATATCAAATATCGCACTCCATTGGGACAGGTGTTTCAAAAATCAGCAATTGCAAAACCTTCTTGGCATTTGAACCACAGTTTTTGGGTTTTTTAAATTCCAAGATTACCGAAAACGTTAATCCTTGCTGATATCTAAGTTATCTTATTCCTTCCATATTTTTTAAAAATCGCGAAAAATAATTCATGAAAAAATGTTTCTCTCCCTGAAAAATATAAAAAAATATTTTCTAAAGCTTTTGCATAACCTATATTCCGTTTTTCACTACCGTCAGCTGGCGGTGCAGAGACCACGAATTTTTCATTCACGTATTTGTTCCAAAGAAGACAGACGTGCTTCTGCCAAAATAATTGTCAATGATTTTAGAAATTATGTAATTACATTCGTTTTTTCTGTTTGGTTCCTTTTTTGCTCAGCTGATCACTATTCTATTTCTATTTATGACTCTGTTTATATGCTTTATGAGATTTATAATAAGGTTTCTAAATTAACATAAAAATTGAAGTAGTTTGTCAATGTCTATAAAAATCTAATGGAATAATAATAAAACAAGCATCTGAACAGGTGCGCAGAGAGCCACCACGGATCCTCCAGGCTTACTTCGATGGTCACCCATGACCCTGGGTAGTGGCACAAATACTTTTTCTTCTTGAGGAATGGGGTTGAAGGCCCCAAATGAACAAAAAGTATGAAATAAGAACGCTTTTTTTTTGTACTTACTTATTACTTAATTATTTTACAAGATCACTGCTGAAAAAAAAACTAACGTAAGATATTATTTTTTTCGATAATCGAGACAGACTAATGAAGAGTAATTAAAAATCTGTTCATTAATAATGTACAAAATCTTATTAATCTGGATTTAGAGAACAATTTTTCTACCCTCTCGACCAGCAGGGGGGGACTGGGCCCCCCCACAGCATAGGTCTTTGCCAGCGTGGACCCCTAGACTTCATTCGGGCCCCAGGCTGAAGCCCCTGCTGCTCCCCCCTCTCGTCGGCCCTGTATCTGAAAAGATTATAAACAATTTATTTATAATTAATTTTGGATGTAAATTTTAAAAAATATAGATTTCTGACAGTTTATTTTACCATACTTTTCATCGTTAGAATCAATGTTGTTAATTAATTCAAGATCATTAACAGTTTTATAGATGTAAACGGTAGATTTCACCAAAGTATTCAAGACAAATGAAAGTTTCAGACATGAGAAGCTTAGAATTGGAGGAAAAGCATCAAAGCTTTTAAAAATGCAGTACTTAAAATATTCAAGAGCCATTGTAACGGAATACAATAATGTTAGTATTGAGACGAAAGCAAGAAAAGTATTAAGTTTTAGGAATTCAAGAAAACTAAAATTTGTCGTCGACAAAACTGTAATGAGGTTTGCAAATTTAAAAGCCTAGCTACGGATATTGAAATTTAGAGACGGAGACTTTTTGAAAATGTAGGAAAGGAAATTTTCTTAAAAAATATGCGGAACAATCAACGAAAACGGGAAGTAGGAACTTTGAAAAACAATGAAATATCTCATCCGTGTGAAGAACCCGAACTCGTAAAGGAAGTAAAGTAAAGAAAGTTTAGATGGGTTAGGAAAATAGAACCTAGAATAGTTAAGAAAGTTATCAGAATTAGCTAAGCATTAAGAAAAATGAAGAACGTCCCGGAAAAAGATGGCTAAAGAGAATGGGAGAAAACATTGGAAGAATGGGAATAAAAAGTAAAAATTTAAACGGAGAAGAATGGGTGATGATCATTATGAATGCACATGCCCGTCAGAAATAAAGAGTGGACTAGAGCAAGAAGATTCCAATATAATCATTTATAATGTAAGATATTATTACCCTTCACAGGGATAACACAATTGCCAAATAATGGTCAACACACAAAGCCACCGGGGCGAGATTTTTGTGAGTTTTTTCGTGGCGTACTTTTTGTCACTAATAAATTTGACACCCGCTTATTATTAGCTCAATCTAAAGCTATTTTCATTTAGGAGAAAAAGAGACGCTGCCTTCACCCCTGGTTCGAATCCAGGATGAGGACGGCGTCTCTTTTTCTCCTAAACAAAAATAGCTCTAGTTTGAGCTACTAATACGTGGGTGTCAAATTTATTTGTAATAATCATTTATAAATGTGAGTCAATGAATAATGTTTGTCAAATATGATTTTTTTTTTAAATATTTTCTCCACTGAATTTTAAATTAGGAAAAAAAAGTTGTTCTTCAATACGTTTAAAAGCTATTGTTCATTATTACCAATGCGTTGATTATTAATCTTAATTTTAAATTAACCTGTCTTCTTCATTTCTGTAGTTAACATTTTACTAAAATTTATAAAATGTTTTAAAATTATTCTTTAATTTTTTATTTCACAAAAATGAAAAAATAAATGTGTTTTTTTCGCTCTGAAAAAAAATTATTTGTACTTTATTAAGATCGATTTTTATCTTAGATCTTTGAAAAAAGTAGATGTCGAATTTAAACCCAATTTCCTTTTATTGTTTCCTTTGCTAATTTAGTTAGTACTTTTTTGCCTTTATTAAATTTGTTGCCCCTACTGGATATGCTCAGTTTGTGACAATAAATTTTGTAGCGGCATAAAGAAATAACCTTTAAAGTCAAGAAATTTTTCATTCATAACTACCAAAATACTTGCCCATGTTACATAATTGCCTACGTACTTATTTATTAAGTCTTTTAATTTAAAGCTCAGTTTGGTATTTACGAATAACTTATCCCCTTTATCAATGATCTGTGAATTTGAATTGCGAAATACATTTGTCAGTGAAGTTACGCGGTTAGTTTTAAAAATGAATAAATTATTTTTATAAAATTCACAAGCTATTTTTAATGCAGTATGTGAAAAAGTTTCGGGCAATAATACAAAAATATTGTCAATTTATATAAATAGTGATTTATTTTTAATTAAAAATTAACTTTATTCAAACAATAAACAAATTTTAGTTAATAACAAGTCTTAAGTAAATGTTAATATTGGTAAACTAAATCTAAGCAATACTAAATCTTAAGTGATAAAAATTATAAATAACGTTTACTGTATCCCCTCTTTTTACAATAATTCCTTTCCAAAAAACACAGAGCGGCTTTATGACATTTCCTAAAACGTGCAAATTTAAGCTATTTTTCTTTAAAAAAGAGTGAAACTTTAGAATGTAACTATATTCTGAAGAGGTAGAGCAGCTATAAAACTAACACTAAAAAAGAACAGTTGTATAACATTTTTCCAAAAGAGAAAATCTTTGGAACATTTTTCTAATAACATAACAGTTTTAAGATGTTTGGCTAAAAAGGAAGAGCTTTACGACATTTTTCTAAAAAGAAGCGTTTTTGTGACGATTTTTACACGAAGTGCAGTTTTAGGGCATTTTAGATTCAGAGGGTGTAGCTTTAGGGCATTTTATATTATAAAAGGGCAACTTCATAACATTCTTGTGTAAAGAAAGTTTTGTTTGTGGATAGTTTTATATAAAAGGAATAGCAGAACAAGTAAAATAGCTATACAGCAGAATAGCATTGTTTTAAGGGAGAGAGAGGGGGCATTAGGTTAAAGTATCCGGACACTTTGGAATTTTTAATTTTTTCGAATTTCTAAAAAACTGCTCATTCAATTGCTCTCTAACTGTGGGGATATATAGAAGGTGCTTGAATGCACACTTTCCAATAAAGTTTCGGTGACTTGTGCATTTAGGGGACCACCCACATATTGACAAAGTGAAAAAATATATTTGATCACCCTGTATCATAAAAAGCTGGAAATTATTTGTAACTTTCAGAAAATATTTAACCAGCTATGCTTAATGCGTGTGTTTATTTTTGTAAAACAAACATGTATATTCATGAAGATGGAAACGTTTCTTTAAGAAAATTCAAATTTTGTCACAATTTTTTTGCTTATAATATCCACAATTTTCAGTCAAATTTCACGAAACTTATAAAACATTTGTCAACGTACAAGAAAAATATTATACTTAAATTAGAAATTAATATATTGAATACACGATGAGATATGAGCATTTGAAGAAAATAATTTTTTACTGCGAATACGCGAAAGATGTGCATAACTTTTTTTTCATATTTTTTTTAGCCAATAGTAGTATAGAGAAACTTCGAAAAAAAAGCACCAGTGAAACATCTTGAAAATTCAGAAAGTTATCGACGATATAGTGAGCCGTGGAAAATCTGTTCGTGAGATTTCTGTGATGTTACGAGTGCCCCGTTCCACCGTTAATGATGTTATCGTAAAGTGGGAACATACGGGGACTACAACGGTGCATCCACGACCTGGTCGACCACTTCGTCTAGTAGACAGGGAACGCAGAGTGATGAAAAGAGTTGTGAAAGTGAACCGCATGAAATCGGCGGAAAAAGTTCGTGCGGATTTTCAAGATGCCTCTGGATGCAACGTCAGCACAAAGACAGTTCGTCGGGAGCTGCAAAGTCTTGGCATTTCATGGCCGAGCAGCTGCATATAAACCAAGCATTACTGCAACCAATGCCAAGCGTCGCTTACAATGATTCAAAGTGTGCAAAACATGGAGCCTGCAGCAGTGGCGTGAAGTGTTATGGAGCGATGAACTACGGTAAACTATTTGACAATCAGATGGTAGAGTCTGGGTGTGGAGAATGCTGGGTAAACGCTTTTTACTTGACTGTATTGTGCCGCAAGTTAAGTTTGATGGTGGAAGCATAATGGTTTGGGGATGTTTCTCATGGTTCGAGCTTGGCACTTTAATTCCTTTGAAGGGAACTCTGAAGATGGAAGGCTATCTCGACATTTCGGACAATTCCACGCTGCCCACATTGTGACAACAGTTTGGAGTGGGTTCATTCTTGTTTCAACAAGATCGTGCTCCTATCCACACAGCACAGGCTGTACAGAGCTGGTTTGCTGACATGGATGTTGAGGAATTGGACCGACCTGCTCAGAGCCCAGACCTAAATCCCATAGAACACCTATGGGATGAATTAGAACGTCGACTGCGAGCTAGGCCAGAATGCCCCACATTGGCGAAAGAGCTGACTAATATTCTTTTGCAAGAATGGCATGCAATTCCCACTGAAAAATTCCAGAAACTAGTAGATAGCCTCCCAGATAGAGTGGTAGCCGTCATTGCAGCAAAATATGGCCCCACTTCATACTAATTTTTGACTTCTTGTTGGTTTGTTGTATTTTTATGGCGCAAGGACAACAATGGTCATTCTGCACCAAGCAAGGTTTCTGATTTCTGTAAAGGAGAAGCAAAACATGCAGGTGTGCGGATACTTTTGATCCTTATTTGCATAAATCTGGAATATTTCATTTTCAGAACAGGGGTGTTTGGTAATTTGGAATATGACAATTTGTGGAAAAAACCCTTATCATCTAGCTACTTTCAGAGAATTAGAGAAATACGGCTCACTATATCGTCGATAACTTTCTGAATTTTCAAGATATCCCACTGGTATTTTTTTTAAGTTGCCCTATACTATTGACTACAAAATTATGAAAGAAAGTTATTCATATCTTTCGCGCATGCGCAGTAAAAAATTATTTTCTTCAAATGCTCATATCTCATCGTGCATTCAATATATTAATTTCTAATTTAAGTATAATATTTTTCTTATATGTTGACAAATGTTCTGTAAGTTTTGTGAAATTTAATTGGAAATTGTGGATATTATAAGCAAAAAATATGTGACAAAATTTGGGTTTTCTTAAAGAAACGTTTCTATCTTCATGAATATACATGTCTATTTTACAAAAATGCACACAGGCATTAAGCATAGCTGGTTAAATATTTTCTGAAAGTTACAAATAATTTCCAGCTTTTTATGATACAGGGTGATCAAATATATTTTTTCACTTTGTCAATATGTGGGTGGTCCCCTAAATGCACAAGTCACCGAAACTTTATTGTAAAGTATGTAATCGAGCATGTTCTATATATCTCCAAAGTCAAAGAATAATTGGCAGAGTAGTTTTTAGAAATTCGAAAAAAATTAAAAAATCCAAAGTGTCCGGATACTTTTGGGCATATAGTGTATATATACAAATATATAAAATAGGCGTTGCGTAAAAATCAGCTTTAGTGTGTTAAGAAGAGGTATATAATGCTTTAGAACATAAAATTCGGTGAAATATGTATTACGGAACATTTTCCTTAAAAGAAAAAAGAGCAGCTGTACTATATTTTTCTAAAAAGAATAAAAACTAATAATATCTAATATACATATGCAAGTTGGTTAGCTTTTTTGGATCCTATGACATTATTGACAAATGTAAGATATTATTACCCTCCGCAGGGATAACACAATTGCCAAATATGGTCAACACAAGAAAGCCTCCGGGGCGAGATTTTTGTGAGTTTTCGTGGGGGAATTTATTATACAATAATTTTTGCCACCCACGTTTTAATTACAGCTCAAACTAGAGCTTGTGTAATTTTGGAGAAAAAGACGTGTTGACCATTATTTGGCAATTGTGTTATCCCTGTGAAGGGTAATAATATCTTACATCCTTATATACGGAGAAAGAGAGCGTTGTTTCCTGTCCTCATTCGTCTAGCGGTCCAAGACACTCCGGGCTAAACGGAGGGACCCTGGTTCGAATCCAGGATGGGGAAAGCGTCTCTTTTTCTCCAAAATTACACAAGCTCTAGTTTGAGCTGTAATTAATACGTGGGTGGCAAAAATTGTGCTGGTATTGACAAATCTTGGAACTTACGCGGCTTAATCAACACACAACAATGTGCAGAACATTTTTCGCAGAAGAGGCCGCGGGGCTCCAGCTTTCGCCACGCATATATGGTATATATATATATATATATATAGACGAGATTGCATATAGTTTCGCATATGAAAACTTAATGGTTATAAATGGTTTGTCATTAACGTACCTTTACCTGTGTATACCACTGACCGATAACTAACTTTACTTGGCGTAGACCTTAGCATTGTAAGCGTAAAAACTCTGGTATTGACCATAGTGTCACTGCAACAATAATAATTGGAGGTCCAAAGCTTGTCAAGTCTACATTCTTGTCGACTTTTTTCCAAGTTTCCTTCAGGCCACATGTAATTCCTATTAGGTCCTGATCAATCAATCAATAAATGAATTACTTTATTATTATTATTATTCAATCACGTCAGTTTCAATCATTGTCATGTCCATTACGTCGTGTCCAATTTGGGCACACACAACTTTGCAACCCTGACGCAGTAGAAACACAAATAATTGGACCACCACGCAATCTAGAGTTGATGTGTAATTGTCCCTATATCATTATAAAAGTCATATAATATTGATTATAATATTATCTGACTAGTATAGGATAGTAGCCACGATACACAAACACTTAATAGTTAAAGATATTAATTAAATAGTTAAAGAATTTGTACATAAAATATAGTAGGTGTTAATAGGTAATAAATTGTTAGAGACTTCAATTTCAGTAGACAGGGCTATTAATATATATTATAAGTAATGTGTATTAATTTAATTGCTATACATTGTTCTATTTTAAGAAAAAATGATGAGGTAAGTCTCAATCGATACAAAATCGTTCCCATAGGTACAGAACTTTAAATAATAAGTTCGCAACAAATAAATAAAACACATTTTTACTTCATTCAAAGAATCTTGAATATTCGCCGAGAATTGTGAATGTTTGGAATAAGCCTGCATTTCTACAAATAGAGAAGAAATGCAAAATAGACTAAAAGTTTTGTATTCCTCAAAAGCTTAAGTTCCATGCTTTTAAGGAACTCGCTTCATTTTTATAATCCCACTTAAAGCGAGTGGTTTTTGAAAGCGAGGGAAGTTTTTACAAAAGTATTTCTTGCAAAAAAAAATGAAAGATTTTTGATAGACAGAATACGTTTTTTCTTCGATTTTAAGCAACTTTTTTCGAGCTGTCAAGTCATCAATGTTGGAGTTATATTTTCTGGAAACTTCTGATTCTTTGCTGCTTTCAAGGCATGGATAAAAAAAAGGATCACTTTACAACTTTTTATCGCTTCCTCTAGTCTCTTGCTTCCTTTTGGCTTTAACACCGTTGCTACCGCCAAAGGAACGCAAAGATCGATCCCTCTCATCAACCAGAAACCAATTCCAAACTTGTAATCAATGACTTCTGAATTTTTTTATGAATGGAATCACAAATTTGATAAACGAATTAAAAACATGCGATAATTGTTAAGAATGGTCTGTGTTGTCATCATGAGACCACGGGACAGCTTGAAAAGACCTCCGAATTGCAAGAAGGTTTCAGATGACCAAGCTTCCTCAGTGCATTGAACATAAAGGACATAAGGTATATATTAAGAAATAATAGAATTTTATGACACTAGGTTATTATACAGGTATATATATACAGCAGGTCCATAAAGTCTCTTTACAATTTTAAAATTTTATTACAAAGGCAATTGATGAGATATCTTCGTCAGATTTATTCTAATTAGTCAGTGCTTATCAAAGTTTTTATCGCATTGCATTTGTATATTTCAAGTACCCTGTTGATGAATAAGATATTGTTAATGAACCCCTTACAAAATGGTTACTTCTCAAGAAGAGGGCACAGTGTGTATCATAGTTTATTGAAACCAAATTGGAGCTGGAAACTCAGCGAAACTTTAGAACTAAGTTTCGTCATCAATTCGTGCATGGCACAAAAAATTTACTGAGACAGGGACAGTGCTGGATAAAGGGGCGATTGGACGACCAAGAACAGCCGAGAAAAACATTGATCGTCCTCCCAGAATATCTATTCGTACTGCTGCCAAACAAAACTACCATGTTCAACAGTGCACTAAGTTCTGCACAAAAACTTGTGATTGTGCGCTTACAAAGTGCAATTATTACAGGCACTCAAGCCAAATGATAAACCAAGACTAAAAGAGTTGGTAACTAACATGCTGGAACGAATTTCTGAGGATGAAATATTCCTCACCTGAGTTTGTTTTAGTGATGAGGCAAGCTTTCATATTTCACAGAAACTGAAAGCACACAATGTGAGGATCTGGGGATCAGAAAACCCCGATGTGGCTACGGAACTTCAGCAAGATAGTCCATAGGTAAACATGTGGTTTAGGGTGATGTACAATCAAATCATTGGTCTGTGTTTCTCCCACGAGACATCAATTACTGTAAATGTTTGCCCTGACTTGTTGACTGAATACGTGGCACCACAACTACATGACCTTCAACAAACCACCATTTCCAGCAAGATGGTGTACCACCACATTGGGGACTGCATGTTATTTGGTTTCTAAATGAAACATTTCCAAACCGGTGGATTGAAAAGGACGGCCCAATTCCCTGGCTACCTCGTTCACCAGATATCACTCCCCTAGACTTCTTTCTATGGGGTTATGTTAAAAATATCGCATATAGAATAGAGGTATGAGAGATCATTCATCTAAAGCAAAGGATCACTGATGCAATTGCCACCATTGATGAGGTTATGCTACAGCGAACATGACAAGAAATTGAGTATCTTCTTGATGTGCTTCATGCAACTAATGGTGCCAATATAGAGATATATTAAATGAGGTAAATAAAACTTTAATATATACGTCTCATTTTTTTATAATTTTCATTTGTCTATCTTTTCATTTGCCTTTCTAATAAATTTTTGAAATTGTAAAGAGACTTTCTGGACAAACTATATATATCGGTGTCGTGGGTAAAGGGCCTCAGGGGGCTCAAGCCTCCCCCATAAGGTATTAAAATCCATTATTTTTCTAACGCCCCATCACATTATCTTTTTAAAAGCTTCTTGATCCCTCCCATAATTTTTTAATCGATACGCCATTGACACTTATATATATATATATATGTTATATTCAAAATGCATTTACCGCGATTTTACCTTACTTAGTTTTGCTTATCTTCATCCTTTCTGAACCTAGGGTCCGAAACTTCTTCGAAAAGGCGGAAGAGCTTGTGTCTTAAGTTGAAAGGGCATCTAGTGTCACACTGCTCACCGGAGCCTATAATTTTCCGAGATATTATTTAAGGAGTCAAACCCGGGCTGTGAATATGGAAAAAAATGGTAAAGTGTTATTTTCCAGACTTTAATCTGACTTATTCGCCTAGTAGCCAAATTCGATACAACAGGATACAGTAGAGTAAACACAGTATGAGGTCAGAGTAGGTCAAGGGAAATGTAAATAATTCATCTAATGCCTGAAAACATCTGAATGCACCTGGAAATAAATGAATCAGAAAACCATATTTAGGTAAAACACATTTAAATCCAGTTCCGGATTAAGATTTTCATGGGCATTAGGCCGGGAGGATAGAAGTGGACCCTTAAAGAATGTTTATTTGTAGTTTTACGGCTCAAGGACTATAATGGTCATGCTGCGCCGGGAGCTGCTATTTGCCGAGGAATCAGAACCTCTTAAGACCTAGGAAACCAAATTTCGGACTACAGTGAACAGCGCTCTTTATAAGACCTCTCAGCATTCTTTGCACCGTTGGGTGTCGAACCCGAGTTAATGGCGCATTAGGCGAACGCTTTACCACATTGCGCCACCGCCGAGCCCTTAAAGGATACGGCTTTCGCGGCATTTAGTCAATAAAATATGAGGTTTTATTTGAATTTCATCTTTAATATTCACGTTTATCTCTAATGGAAGTTTCTCGAACGTTTTCAAATGAACAAGATTAAAATAACACTAACTTAGGTAATATCAGGCCCCTTTGAAACCCCATTAAGGCCACGAAACCACGGGGCCTAGATCGGGACCTACTTGGCCTATAAGTAAATCAGACACTGTTCAAATCAAGAAATTGATTCGCGTAAATTTACTAATTTAAATTAATAAACATTTTATTTAAAACAACTGCAATATATATTATTTATTACTATCGATTGTAAGAAGCTGTAAAGGACGCATTAAAGTTTTTATTTCCTTTCTTAACATATGGGGAAAAATTATATTTTCATAATAAAAGTGATTAGAAAAGTAATTTTCAATATTTTCATTTTCATACCCAATAAAAAAGTTATTAAAATATTGAACCATTTTTTTTAAATCGTTTGAAATAGAAACAGTTTAAAGCCATGAGTAGAATAAATGACTTTAAAAATATGCAAATTCTTGATCAAGAAGCCGATATTATTTCCAATATTTGAGCACATTTTCGCTATGATTTAAAAGTCAAAACTACATTATAAGCGCAAGTAAAGTTGAAAAGTTTATTTCAACGTGCGATTTCGACGGACTTGTCTGTATCTCTTCAGGATTATAAAATAAAAAAAAGGAAATATTGGAAAATTAAAGATGTTTTTGCATGATTATTGTTGCCAGTTGTGGATGTATGATTAATGTGAGGATTTTATTGGACACTTCTGGGCTTGACAAAAAGTGGAAATGGATTTTTGTGTTCATTGACAATGGTAGAACAATTTTGTTATGGAACGCTTCCAAAAATTTAATTCACATATTTATATTGGTGGAAATATTATTATGAATTTCGTTGCATCTGAATTTGTGATCAAGTAAACAGCAGCGAAAAGCTATGGCGGACCCCTTGTTTAACTCTACCTTCTCTACGTATTTACAGCGTTCTTTCATTCTGTGCTGCAAGGTTCGTTTTGTCTGGCCGATGTGAGACACATTATTACATTCTCACTAAAGTTAGAAAACACCCTAATGTTTTAAAATTAAAACATCGTCCTCAAGCTTAGAGATATGAATTTTGTCGTATATGAGGAGAAGATTGCTCTAAGATTGACTTTTTTTAAGAATTTCGGAAAAGAGAAAGCTGATTTTTTGGAAATAAAATACTTTGAAGTAAACTTGTCAATTTTAATTACGATTAAAATGTTGTTTTTACTATCAAATCTAAATGAATCACCTTACAGTCTACCCCTTACGATACCACCTTTGAATCTACTGTCTCTGCTGTTCACATCAGTCATCACTTTCCATAAAACCAGACTCAAAGAAAGATTGTAAAGCAAGCCATGGAGGGATCCTATAGCCAAACTGTCGGATCGACCAAGAGGTAAGGCCGTTGCGGCATTCAGACTAACAACAAGGCACAACTGCCTTACCTCATATTTGCACCGTATTAGAATCTTCGACAGTACCCTGTGTCCTCTCTGCGCAAGAGATAAAGTAATGGACGCTAATCACCTCCCGAACTGTCCCGCTCTATCGGGGAAGACTTAGCATGTCAAGTACTGAGAGACCAGAGACTTGTTATCCTCTTGGCAGCACTCTTGTTGCTCTCATCTACGTCTTACTCCTAATCAACTCCAGAACCGTTTTAAACTCTTTATTAATATTCACTCTCTTGTAGTAATACGTGTAAACTTCCGTCATTGCAAAGGACTTCTGTCCGTACAGCCCGCTGCATTAAAAAAACTTTTAAATCTTACCTGCATAGCCCGGCGTCAAATTATCTTGCATTACATTTTCACTATTTTAATTCAATGAAATATTATTTGGATTTAAATATGAAATATTAGAGAATAATTGAGCATTGAAACCAGTTCAATAATTTTGCTATTAAAATGCTTTAGTATAGAACAATACAATTTACATGGTCAGTGTAGAGTCACATACATTTTACATTTTATGTACACATTATCTTCGTCATAAAAGTTTCTTACGGTATAAACAATATTTTTTCCCGGACACGAATCCTTTATGTTAGTCAAATGAGATACATGAATCACATGAGTAATGATATCCATGAAAAGACATCGCATATCACTATCACATTCCATAAAATATTTTTTCGTTCAGACACCATCACCGTTCGCTTTTGTAGAAAACGCACACAATAGAGTTTATTTTCCGTCCATATTTTTTTGAGGAAATGTTTCACATTTTCTCATAATTTGATCAGATGTAACAACAATTTAGATATGCTGAACGATGACACGAGCTTCATAGTGAACACACACACACACTTCTTTTTTTTTCATCTACATAAAGTCATAAAATCACAGACTACTTCTTAAGGCATTGAAAAACAACTGATTTCACGTGATAATAATAACTAACAAAGCCAGGAACGCTAGTGCCCATGTTGCCTGTGGTGCTGATGTTGCGTCCACCAAAGCTGATGGACAACTAACTACTTGCTTGTGTATTTGTACGTGTCTCCGCTGTTCACAGTCATTACTCTGAGGGCCAATGCACCCTGCATAAGCCATGGCATGAGGAATATACGTTTGTTCAACAACACCTCGGAAGAGATGAGCCATTGGTCCGTGGGCATATACGGGAACATCTTCTCCTCCATGAGTATCCCAACGTCTAGGAATAGCACTCTGTTGAACATAATTCTTGTCTTCTGAAATGAAAACAGATTATTGATGGGTGCTTATATGACTGTCTATACATTCAGCATGAATTTATAAAAGCCGAGTTGGATTGCATTGACTTAGGCCAGTGGTGGGGAACTCGCGGCCTTATGGCCACATGCGGCCTTCAAGGCCCTTAGGTGCGGCCTTTTGACCGAATTAGAATTTTGCAAAAATAAAATCCCTTTACTTTCCTTAATATGATTCTGTTTGTCTTTTTAATTGCATTATAATCTTAAAATACTTAAACTGAACCTAAGTATGGAAGAGTAGAAGAAAATTTAATGAAATAATCTTCTTTGATTTGAATAATCTTCCTTTGACACAATCAAAACACATGTGGCCTTCATATATTACAGCTAACTTAATGCGGCCTTCTAATATTAACAGCTAAGATAATCCGGCCTTCTAATATTAACGCTAAGATAATGCGTCCTTCTAACATGGAAAGTTTCTCTACTTAGCCAATTAACTTAGGCCAATTAAATTTTCCCCTACGTTTCTGTAAATAAAATTCTTCCTCTCATTCTTGTCAACAGTGATATATTGGAACTATGACTTAGTAAAATTAAATAAAATAATTCTAAAACTTATAACATTATATAATTATCATTAATACTACGTATAACATTTTTATTACAGAACTATTTCCTTGTTAATCATATCAATACAGATATCGAATATTTTTAATTTATTAAATCACTGTCTATCCCCTTCTGGATGAGAGTATCCTCAAATGCACGCCACATTTCTATTTTAATCAATTCTTTTCCATATTAATCAGTAAAACAATTTTTTGGCAATCATCTTCGTAGAAAAACGATTTTTATTGCTAAAACTTGACAGTTCGATTCTATCTGTGCTAATAATCATCCAAAGAGATTAATTACATGAAAAAAACCTTGAAAAATTGATTTCCTTCTGTTTTGGCTTTTATATTCGTCTCTAAAATTTTTGTAATAATTTCTTTGTACAAAGATAAAGGCTGTTTCAGCAATTTATGTATATTCGACAATTTTTTAAGGTTTTTTCATGTAATTAATATTTTCTGATGATTATTCGCACAGATCGTATCGAAACGTCACGTTTTAGAAATAAAAATCATTTTGCGACGCAGCTGATTGCCTAAAAATTATTTTGCTGATTACTATAATGCGCTGTGAAAGTCATGCGTGAAGCTCTTTTTTTTGTATATTGCTTCAAGCTATATTATGTGCTCTATGAAAAACATACAGAAATAAATTTAATAAAAACGTTTAACAAACATGAGTAGGTAATTTTAAAACCATCTTCAGAAATCTTTTCTAAAATCACATTCGCTTTGAAAAATTATCACTTTTAAAAAGATATTCTGTGGTTATAATTCACTTGTTAAAATGCTGCATATAAAACCTCTAGCGTAAGTCAACATTTATAATTGAATTTACATTATTAATATTACTTATTTTAGGAATTTCGACTTGTTTAAGTCTTCTTCAGGAGATTGCGAAAAAAGGAAAATGTGTACAAATTGCAAACATATATCAATGCAAAATAATGAAAAAAGGCAAATTACTTTTCGTTTCAACGCTACAAAGTGCGTTTGTATTTTCTGTTTTAATTTTAGAAATTCTTGAAGAAAACTTGCACCCTCGAAGAGGTTGAAATGTCGAAAAATAAAAGATGTTGAACCTTTTGAATAATTTTGTAACAACAAGTTGAAATTACAAGGAAGTAAGAAACTGAATACAGTTAAACCTTCATAACTCGAACGTTTATAACTCGAATTTTCGGTAACTCTAAGTAATTTTACATTCCCGGCCGAGAACATAGGCTTTAATGTTGAATCTTCATTTTATAATTTGAAGTTCGATAAGTCGAATTATTCGATAACTCGAAGACATTTTCGTCTCCCAAACATCAAATCTCATCCATAAGTCGAATTTTCACGAAAAAAAAAAATTACAAAAAAAACCCCTTTCGATTGTATCAAAACAATACCAATGAAGCTTACTGTGTCTCCCCGTCCTACCTGTCTACCCTCCGCCACAGTGGAAGTAGTCTTAGCCTTACGCATGCTTTTCTTGAAAGTTGTTTGCTTTGAAAAACCAGTCTTTAAAGTGACTTAACATTCGGTTCTGAGAACTGAAAGAGTGCGATAAGGATCAATCACACTTGTTAGAGCTTTTTATATTTTTGAAGTGGAATTAAGATTTGTGCGAATAAGATCGAGCTCATCATGGGAAAAAAGAGAGTTCTGAAAATTTTGAGTGTACGTGAAAAAATCGAAACTCATCAACGAAGTAGAAAAGGGCACTAGAAAGAAGACAGGCATCGCTGCCGAAATTGGTATTCCTGCAAACACTCTGTCAACAATTTTGAAATAAAAAGTAAATATAAGAAAAGCTGTCGAAGAGTCTCGTCACGCGCCTGGAAGAAAGCGTTTAAAAGCATCAAGTTTCCCTAAATTTGAGGATGCCATGTTTGCATGGGTGA
The DNA here is from genome assembly GCA_006491805.2 of Dysdera silvatica. Classification (NCBI taxonomy): domain Eukaryota; kingdom Metazoa; phylum Arthropoda; class Arachnida; order Araneae; family Dysderidae; genus Dysdera; species Dysdera silvatica. The sequence continues at coordinate 106,668,402 of QLNU02015003.1, forward strand.
AAAACATGAAAAATGCAAATGTTCCTCTTCAAGATGTTCTTATTCCAGAACAGGCAGAAAAATTTGCAAAAGAAATTGGAATTGGATCTTTTCAAGCAATTACCGGCTAGCTTGGTAAGTTTGAAGTTCGTAATGGAATTGTGCAGGAAGTCATGTCTGGTATAAGTGCTAGTGTACCTGAAATTGATTTCGAAGATTATTGTCGCAACGTGCTGCCTTCTTTGCTAGCGGGCTACAATCCTGATGATGTTTTTTAATGCCAACGAAACTGGACTTTTTGTCAAATGTTTACAGAAAAGATACAGAAAAGAAATGATACAGAAAAGATTCTGGCTTTTAAAGCAAAAAAGTGCCATGTGGGGCGGGAAAAAGAAGTAAAGAAAGTATAACTGTCATGGTTGGAGCCAATATGCTGATACTGAAAAGTTGAAGCTTTTGGTCATCGGAAAATCTGCGAAACCGAGATGTTTTTCTGGAGTTAAACCTTTTCCAGTAAATTACGAAAATAACAAAAAAGCATGGATGACCAGTGCAATCGTTAAACCTTGGTTGAAACTTGACCGAAAATTTCAGCGCGAAGGAAGAAAGGTCTTATTATTTGTTGACAATTGTCCAGCCCATCCTAAAATTACAGAGGATTTGCAATCCATTAAGCTTGTTTTCTTTCCCCCCCAACACGGTGGTTCCCGACTCAAGTGAAGCCGCGGACCACTTTTTCACTTCACTCGTGCCCGCGGACTACTTTTCCACTTCAATTGCTCCCGCGGACCACTTTGAATGATTCTTAGGAGTTGGCTGCAAGACCTTAATAAAAAAGGGAACTGGGTCTTTTTTGGGGAAAATGTGTTTGTACAATCGTTCTTTGGTAAAAAAAAAAAAAGAAATAAACAGAAAAAGAAATAATAAAATCTAATAATACAGTCAAACCTCGTTAAGACGAACACGCTTAAAACGAATTACTTTTAATACGAACCGTTTTCTGAAGTTCCGCCCGATTGTAGAATATTACAAATGTGCTCTCAATTTTATTTTTATATTTAATAATTTTTATAAGTTTTTAATTATTTTTTTAAATAATGATTCGTCTTGCGGACCACCAGTTGTGAACCACTGTCCTAATATGACATCGAAACTTCAGCCCATGGACCAAGATGTCATAAAAAGCTAAAACTAAATGTATAGAAAAAAATGTGTCCAGCGGCTTATCAGAAATATTGACGCAGGAAAAGAAATCTATGACATCAATCTTCTTGATGCCACTGTGTTAACCCAGAAATCTTGGGATGAGGTGAAAGCAAGTACGATTGCCAATTGCTTCAGAAAAGCTGGATTCCTCATCAAATCCAATGAAAACGAAAAATCCAGAAAAATGAAGAAACTGATGAGTTTGAGGAATGGAAGAAATTTCAAAATTACTTTTCCATCGAAGTTGATTTTCGTACCTTCATTGATGTCGATGACAATCTTGATACAGAATATCCGTCAGAAACGGACATTCTCCTTGCAATTAACGATGAGAAAGAAAAATCAGACCGGGACGAAGAGAAGGATGAAACAACGGATCTTGTAATAAAAACAATCCTTCTAGGGGACTCCAGGCTCTCGCTTTAGCAGAAACTGTTCGTCCCTATATCCATAGTCAATAATCTGTAAAAGATGCAGTGTTTAATGCCCTAAACATTTTGGACAATTTCCTGGATAAAAATGTTCGCAAAGTATGAAGCAAAGGAAACTTACACACTTTTTTCAAGAGATTTACAGTACTATAATTTTTTATTTCTACTAGTGCTTAAATTTTTATGTAGTAGTACATACAGTTCAATTAAAATTTGGCGCTTAACATGTAGTATACGTATTTTTACAAGATTAATAATATTCACGAAATATTTTGAAAACAGTTTCCTTAACGAAAATGTCTGTTGTTATTTGCTTTTGATGATGTGTTGCCTGTTCTTGTAATAAGAAAGGATAATTCATTTAATCTTCGATATGTCGAATTTTCGATAACTCGATGTATGTTTGACTTTCGAAGGCACTTCGAGTTATTGAGGTTTAACTGTATTTCGGAAAACGGCTTATACAAATAAATTGAAATTGCAATAAAGTAAAAAACGCTGAATCTTTTGAAAATAGTTTGTATCAACAAATCAAAACGACGGAAAAGTAAAAACCGTTTACATGGTAAGTGAATATCCAGAAATATTTTCTTACACTATTATTCGCCGTGGAAAAGTTTAAAGAAAATCAAATATTACCAGTGTCTGTCCCGGTGATATTGTCTCGTCCTGATGGAAGATTGTGTTTATAACCAGGCCCGTTACCATACAGTAAGGTTGTGTATGGCATACTGTCCACATCTGAGGGCTTGTTGTCCATACCTAATGAAGAAAGCACGAAAAATGTACATCTCCTTGACTCCTGTCCTTTATTCAGCAAATTATTAAGCGTTTGGCCAGATATTTGCCCAATCATTAAAAATTAATAAAACGTGTAAAAATAATACGTAATTATATACAAATCTTGAAAAATCTGGTCGCCATAGGTGACCAGAAAATGCTTTCCTACTAAGTTTTCTGTTTGATGTCAGTAATTAGGGAATTCCCCCTTTCCTATTAGGTTTTCTGTTGAATACCGACAATTAGGAAATTCTTTTTTATTAGGTTTTCTGTTTGACGTTAACAATTAGGAAATCCTTTCCTACTAGGTCGTTTGTTTGACGTCAATAATTATTAAATCCTTTCCTACAAGGTTTTCCGTTTGACGTCAACAATTAGAAAATTCTTTCCTACTAGGTTTTCTGTTTAAGACCGCGAGTATAGCTCACCGCGATTTGTTGAGCCCTGGTTTCATGTATATAATCATATATTATGTCGAACCCTGGTTACATATGCACAACAATGCACTGTGGCGGGCACATTCCCTGCAGAACTTATTTGGCTACCATATGAAAAATTTTGGTTCGATTCCAACATGCACTCAACGCTTGCCTACAGATCTTTTTCTTCAGATCCGTAGTCAGGGGTTTGATTTCCCCGAAAAAGATGTTCTTATTCTTCGAAAAGTTGTAAGGCTTAATGCAGAATAATTCTATCTGCGTTTGCGTTATAAAACATAAGCATAGAAACAGTAGGTATAATAACAATATGTAAAAGGAATAAAATATAATATTATTAAATTACATACTTTCTTTCTAAAAAAAATAGTTCACTGAGTATTTTCTCTTTTATTTGCTCAGTAATTCGGTAAGTATTTTCTCAATAATTCAATGAGCATCTCCTCAGTAATTCGCTGAGTATTTGCTCAGTGATCCACTGAGTATTTACTTAGTAATTCACTGAGTAATTGCTCAGTAATTCGCTGAGTATTTTCTCGGTAACTTACTAAGTATTTACTCAGCATTAACACCATAGACTTTTAAACATGTTACCTAAGATGGGATTTCCTCGTTTGGGATATCCTCCGAAAGATAAGACGTGAGAGTGGTCAGAAGTGACGACGATGAGTGTTTCTTCAGATTTTGTCATTTTCAAGGCTTCTTCAACCGCTGACTCGAAGGCTAATGTATCCACTAACGCGCGATGAGCGTTGTTGAAATGATGCGAATGATCTATTCGTCCCCCTATAAAAAATTTTTTAAAAAAATGCCAAAGGGTTATCAACTATACCTGACATTTTAACACAATAAAAATACCTTGGAAATACGATTTATTAGAGACACACTGGCAATAATTAGAATTCAATTAATAGAATGAAAATAATTACAAGAACACACTACAAGTACACCACTACGGCCATAGCCGTAATTTGAGGGTTAAAAATAGTGTAAACTGAAGTGAAAAAAATACGATTTTGCCTCTGTTCTAAAAAAACTGAGACATATGCCCCCTTGCCCTCGCTGAATTACTCCTATGCCTGTAACTTCTTATGCTGACCATTTGGCAATTGTGGCAACCCTAAGAAGGGCAATAGTGTCTCTTGCAAAGGCGGAAGTACAAGTTGGACACCGCAGCGCTTCAGCAATAACGCGACCACTTAGAATGCCGCTAAAACTGGTTCGGCTCTTAACCGTGCAAAAAATAAATGGCAACCTGACGACCAATTACTCACTACAGTCCGTGGGTTGGTTCTCTAGCCTAAAGCAGTTCGGATTTCACAGAAAAATGTAGCTCCCCCTACAGTCGTGCCTTTAACCCGGGTTCAACTCCCTCCTTACTGGGATTACAGCGCCGCCCCCGGCGGCCACCCTTCCCAATGAAACCCTTGCACAAAGAAGAACTCCCTCCTTATGATAAAAACTATCGCTTTTTTTTTTTTTTTTTTTTTTTTTGCCTACCATTGTCCCTTGTTAGCTTTGGTTCGAATTTCTCAAAAAGCTGTAGATTCCGTATCATACGCCCTTTGTTTATGTGTGCTTATGAGAAGATTCATGCACATTATAAAAAAGTAAAATTATATCACACATTTCAACTTTTTTGAAAACTATGTTTCTTGCATGTTTACTTTCTTTGTTAATCCTTTTGAAGTGGTATATTCCAAGTAGTTTCTAATTATTTTCTCACTTTTACTCACTAATTTCTAATCGATGAGCAAAAATAACAGCATTCAATGCATAAAAGTTTACCTTCCACTAAAAGAAAATAGCCTCTTGGATTCTTCCGTAAAATTTCAATCGTCTTTTTGGTCATCTCCGCCAAGGAGGGTTCTCCATCAGCGCTGGAATCACGGTCGACTTCATAGGCCATGTGACCGAAACTGAACAGGCCTGCAATTTCAAAACCGGCATTAAATGTTTCTGAACGGGGATAAAAAAAAATACGATACACGATAAATTATTTCACAAGAGCAAAAACTTCTGGACTTAATCGGAAAAGTCGGTAAACGTCAAATAGAAAACAATTAAACTTAGAAGAAAGTATAGTCTGTCAGTTAAAAATTGAAAACACGTTGAATTTTTCAATGCGCTTAAAAATTCATCAGTGAAAATTATAAATTTCTTAAAATTGAAGTTAAATTTAGATGGAAAGGTTTTTAAAAAAGGCTTTTTATTCCTATAAAATGGTCCAGACAGTCTATAATTAAACATATTAACGCAGAATAGTAATACAATAAAGGAGCAATGTTCGGGGTATTTAATTTATGTGTAATAATATATGTGAGCGTGCGTGTACATTTGTGAACTGTAGCAGACATTGGCGCTCGTTCCTCGATGTAATTAAAACATTCTAACCGTATAATCCAGTGGTTGCCAATCTTTTTTTTAGCCACGACCCGCTTTTATAGTAGTCAAGTAATCTGCGACCCGCTTTTATTGTAGCCACATAATCCATGACCCCTTTTTATAGTAATCAAAAGATCTGTGACCTCGCTTTGCGCCCCCCCCTACCAAATTTGCATAATAAAGCCATTTTTAACAGAATAAAGAAAACACATTAAACATAAAATTATATTACATTAATTATATGTAGTGCATTAATCATGTATATTAATTACATATATTATATTAATTATATGTATTATATTAATTACATATATTATATTAATTATATGTATTATATTAATTATATGTATTATAGTTATTATATGTATTATAGTAATTATATGTATTATATTAATTACATATATTATAGTAATTATATGTATTATATTAATTATATATATTATATTAATTACATGTATTAT
>QLNU02015003.1:106674180-106701989 GCA_006491805.2 Dysdera silvatica
ATGTCACAAAGGCAGCCAAGATCGTGTACCAAGTATTAAAATTGATAATTATGAACATAATAAGCATATATTAAGTAATTATTAGGTAATATAAGCTACGTAATTATACAAAATTAGGGTAAAATAAAATACAAAGATATGCACCACGAGAATATGCACAACACTGGCGGATCCAGTTAGCAAGGGTGATCACCCCCCACTTGAGCCAAGAGCTTATATGATGGAAAAAGAATTGAAAAGTACTGGACACTTGGCTAAAAATAGGAATCGGAAACAAATCGCCTTTCCCTTACTCCTTGAAGGATTTCTGGATTCGTTCTTAACGCACAACTGGGGAAAAAACGAAATAAGTTTTTGCTGACATATCGTTTAATCTTCTTTATTTATTTACTCTTTATTCATATTTATGTTGTGCATAAATTTATATAACTTTCAATTCATTAACTTCCATTTAATTATTTATTTCTAATTCATTAATTTTTAATTTATTAATCCTGGAATATCAATCAATCCGAGAAATGAGTAAATTTTGGAGATTCCTCCTTTTGTTAAACAAATAATTCAGTTACAAAAATTTCAGAGAGGGAATTTTGACATGTAAATCTAATCTAAGAATTTTGAAATCGTTGTGTTTTTCTTCGAAATTTAAATAGATATGGACTGGCAAATACTACAATCAACTTCAATTTATCTAGTTCAACAAAAGTATCTCAGCAACTGATAAATTATTTCTTTTTTAGGAGGAAAGTTCGAGAAACAAAGAAATCAATTCTAGGCTTAATTTCTTATTTATACTAATCTAACTGGAAACAAAAGTAGAAAATCAATAGTACATAAATAAAGTGTTATCTCTCCTGCTATTTGCAGATAGGCATGCCTTATTAAGAATTCGGATTTCACCCACGCGTACACTTGCAATCTTTTCCGATAAAGAATTGTATTTTAATTGGCTTCCTAGGATAAATATGCCCAGCAACGTGATTTTTACACTGTATCTGCTCCAGAAAGCGCTTTTTCTTCAGAAATTCTTTATCAATATACCTGAGTGTCAGTGGCATAGTAATGGGAAGGAATCAGGAGCTCAATCCCCCATTGTTACTTTCTCCTTTCAAAAAAAATATAGTGTAAGGAAAAGTTCAATGAGGCTTTTATAGGTAGTGATCTCCGATCTCCCCACCCGCACACGTGAGCTCACACTATAGCTTTGAAAAAATAGGAGGAAAAGAGACATCATCCCAGCCTAGAGTCGAACTAGAGACTTTTCGTTAGATCCAGACTGCCGTAACGGGTACGCTGGAAAAATTAGCCTTTCGATGGAGCAGTGTGGTAATACGTTCGCCTAGTGCGCCGTTAATGCCTTATTCAACTCCAAACGGTGCAAAGAACACTAACTTAGCGATCTCGTAAAGATTTCACTAATGACCGTAGTCCGGGGTTTGGTTCCCTAAGCCTTAAGAAGTTCAAATTCCTCGGAAAATTGTAGGTCCAGAGGTTCAGATTCCTCGAAAAACAGTAGGTCCTAGCACAGCATGACCATTGTAGTCCTTGAGCCGCAATGCCACAAACAAACAGGAAAATTACTGCCTATAAAACTTCCTTAGGAAAAATTACAGAAAGACGCCTGGATGGCATTATATGTTGATTATTATTTGTCAATTTCGTTTTAATCCTGAGAAGGGTAATAACCTCTTACAACTAGTCTTTTCAAATCGAGTCCACTCCTCCAACCCAAGAATGCCAACATGTCATCATCGTCACCGAAGGAAATTTTATATTTCGAGACAGGTAAGAAATGGGTTTATTTTTCCAAAGTCAGCTGATGTTCTGATCTGAGAATCACAATATTTTCTTGCTTTCGTTTTGTTTTGGTACAAAGCATATTGTTCTTTCTAATCTCGAATCAAAGTTCTTTTCTTAAGTTGATTGATCCCATACATAATTTTGAATTATCACATCCCTTCTGAATACTTTTTTGTTATAAATACCGGAAATAATTTTATTTGTAACGGTTTAAAAGAACCTCAAGTGAAAAACAAATGTTACACAACAAATTATGTGAGTTAGTTTGTGAAACAAATCACATAAGAAGATGATCATTTACACGAAAAATAACGTTTTCTTAAATGAAAGCTCAAACTGTGAGAATTGTTCTGACAACGCCGTTTCATGTTGACTTTCGAAGTTTCGTTTTCAATTGTGCGACCCTTCAAAAATTCACTGTATAACGTCCATTCAAATCTTAAAAATGGTGAATTCTTACCCCAGAATTTAGTAAAGTAAAATCAAACTTAATTATTATGACGAAATCTGAATAGAAGACTCACAAATCTGTTAATACAACTTTCCATTACAAAAACAGATACATTCAAGCACCAACCTTGATTCTATGTTACCAAAATCTGGTTTTTATAACGTTAAATGGAGCTTTTTAAGTCCGCATTCAATTGAACGAAAGGTTCTCATGAACTCTCGTAAGTACTATCTTCTGGAATATCCTGAATCCGCAAAGGTCATTTGCTAAAGTGCTTTCGCATTAGGGTTTTATAAGCATTACTTTGCAAGGTTAGGTAGATTTGTTACAAATGTCCTTTACTGAAAGAAAAGCAAGACAAAACTGTGATTCTCGGATCAGAACACCAGCTGACTTTGCGAAAATAGAGCAGTTTCTTAACTGTCCCAAAATATAAAAGTTCCTTCTGGGATGATGATGATGGCATGGCATTCTCGGATTGGAGAAGTGGACCCGATTTGGAAAGCCTTGTTTGAGCTTTCTTGATTTACTATCTTTTTTCTGAAAGGAGAATGTAACAATTCTTTCTCAATGGGGATGATTTTTCAGACCTTATTTCTCTGAGATCTCTACAGATATTGCTGATTACAAGTAGTTATATTATTGTATTTTTGTAACGATGTAATCCAATGGTAGTTTTAGCGTGATGTACTTATTTGGAAACTTACTTTCTCCTCCAAATATAGTTGCTATTCCAGTAATCGTCAAGCAACCGAAATTCGGAAGGGGCTTTCTGGAATCATCTGAAGAGATTTTAAAATGTGCTAGTAGATATCTTCTGACCGTACCAATGTTATTTGAAATCCAAAACTGCAGATTTGACCAAGTTTTAAGCAGTGTTATATATTATAATTTACGAATACTGATGTACCGTGAGAAAACGAGTTCTTATAGTTTATAATTTATTTCATAAATTAGAATTCAGATTTAATGACTTATTTTGGTGGATAATCATTGAACTCTCTGTAATTTTCAATTATTATTCCGATAAATTTTACCTTTATAAAATTTTCTTTTTCATTCAATATACTATGTTCTTCTTGTTCTAGTGCTACGGTCACTAAAGAACTTGAGATTCTATAATGATCATCTCCCTCTCTCTCTCTCTCTCTCTCTCTCTCCTGTCCAAAGTTTTCCTTCGCTATTTGGTTTCCACTCTTCCTAGGTCTTCCTCTACTTTCACAGGGTGATTCGTAATTAATGTAACAAAGTAAAAGGGGTGTTAAAGGACGACAACTAAGCCATATTTGGCGAAATCCCCAGCACCGGTAAGGCTTACAGTGGAAGAATTATTTACATCTACATCGTTACTACGTAGACAATTACATGAAGAAAAAAATTTTGACACATAATTTAAGTGATCGACCTAATAATGCAGCGGGGAAAAAAATCGGAAATTTCCTTCCCTGGCCCTGAGTGTTGTTATTTAGTCATCAGATGTGTGGAAAACGATCATTTTATCATACTGGAGGCAATTGGGAATTGTCAAGCATGTGTAATAGGTGAAGGAGATCAAAAGAAACAACTTTGGTCTAGTGAACCTATGTCCAAAAATGAGCCGTTCTGGAACTACAGGGATGTTATTATTTGCATCCACATTAGTTAATCATGTAACAAAATTTGGAAAATTTGCCGTTCCAGCCTAGAACCATATTGGAAATAATTCCACCACTTACTATGGTCCAAAACAACTTCCCATGGCCAAATTTATGCAGTTGGGGAATTTATAGCCCGAATATGAGGCTCACCTTTGGGCCATAAACTCCTGAATTGCAAAAATTTGGCCATCAAAAGTTAGCACAGTAAGTGATGAAATCTTTTCTAATGAGGTTCTAGGCTAGAATGACAATTTTTCCTAATTTTGTTACATGATTGACTAATGTGGATGCAAATAATAACATCCATGAAGCTCGAAAACCACTCATTTTCAGACGTCGGTTCACTGGACCAAAGTTGTTTCTTTTGATATCCTTCACCTATTACACATGCTTGATAATTCCCAATTGCCTCCAGTATGGTAAAACAATCGTTTTCCATACCTTTTGATGACTAAATTGCAACACTACTGAGGGTTATGGAAGGGAAGTTGTTATTTTTTCTCTGCTGCGTTATTATGTCAATTACTTAAATTATGTACCAAATTTTTTTTTTGTTCATGTAATTGCCTACGTAACAACGATGTGGATGTAAATAATACTTTCACTGTACAGCCAAATCGGATCCTTTGCGGACCTGATTTCGCCAAATATGGCTTATTTGGCGTCCTTTACCACCCCTTTCAGTTTGTTCCATTAGTTTTGAATCACTCTGTATTTAGCTACCTATTCCTAAAGCGTCCCACTTTTCATTTGGGTTAATCTTCATAAACATCTTAATCGCTATAGGTTCTCCCGTTCTTTCTACGTGTTCAAGCTACCTAAGTCTTTTTTTTTTTTTACTTACTTCTGTTCCCAATTCTAGGTCATATTTGAGTATATTTTATTTTACACATAGTTTCACTTTATAGTCTTTTAGAAACAGAATTATTTTTCACAACTAAAATTTTTTACAACCTAACTATTTGTAAATGAGATGCTCTCTGTCGGAGCATCAAAATAGGAATACAGCGTATCACGGAGAATAACACAATTATTACTTTTTTCACCGTTAAAACATTTTTAGTACTTAAGTTGTTTAGGCAGCCATGTGCTGCCTTGTTCAGAATGAAACTGATTTTGTTCACACGTAATACGGCCTCATCCCACGGACCACAAATCCACTGGTTGGAAGAGATGAGAAGTTTGCTCCTTCTTATCAACTCTGTCGACGTCTCTTGTTGCCAAACGAAAACAAAATTCCAAATATATGAAATAGTACAGAATAAAAGTTGGTCATTGGCTGTCAAGTAAAGACACGAGAGGCCTCAGAAACACGCGTTAAAATTTTTGTAACTTCAGTAATTTGTTAAAAATTTTCTCTATGTATACTTTCTACTCAATTTATCATATAAACTCAAGACATAGCGTGTTTAGAGTTTCGGAAACATGTATTCATTTCCGAATTCTTATAATCGACTTTCCTGAAAGAATATGAAACTCGTTTCCGGAAATTTTTTTAGCTAATTGCACGATATTCGAGATCGTCTTTTCGAACAGTCTGTCGACTGAGTATCTAAAAATATCTCCATCAGTTAAAGATAACGAAAAGTCATGCATTTGCTATTTGCACGATTAAGAGAGGTAATCAATTATTAGTATGTTTTCCCCTTTGAAACAAAGAAAGACTCATTTCGCTCCGTGCGACAGCGAATCGTTACATGGCAGTAGAAAACCTTAAACGTGAAATACTTGAAAAAGCCCCATTTCTGCAAAGAGAAAGCGTTGCCCGGCACTTCCCTATGCAGTAATTAGCGAAATAATGGTCTTCTGTAAACCTTAGCAATGGATTTAGTGAGACCATTAAATCATGTGACGTGTCTTATATTCCTGAATGCATATTGTTGTTCTGCGAGATTACTTCTATTGGTATACAGTTAACAATCCAATCGCCTTTTCTGTGATTCGTCTTTCATAATGAAGGTGTTTAAAGCACAGATCAAGGTCGTACCCAAGATTTAATTTCGAGAGGTTCAAAATTTTTGCAGCATGTAATGATGCAATCGGAGCATAAAAGGCTGTAGCCAAGTCTAATTTAAAAAATTAGTTTTGATGGACAGGTCCCTAAAAACCCCTCTGGATACAGGCATATCACATACCGTTAATCACTTAACATGTACAAACCGAGAAACTTAGTTTATTGTTTCATTTCACGTTATGCTTTCTGCATCGTCTGAAAAATTTTGGTGGTACAAAAGGTATCTCCTTTAAGTTCTACAAACCAGTGTCGATGGGGTCTCCAGCCCCTCCCATTGGACTTTCGTTTTCTTTTCTTTAAAGCTGAATCTCGTACACGCATGGTCTTTTCCAAAGCTACTTTAGTCTTACACATACAAAGGTTAAATACAAGTATAGCAGCAAATGAAAAAGATCACCCAAGCTTTCGGACGCGTCAGCAGCAGTCCTTTATCAGGAATCTCCCTCTCATAATTTTTGAACTGTTACGCAACGCTTTTATAATAAGCACATCATTTCTATGAAATCCCCCTAAACACTTCTTAAACACTTTTCCTATAATCCACATGACATATTTTAAATGATACATTACTCGCAAAGAAAAGAATGATTTATTGGCGACTAGTGGGAATTGAACCCACAACCGCTTGATATTCAGTCAAGTGCTCTTTCCTATTGAGCTACAGGCGTCGATTAAACTCCCCTCTGGGAGAGAATATAAAGCTTCGCTATGGATAAGTTTGCAATTAATGGGAAAGTGTTGGGACTGACCCATCAATTGCGAACTTGTCCATAGTGAAGTTTTATATTTTATCGCATAGGAGAGTTTGATCGCCGCCTGTAACTTAATGTGAAATAGCACTTGACTGGTTATCAAGAAGTTGTGGGTTCGATTGCCACCAGGCGCCGAAAAATCATTCTTTTCTTTGCAAGTAATTTATCATTTAATATTACCACATCATCGGCTATGATAAGAATTGTTTGACTTCGATGCATGGTATATTTTTCCATACTTAACAAACCTTGAAAATCCTTGCTAATAAAACATTATATTTGTTAATGGTCAACAAATGTTCTTTGTCAATAAAGATACATTAATTTGTATACAAATAATATTGATTTGTATACAAATAATATTGATTTGTATCGAAATTATATTGATTTGCATGCAAATGATATTGATTTACATGCAAATGATATTGATTTACATGCAAATGATACCGATTTGTATACAAATAATATTGATTGTATACAACTATTAATTCTTGAAGGTGTCTACCTCCACAAATTCCCTCATTAACACTTACAAATACAGTAGAACTTAACTAAGGTGACCACCTTTAGGACTGGATTGCAATGGCCACCAAAGAGAGGTAGTCACTATACACGACAGACTTTAGTACAGGCATGACTAAGTCCCTATCAGTTCTCTCTTATAAAAAGTGGTCACTTTATTCAGGTGGTCAATTTATCAAGGTGATCACTTTATCCAGGTGGTCAATTTCCAAAGGTGGTCACTTTACAAGGTTCCACTGTAGTTGTTTAATCTTTAATCAATGTATTTGTATTTGTATCGTATTTGTATTTGAGCCACACACAGCAATGCTAAGTGGCCCGTGGTGAAGTTATTGGGATGATAACCCAGAAATTTCCAGTTCGGCTCCAACCTGTGCACGTGACATGTTTATTTTTTCTACCCATAAATATGGGTTTTAGTGTGAATCGTGTAAAAGTGGAAGGATAAAAATTTAATCTTTTATGAATAGCAACCTGGCCATAATCAGTCTTTCTACACTTACATTAATATTTTTTCCTGGCGTGTTTTCTATCAGTTGGCGAGCAATATCTTTGCAGTAAGAACGATCGTCTTCAGGAATCTTGTCATCGCTCTCCCAGTACCGACTTGCTGCATGGCCAAACATGGCAGCTGGAGTTGCATGGGTTACCCGAGTGGTTGTCACCATTCCTGTGGATTTCCCTGTCAAAGAACACACTTTCGTTAATTAGGTAATTACAAGGGATCTTCGAAGAAGTAAATTATCAAAATTGATATTTCACCGCTTCTTGGAGATCTCTCCCATTTTCCTTTATGTATATCCATACTAACAGCTCCGATGTTAGTTCATCCTGATTTCTTATTCCAAATCCCTTGTTTTTGGTATCCAGCCAAGAATTATGCTTAGCTGACGAGGATTTATTATTCTTGCTATATGTTCAATCTTCTAACATACTGCAGCGTTAATTTAATAGTACATCAATTCTATTTTGATACACTTAAAGGCATCGGATCTTACGGGTACATTAATTAAAAAGGAAATTCTGGAGTTCGTGTTTTTTGGTGATCTCTGCTGTAGAATAGGTTGAGTCTATACACGTTTCAAAATAAAAAGAAATATACGCTCCCATGTGATCATAGGTGTACGTAGACAGCACTGGCGTACTTACGTAGGGGTTCTAGAGGGTGCGCCCCCATCGCGCTTGGTCTAAGAAAGCGAAAAATTATTGCGCCGGCACTAAAATCATTTTTTAAAAGTAGTGAAATTGAAAGTAGCGACTATCCCATTGACATTTCCCTGAACTCTTGTGACATTGATGGGAGTGCTATTCAGGTAAACATCAGCAGCGGCTAGGGGCTGTCTTCAAAAGCTTTAGGGGGGGGGGGCGGGTAAAGGTAAACCAAAACGGTTAAAATGGAAATTCCGACCGCAGATATTTCTAATTATGTGTTTGTATAAATCGAACACTACGCAGATTAAATCAAACAACAATGTCAATCAATCAACGTTTATTGGCGTAGTGATACCAACGCCGATGGTATGGCGTGATTAGATGGTGAAACGTTCGAAAGAAAATAAATATTTCTGCCTTCGGTGGGACCTGAACCCACGACCTTCCACTTGCCGGGCGGAGGCTCTACCCACTGAGTAGGTAGAGCCTCCGCCCGTCAAAGCAGAAATATTTATTTTCTTTCGAACGTTTCACCATCTAATCACGCCATAACATCGGCGTTGGTATCACTACGCCAATAAACGTTGATTTATATTGTTGTTTGATTTCTAATTATGTCAAGAAATCTAACCTCACTGATGAAGATAGGATAACAGTGCTAAAAAGTCTTTGCGAACCATATGCAAATTTCAGTTTTCTCACGACAGTCACAATAGTGCTGTATAAAGTCAAGGAAAATCTCACCACAGTCGGAAGTTCTGCTCATCTGAACTGAGTAAACATAACTATCTAGCTTGCCTAAATGCAGAAAACAGTGCCTATAGAAAATTTTGTGTGCTTTCTTTTCACCCCATGAAGTCGGTTTAACATCGACACAAGCCACAGGTCAACTTGTTTCAAAAGAATTTAATAATTTGAAGAAAATGCCATTGGAGAAGTTCAGCCAACATAGAACTTTTCTCTATCATAAGGATTCAGTTCACAAAACCGATGAGTTTTTAAAGGTCACAAAAGGAAAAAAGGATTCTGTAGATCAAGTAGTGGACAGAGGGCAAGCAAAAGCAAGTTTTGCACAATAGGCTTATTCTTCAACCCAATACTGAAACGGGGACTTTCGTGGGAGACAAGGGCTGGCCATTGTAAAATTGTATAAACAAAATCTACCACCATTTTTAATCATTTAAGTATATTGCACTGTAGAATTACTAGTAATTTAATAATGATAAATTAATACAAAAAATAATCAACCATAATTGATATGACCTCTGGCCATTATTGCTACCAAAAATTCCTTGCACCACTGGTTCCCCCCTGGGAATATTGGGAGCTTGGAAAATTTCCGGGTGCGCCACTGGTAGATAGTTCATGAGAAGGGGTTACAGGCTCATAATGGAGGGGTCACAAAGCTAAAAGCCCACATATTCATGCGTGTTTATATGTACAAAATTGTATTCCAGTCAAGGATTACGGCCCCCATCAATTCCCTGCGTACACCAGTGCGTATGATTCCGGAAGTATATTTAATTTCAGTTTTACAAAAAAAAATGGAGTTCGGCTATTGTTGAAATAACGATCTCCTATAAAGGTTTCCGTTGCAACAATATTTTCAACTGTTACATTCTCTTCTCCACATATGAAGTAACTAATAAAAATATATAAATAATAAAAAAAAGTACAGAACAGCTTCTTAAAAATAAAATGCAAATTTAAAATTTTAACTCGCTGTTCAAACTTTACTATGGCGCCCCCTTCCCCTTAATTCTTGTAAAGTGCATAAAAACTTGATTATGTGATGAGCACAGATTACCTTATTCAAATAAACAACTTCCAGTACTAGCTAGATAGCCCTGAAGTAGGGTTTAAGCTGGCTAAAAACATGCTATCGCAAAAATGCTAAAATGGGAAAAAAGTTGTAGCAAAATGCTAAAAAAATTAGTAGCTTTCGTTGCTCGAAAAATCGTATCAATAAAATTATTTATATCAACGATGCTTAACAGGTGCTGTTAAGAATTTTGAAGAGGAAACAAAAAGGAACAAGAAAAGATCGCTGAAGTGCAAAACGGATATTCTGGAATCGAGGAATCCTGTTTTCAGAGAATAAACTGTGGTTAAAAATGCCTGTCGCATTTTCGCGATGGGCAATAATTTTTTCTTCGCATTTTCGAGCAACTCGTCGCATTTTGCAAAACGTGCAAAAACAGCTTAAACCCTGCCCTGAAAACATTAATCTTGTATCCAATTTATAAAAACTAAATATCAAATTCTTCAGTTGCACAACATTTCGGTGGAAAGAAACCAAACATTTGCATCTTAAATACCGAGAGTTTATTCATTCAATTTTTAATAGTTGAACTGATTACTTCGATAAAATACGGCACTATGTTGAGAATATATATTCCTTTAATATTTTATAACAGAAATGAAATATTAATACTTGTGAAATGAGTGTCAATTTTCATCAAATCCGGTAACGCTACTTTTTAAGTTCTTTTATACAATTCCTAATACCCGGATGATTTTATGCAACCTTAAAAATAAAATAATATATTTACAAACTATTTCTAAAGAATATTCGATTTATCCAATCAAAAGTTGCCTAGTTTCGCTTCAATTTCAAAATTAGTTCTTTTATAAATAATTCCAAAGCATATAATAAAATAACCACTACTTTGCTCCAAGGAAAAAGGATTTTCTTAAAACTGACAAAACAAAAGTCAATATTATCTAAATTCATGTCACAAATGAACACTTTTAGTTAAAATTCCAGAAATTATTAATTTATGTCATGAAATATTCATGACCCTCTGACATCACATAGTATTGTATTATCCATCATGGGAAAAAATTAAAAAACACAATTTTATGACAGTTCAAAAACTTCCATTAACTCATAATTGACGATGTCTATTTCTGTAGGTTGAAATAAAGATCGATAAATGTCATACTCACATACCAACTAATTAATTATCAAAATCCTATCTTTTATTACTTTTGACTCTACAAGAACAAGGCTTAATCGATTAATGAGATTGTAAAAATAGAGAATATCTGTATCAGGGTTTAAAATCTCCTTTCGAATAAATCCAAATTTTGTGGAACAAATCTTTTATTATTATTATAATCTTTTATTATTATTATAATCTTTTATTATTATTATAATCTTTTATTATTATTATAATCTTTTATTATTATAATTTTTAAATTTACATATTTAAAATACAAAAAGCTGAAGGAAATTTTAAAGAAATAATTTTCTCTGATTGACCAATAAATCATGTAGCCTTCTTACACTACAGTTAAGCTAAATCTTTCAACGTGAAAAAATTCCCCCACCCCCTGAATAAAATATTCATCTTAATAACGTTGGAATTAAGCCTAAAATTAACTGCTTCGATACAGTACAAAGAAACTGTATTAGCGCTAACTCGGATGCAAAGAAAATTCACTGTTTTCTATATAAACCATGAGCGCCCATATGGGGGGCAGGGAGGGGCTCGGGTCCCCCCTTAGCCGTTCAAAAATTTTATTTGCCCGAACCTGCTACGCATTTACTTTCAAAAGTTTTACAGTCACATTTTAAAATAAGGTACTTTTTAGCTCATTACTAATTGTCAAGCAGTATCAATTATTTTTGTAGCGTTTTGGTATCTTGTACATTCACTAAAATTCTCGACAGCTTTGAGAAGGAGGTAATAATTTCTGTAAGCACCCCCTAAAAGTACTCGTTAATTTTCTTAGCCCCCTAGAAGTACTAGTATGGGCACCCATGATATAAACTAAAAATTTTTCTAACGGATTTCGTACTTTTTTCTATTAAAAAAGAGAACAGAACATGAAAGCTATCGTGAGCTATAACTTGTAAAATCAAACATACCATCAGTCTGGGCCCAATCCGCTAAAGAAGGTATTTTTGATTGGAAACTGCTTTGACAATTATTGAATCTTCCTCCATCGTCCAGTCCAACTGTTTCAAAGCGCCCTTTGACTCCACACAACAATGCTGTTGCACAAGCTCCAGAATCTCCAACTTGACTATCAGTGTTGTACGTCTGAAAATATTGCGCATGGTAATGTTACACACACTAAGTTGACGAAAGTTTTCTCACACATATGTCCAAAACAAGAAATAAAATTTATTGGCAGAAATGAAGACATCGTTGCTTATGGCTTTATGACATAAGGACAGTAAAGATCGTGATGAAGTTAAGGCCCAATGTTTCCGAGAAATCCGAACCTCTTCTTATTCTTCCAAAGGAACGGAACTCCGAACTACGAAGCAGAAAAACGATTACGATATCACTGTGGGTCAAACTCAGGTTAATGGCGCAATAAACGAATGCTTTACCACTACGCCATTGTAGGAAGAAGACACATAATTTTTGCGAGGGAACTGAACCTTTTAAGACCTAAGAAACTAAATTCTGGACTTCAACGAACGGTCATTAGGGAATCTCCTTTTTGTTGTACCCCCACCCCTTGGGAATCGAGCCAGACTTAACGAAACGCTAGGTGAAAGCGGTACAACTGACTTGGAAACCACCCGAGATGTGAGTTCTCGATTTGGTCGAGAATAGTGTCGATAGAATACTCTTATCATGAAGAATAAAAAATCAAGTGAAAGTACCCTCCCGCAGCCAACAAGCTGGGAGATACAGCCCGATTTATTTTATACGCAGAAAGAATTCATACAGCACAAAAAATAAATGAATATTTTCGTAAGTTGTAAGGAAAAAAGGCAAACATCTGATCTTTCCCTTAGGATGGTTAATGTACCGGCTTCCTGAAATAGTTGGAACCATATTTAAACCATGTTGGTGCGTTTTTGAATAGAAGTGCTCGAAGCACAAGTGTTCCCATCACCAAGCACACATAAGAAAGTTGTTGTGCAGCCAAAGCAAGTGTACTTGGTCAGGTTGAGGCCTGCCTGTCTGACTGACCGCAAGATGGAGTTTGTAGTTTGAGGCAAAGCCTTATGAAAGGCATACCAAGTGGTGCAGCTTTAGTATGGCCTCCCTGTTGGCAAAATCCACATTTGCACGATGAGTTTTCAAATACTCAAAAAAATTTTATAACCTGGTGCTTATAGTCCTGGAAGAAGTACACATCGAATGGCTGGAGGTACTTTGTCGTGCCCGGAGAAATAACCATAACCTCGCCATTCTTTTCCATTTTCTGTCTACTCAATTTTGTGTCTGTTTAGCTAAACCACGAGTCCAGTACCAGAAGATTCTTGCCATCACCAATAGACTGCTTGAGCTTTTTAAAGTACTGTCCAGTCAATTGTTTTGCGTTTTTCCCAGATTTGGAGCACCTGATGAGCACACTTTTATAGGGCAGTGTTTGCAACTTCTGAATCACTTGAGGGGGTTTTTAAAACCCTTGATATCTAGGGTTCTATTAGACACGATGTCGTATTGAAAACCGCTTTGATCAGTGTTTAGGATGGAGGTTAGGTTGTAATTATGCTGTTCACTCGTTTTATTTAAAATTGTCGATCACAGGCTGGAGGGATAGTTCGAAAAATAGGTCTCTCTTTGTCACGATGTATATTACATTGAGGGTTTGTTATTTTATTTTTGTGTATGAACTCCAGGATAAAGCGAAGACTTGCTTTAAACTGGACAATGGTAAACTCCATTGCTTTGTCCATGACCCGTATTTCCAGTCTCGGTCGTGAACAGTGACTTCCAACTGATGGACAAATTGAGACCACATATGTTTTTAACTTCCTGTATCACATTTTGTATTTTTCCGCCTTGTTTCAAATATTTCTTCCAACGTTCAATCACCATAGGGTGCCCTGCCTTCTTGGAAACATGCTATGTATTTATCTCCTTGCTATAGGTCACCACTGCCTTTTCATTATTTATATAGGTACCTCCTCGATTGCTCTTACTTGCTTTGGCAGGGCTCACCAGGTTCAAAATTTGGGGCATGTTGCAATTCGTATTCGTCGACAGTACTTTCAAAGACAATATCGAGAAATCCAAAAACTCGCTTTCGATAAATCCAACGACTGTGTTAAATAGGCGCTTACTGATGATTTGCTCTTGACGCGTTGTATCTCTTACCTCGGGTTCACCAAAGCGGACTTGGAGCTGACTAGCAACGATTTTTGACAGCATGGATTAGTCGGCGATAGCATTACAGTGTGAGGGCTCATCGATGAAACCCGAACAAACTGGACCTGACTTCGCATGCCATAAGGGTACATGCCACCTTCCTTGAACCAGTACGCTGCTATAATTCGCCATGGTTGTGGGCCTGAATGAACCACACTTTTGGCCATGACATCTTTTCGACCTGTAGATCCAGGTGAGGAGTTAATTCCTGATTGGCTATAAGAAACACCTGAAGTGAGCACAAATAGTAAATGTATGTTAATGTTATAAACTAAAATAATGTTCAACGTTTCATCAATAAACAAATACTGTAGTGCTGGATGGATTTTTTCTGCACTTAAAACAAATCGGCCTGTATCTTATAACTGGTTAGATTCGAGAGGGTACTTCTATTTGACTTTTTGTTTCTCGTGGTAAGAACTTTCCATCGACACCACTCTCGACCAAATCGAGAACTCACACTTGGGGTGGTTTCCTAATGAGTCACAGCAAGACCTGGAGTCTGCGTTACGTGTCCTATGTTTGACTGTAATAGGTGAAGGCTTCAATGTATCTCTGAAACTTTCTACCAGAGCTGGCATGTAGAGGTGAACATTGACGACCAAATTCGGATACCGTATTCGATCTCGTCCCACAGAAGTTTTATCGCGTACATCTACTCAAAGAGCATCTGTGCTATGTTCTGAAACATCGAATCCGGTCTTGGCAGGCAAATTATTTTACCGTAACTTTGGCAGAAACTTTGCAAATGCAAAAACACTTTCATGAAGAGAAGGGGGGGGCAAGTCAATAATAATAATACAGGCGTATCGGCTTGTCATGAGAAGATTATTTAACAGAGATCGGCACTCTTTATAGCCAAATGTTGGGTAGACTGTGTGAATAATTTTCTCAACAGGATGTATTGTATAACGAATGAGATATTCAACTTACCTTTGCTAAAGCAACATGCTGAAATTTGTCAAAGACTAATTCATTTTCCTCGCCAAGTTGTCCTTTGTTTTGTCCGGCAAGGATCCTCGCTGTGGTAACTGTTGTAATGCCCATGCCATCGCCAATAAACAGAATCAAATTCTTTGCGACATTAAAATTTCTGTCGTCCCTCAGATTTCTCATCAGCTGGCTTTTGGCCTGTTGATACCAGTACCACCGATCTGTAGAAAGAAAGAAACCATGACACGTGACTTAGCAAATATTGCCCTGCTGCAGTGCATGCGAATATCATCAAGTATACATACACACACACAAGCATTGGGAGAAAAATGCTCAAAGTTTGCAAAAATAAATTTTATCTCTTAGTTCGCCCTTCCCCACTGCCCCTAGGGGTGGTCTCCTTTCCTAAATACTTTTTAAATAATCTTCCCTTCCCAAATCATTCCATAAAAGGAATTTCCATCGCAATATTTTAGCAAAAAAAGTAATCGAACTTTCCTCTAGAGAAACATGTTAGGCTGTATTCAACAATACTCAGGGGTTATTGCAATATTCATGATACATTTCGATCACCGAATCAACATTCAGCTATAATTTAACACTTTTCTGTACTTATATCCAATCTCATGAAAATACTATATTATTGAAGCTACATTTACAAGTTGCTTTTTAATTTATAATACATCAATGCAGTGAATGGCCAGAAAATTTGTCACATGAGACATTCCTCTGAATTTCCACTTAATAACTAACGTAAAAACTGATGAAAATACCGTAACTCATGATGGCTTGTTCATGTATTTTTATGGCGCAAGGATAATTCAGATTAGTGTTGTGTCAAATTGTTCAAAGACCGACTTACTGAATGTGTCTTTTCGTCCATGACAGAGGGGAAGAATCGTTCATTCATTCTTTTAGTGAACGATTCTTCACGCTTGTCGTTCATATTCTGCCATGCGATGACTTGCAATTTTCCGAGGACCACTTGTCTATGAAGTGGGACCACGGAATACGAGATCGATAGAAGACAATATGGATAATGAATATTATGAATAGGGTCGATATTCATAGATAAAGGATTCTACAACGTACGTATAATGAAATCTCAGAAATAAACATTAAAATCATTAACTAGACGTACATTTATTTTACTTATAAAATATACAAAACGTACTTCTAAAATAAAAAAATAGCAAATATGTAATAGCGTGCATAAAAAATTTTGTGCATTTGACAAAAATTTCTCTCTTTTCGATGACAATATATTTACACTGTCAGAAAAGAATAAAATATATAGAGTATATTCGGCAGAATATATATAGGACGCCAAACATCTTACATATTTTATAAAAAGGTATATGATGTATGTGTCGAGATCTAAAGAAATTCAATTCTGTTCACAAAACTAACTCCAAATAAAAATGTTCTCCCTCCAATCGAAGAAAAAGAAATATGTTTACGTGTCTCTAAAAACACCTTTCTCAGAAACACAATTTAAAAATACATGGAATGTTTCAGCGAACAAGAAAAGACAATGGAACGTACAATATATATATTTGATTTTGTTCCCTTTCAATCCGAGATACAAAATTTCGGTTATTTCTCTTTTATAAAATGTCTATGTAGAAAGACTATTTGTGAAAATGTAAGGACTGTGCCTTGTGTAAACCGAAGTGCCAAAACATGAAGCAGCACTCGAAGATTTTGGCTTTTCTACCCGTCCTGCAAATGCTTTTAGACATATCTGTTACGTGATGATAAATAATAACGAATCTTGTTATTCGTGTTTAAGTGTACGTTTGATATACTATACATTGGTCATGTAAAGGACTTACCAATGTTCGATCGTGGACAGATTGTAGGAGCCAAGATAATGGGACACTATTTCAAAAGCAATGAATTCTCCTGTGATTTCATGGACAACAGTTACATGAATATGCTGGGAATATGAAATCCCGAACAACAATCAGCGCCACGTAAAAATGGTGGAGGGTCTATAATTGACGAAAAAACATGCGCTTAAGCAGAATAACATACAAAGAAAGGGTACCTTGCTTCAAAGCACATCACGACGCAATGCATTTGCCACTAGAGCGGTGGTTCCCAACTGGTGGTTCGCGAAGGAGTTCCAAGTGGTCCGCGAGACAGGTCATTATTTAAAAAAAAAATTAAAAAGGAATGCTTATAATAATTATTATTATCACTAAATGTAAAAATGAAATTGGTGGTATATTTGTAGTATTTTGCAATCTGACGGGACTTCAGAAAACGGTTCGTATTAAAAGTAATTCGTCTTAAGCGTGTTCGTCTTAACGAGGTTCGACTGTATTGTCATTAGATATTTTTTTCTGTTTATTATTTCTTTCTTTTTTTTCCGAAAAAACGAATTTACGAACACATTTCCTCCAAAAATGAGCCGGCTCCTCTTTTTTATAAAGGTCTTGCAGTTAACTCGTGACAATTTTCCAAAGTGGTCCGCGGGTACAATTTAAGTCGAAAAGTGGTCCGCGGGTACAGTTGAAGTGGAAAAGTGGTCCGCGGCTTAAATTGAGTTGGGAACCACTGCACTTGAGCCATCTGTCAGCGTACGTCCCACTCCATGGTGGTTGGTAGACGTCGATCCACTTAAGCACTACCGTTGGCACAATGGCACCGGATAATGTACCACACCTAGGCCAGAGAACATCGCTATTGGACCATGGATAACTAGCGCTGCATAACCTGGTCCGAGGAATTACGTTTTCAGCTATTCCAAACATACAAGCATGCTCGTGTAAACTGTAGCCTTAAAATGACTTCGGAGAGAGACTAGCTACCGCCCGACTTTTTACCATGAACACAATGTAGAGTATCCCATGCTAGATTGTCGTTGGTCGGTTGAATCTTATGACGTAAGCAGTGACGTAGAGAAGGAAGGAAAGAAGGAAGGAAGGAAGGGTTTCAGTGGGCTCAAGACCCCCCCCATAAGGTCACAAATTACATTTTTTAACGCCAACTCACTGGATTTTTTAAGCTGCTAGAGCCTCCAATAATTTTCGAATTGCTGCCCCCCTGAATGCAAGGGTAACAAGCTCATCCATCGCTCTAAGGTATCGTAATAAATAAGTAGTTTTACTTCTAAATTTGTTATAAATTCATACAAGAAACAAACTTCTGGAAAACTAGGGTTTGTTTATCATTAAAATTTCTTGTTGGATCAACAGCAATAAACTATTTATCTACTTTCAAGGCCTAAAGAAGTATTTCAAAATTAAGAAACAATTTTATCAACTTTTTTAGGCGTAGTAATATTAACGCCGATGTTATGGCATGGTTAGATGGTGAAACGTTCGTAAAGAAAAGAATTTTTATTTTGTTTTGTTTGTTTGTTTGTTTTTGCGTCTGGTGGGGCACGATCCCACGACCTTCTACAATCCGGGCAGGTGCTCTTACTAACTGAGCGTTCAACTGGTATAAATATATCTGTTTCAATGGGGCTTTTCGATGAATTTAATACCGATCTCTTCACAGTTTGGTTTAAAAAGCAGTCCATGTACTGCCCCATTCGGCGAAATATCCGGTTTCAGAAGATACGCTTTAAATAAGTTCGTAAGGGATTAAGTATTTTCGTCTGTAGCTCATTTAGTAATAGCACCTGCCCCGATTGTAAAAGTTCGTAGAATCGTGTCCCACCAGACGCAAAAAAAAACCATTTCTTTATGAAGATTTCACCATCAAACCATACCATAACATCGGCGTTACTACTATTACACCTAAAAACTTGATAAAAATTGTTTCTTAATTTAATCTGCGTAGTGTTCGACTTATATAAAACAGTATTTCCAAGGTTTTAAAATATGGAAGGCAGTTTCTGAATAGAAAGAACAATAAAATATCCCTTCATTACGAATTATTGTTTTAGTTCTCGACTTTTTTTGCATGTGTTCACATAATTTTTGTTAATCCCTTTTTCGTCTCAAGACTGCACTCTAGGATGGTCCCGACAGCTAAACGTGGCCTCCAAACAGCAATCTATTTACACGTGACCGAGTTTATTGAACTTTGAGCTCAACGCAGGAGTCCAGAGACAGTGACTATAAAAATACTGTGCCGCTGTGTAGCATATATGATCATAACGAACGGAGTAGGAACCGGGGTCAAGGGACTCAAACCCATCCCATTGATTATCAAAACACATTGTTTTCTCTAAGGCCGCATTACATAATCTTCTTCAAAATCATTTGAGCCCTCCCATAAATTTTGAATTGCTATGCTACTGATCATAGCTGAAAGATACAAACCAGAAGAAAATGTCCACCCAAAGTTTTAATAAAATTGGAAATAATTAAGAATAATATTGATGATTATTAGCAGTCAAGTAATGTAACGTAATCTACATAATCATTCTGATTAAACAGGGGTTATGCTTCAATTATGATCCACGTAAACTCGGGGGTGTGAAGTGCAGCATCTCCTCGTATTTTATCGACTTAAGGTTTGATTCGAGCACCACGTGGCGATAAACTAAGAGTATTCCGAGTTTACATGTCAATTGTTTATGTTTCTTACAAGTAAAGAACAGCAAATGTAACGTTGCGCCCAAGTAGTAATGGGCGATTGCGAAATGTTTTTTAAAAATGAAAGAATTGGAATCGAAGCAAATTTACAATCGATTTAACGATTCATTCGTCCTTGAGCTTAAAAATCGAGATGTTCAATTGCAATCGAGAGTCAGTAGACGAACCGCTTCTGCCTGCCTTTCGTCGATGCGAGATATCTATTATTGCATTCTCGGACTCCGAAAATTGTCCAACCAACTTGTACATTTATCCATTCGAATGTGTGGTTTGCATAAGAAACAATGTTTACAGAATTAATTGATATTGTGTTTTCATTAAATGATCCTCATTTAAAAAGTCTACAGTTTGGGATGTTTTCCCCTTGCTGAGCTTACAATAACAAACCAGCAGCTCGAGATACTGGTTCTACCACGCACGGTTACGAGCTGTGTCAAATCAAGTTTAAAAATCATCGAGGGGTTTCGAGATCTTCAAATAATCGATACAATCGACTGAAACATCTCACAATCACGCATCGCTAAGCCGTTCCTGAATTGTTTCCCCCCACCCTTTTATAAATTTAACATTAATTAATTAAGAATTTGATATGCAGTGTTTAGTTTTATATCCATATATACACAGTTTTATACCGTTATCGTGCAAAAGAAATGTTTTTAATTTTGATTTTCATAAAATGAAAGAAGATCTTTGATATGGTCTTTGATGTAAAGATTTTGAAAACATTATAATATGATGAACGATCCGAGACCTACCCTTCGTTTGGTTCCCCAGGTGCAGGGCACCTTTGGCACCCTCGCTTGAAACGGCCCTGGTTGCTCAAGAACATACAGTTTTCTGAGCAATCCAGACTCTTAAATTCTAGGAAATCAATCCCCAGACTACAGTGAGCAGTTCGTCTGTAAACCACCTTTGTTTTGACACTATTAGAAGTACAGCCCGGATTACAAGAACGTTATGTGAGCTCGTTACCACTGCGGGGCAGTGGTAACGCGCTTACTAGCATGTTACGTGAGTGCATTACCACTGCGGGACATACATATTCATTCTGAGGATAGAAATGTGCCAGGGTCATGCTGTGGAGAGTGACAAACGAGGCAGATTTTAGATAGGGTTAAAAGCTTAAAGAAACGCAAAATAAAGCACAATAAAACCCGGGTACAGCACGATTCAAGAGAATGAGAATAATTCGCACTACAAGAGGGATAGCACAATGTCCGGGAAATCCTTCGAGATGATGACTAAAGTGTTGTTTTATTCAAATGAAGCATTTGCTCAATAATTTGTAGTTGTAAATCAAATTATGTAATACATGCATGCAATACATTGTATGTATATTTGTACAAAGAACACTGGAATACGTGCGTCTAATTCGCCGCGAAAAACCAGTTACGCCAAGAAACCCTTCCCTCTACTGCAATGGAACAACCCGTCTGCTACTTAAACAACAGGACCTGACCGCCAACTTTCCACGTACAAACTATATGTAACCTCTTCGTATTTCATCATACACGAGGAAAACGCTTCCCACTCCGAAGTCGGAGTTTGAGCAGTGGACGTGTAGAAGTTTCGTATCGCACCAGAAGTGGGATCACACTATAAGCGGGTGCACTATAAGCATGGTTTTTTTTTTAGTATATGTTCATTAGGTGCTTTTCAAGGGACTTTGGGAAATAACTCACAAAAGGCGGGATCGCACTATGACCGGAAGCACTATACCCTGGTTTTACTGAAATATAAAAGTGTATTGAGGGTTCTAGAGTTCGACGCTACAGTGAAGAGCCCTGACAAAACTGTCAATCAAACGAGATCGATTTTTTTGCGGGAGAATTGGGGAGGGAACGTGATGGATAACCAATTTTTTTTTTTTGGCAATTACTTGCCAAATATAGTAGCAATGAGAGGCTCTGTGCAAACTTGATAAACGAAGCTCCCCAGATATCGCTACATTTACCTTATGTTGATTAGTCAACTGTCCAAGTTAATCCAGTCTAACAACTTCTAGGGCTCTTCTCCCCAGTGTTACACTGTAAGCGGACGTTCATGTATTATTAATTATGGGTAAAGCCATGGTAGTTTGGGACATGTTTAAAATTTGAAAAAGCATGATGTTTTATACATCATATTAAAACTAATAAATTATATCATTTTAATCTTTCAAGTCTTTTCAAAATAATGCGTTGTATTATTTAATTAACTGTACCGAAATTGAAAAAAACATTGAAAACTCCGTTACGGAAGGACATCATTTCATGTTTTTTCTGTCCTTCCGTAACGACACGCATTTTTCAAAGTGCATTTTTTTATACCGCAGGAAAATTTGCGTACCATTTCAGTTAAAAGTAGTATTGGGCCCTTTTCTTAAAATGGCCGACGAAAAACAATTCAGTTTAATATTTTGAAATTGTAAAAAACATTATCCATGAATGTTCTTCGTCCTTCTGTAAGATGTTGAATACCATGGCTTTACCCTATTTAGATATCTTAACTCTGAGTTAAGATGGGAAAATATTAAAAACCAATATTTTTTCAGTTAAGGAAGTCACCATTTATATCTTTGCCTGAGGCACGAAAATTGTTTGGTACGACCGTGATTGGCGCTATATATTTTCTATCCATTGCGACTTTAAATAGGACAACTATCATGTTTTGATACATAGAGCTCATGTTTAGATCCATAGTTACTGGTATGGCACATAATGTTCAATATAGCGTTCAAAAAACGTACAAAATTACCATGTCAATATCGTATAATTTGTCATTTTCGTTACATGAATGTTCTTTTTTGTTTCAGGAATGTTTTTGCTCACTAGTTACATCAACATTTGTTTTTGTTTAATTCATAAAAGTTTGTTTTTGTTTATGACATTAACATTTTTTTTTTGTTTATTGTGTACACGTTTTCATTCGCTGTGTGAGAATGTTTATCGATTCATCCCTATTAAATTCTTTTACCACGTTAGTAATTGAATATTTTGTACAAATTTCGGTAGAAGTTTATTTATTTACAAGGCAACCAGGGAGAAGCCCATGACAAAAGAAAACCATCGTTTCATCCTATTCAAAAGCCATTACATGATGAGCTTAAGTTTATTTTATCCTTAAAATTTACAGTTTATGAATTTGTAAAAATATCTCTCCGTCTGATATTTAAGAAACCATCAAACATGCTTAAATATTTAGAAGATTTTAAAACTGTCCGAAAAAGATTAAATTCTCTTACGAGTTCTTCAATACTCTAGGGAGAACAGGATATTGAAACTTTCTCCTCGTGTTAAATTTTGAAGAACACAACGTTATTGCATATACTAATGAAGGTTCGCAGAACATTAAAAATTCACTGAAGTTTACAGAATTTGTCCAATGGTTAAAATCATTTACTTAGAATAGCACACTTTGGGATTTGCAATTTAAATCATGAAATTTATCCCTTCGAAAAGGGATACGAATCGATTACGAATAATCGATCACAAAACGACATGGTAGATATGTGAGTAAAGTGAACATATATATATACACTGAAATTTGTCTTTAACAATATAATGGTACCATTATAGAAAAATCTTTAACGTGGTGCAATCAATATTTGCCGGAACCGAAAGAAAATAGCCAAATTGTCGTTATATTCAGGTTTCACCGTATATTAAAGAAAGCGATATTATTATCTGTGGTCACAAGTAATAAGTTGTTAAGTCGGAAAATTGCCAAAAGAAGCTGGAGCATCGTGATCATCTCCCAAGGCCTCTGCGTTGATCTCTCAAGACCTTCATCTCCCAATCCTTCTGCTTTAAGTCACATTATACAATAATTTCTGCCACCCACGTATAGATTATAGCTCAAACTAGAGCTTTATTCGTTTTGGAGAAAAAGAGACGCTTTCCCCATCCTGGATTCGAACCAGGGTCCCTCCGTTTAGCCCGGAGTGTCTTGGACCGCTAGACGAATGAGGACAGGAAACAACGCTCTCTTTCTCCGTATGTAAAGATGTTAAGGTATTATTACCCTCCGCAGGGATAACACAATTGCCAAATATGGTCACAACTTATTCCTTGTGATCAGAGATATACCCGTATCCTTACATGTTAAATTAATTAATTATTGTTAGTTAATCTTTTGCACAATTTGGTTTCTATAATAAGTTTTTAGCTTGGTGTAGCTTTTGTCAAAAATTTTCCTTCTTTTTTATTCATCTAGCCATACTAGAAAAAACTCTTACCTGTTCATATTTACTGAAATTCAGATGAGAGTTTCAAATATTTTATGTGGCTGACATTGCTTAAAAAAATAAGAAACATTTTTGAGCCATATTTAGTTGAAAATACATATGCTGGTACTTAGAAAATTCTATTTGTATTTGCTGAAAGTTATATTTCACCTTTCTATAATCCATGATGAGTTGATTCAATTGATAATTCAATTCCATTGATGAAAAATTTATGTGTTGACCAATTGGCAATTGTATTACACCCTGCGGAGGACAATAATATCTAACAACAACCTTGTATAGAGCAAAAGAATAGTCGTTCCTGCCTAGGTAGCCTAGCGGTTAATGGATTTAACGGCAAGACCCTAGTTCGATTCCAGTCCAGGGTGAAGTCTCTTTTTCTCCTTTACATCAAAAACTCTAGTTTACGCTCAAGCGTGATTATCGAAAAATATTAAAATTATACTATCTTACTAACTATTACTGCTAAATTTACGTTATAGAGTATTGGCTACGCAGTTAACATCAAGAACATTGGAATTTACGTTATAGAGTATTGGCTACGCAGTTAACATCAAGAACATTGGAATTAATGCGGACTACGAACTAGCTCCCTTTTGTTAAAAATTAAGTTACGGAATATGAATTTAATGCTTTTTGTTATTGCATGTTTCGTTTGTCTTTTACACAAACTTTTCTTGGTGAACGCATTTTTTGTTTTCGGTTTATATGTCCGGGCATTTAAACTGCACGAGACGCTTCCGTAATTAATGCAAATGTTAACATTATTCTGAATAATTTTAGGGATACAAATATACAAAATGGTAATGTGGTTTTTCTAACTCAATTTTTTTTCGCTTCACTCTATAGCTTCCACTCAACCCAACCTTACTGGCTTCAGATATTTCTTAAAATTCAAGCGTGTGCTTTCCCAACTTGGACTCTGAAGGTAGTCTCTCAGAATGGGGAAATCAACTTCAATCTATTCCGATGCTCCTTGCCCAGCCTATAATGCCACTAAGTCTTTTGAATTTTTACATTTATTACTGAAATGTCTTCCTTTCTCATTCTTAAGACATAAAAAAAAATATATATATATATCAATTTTTCCCACTAAACTATTATGACATTAATAATTTTCTGTACTTGTTAACAATTCGTACACGGTTGCCCCCTATAACTTATATTACTTTTTGTATAATAATATTTTTGAACACTTAGCTCTTTTGTGGGCCGTAGTGGATGATGCTAGTAGTTGATAGCGAGAAGGTTTGCTCTTCATGTATATGGTTATTTTTGTATTTAACTTGGAAATTTTTTTCATTATTATGTGTTGCTTATAGAAGGGTTGGGTTTTTTTTACTATGTGCACATTAGTTTACCAACTATGCATAGTTGGCGTATGTACGATGTTTCTTCCAACTTGTCGAGCTTTGTAACTTGTCAAGGTCCATAAATATAAAATATTTGATACGATTTTGGTTTTTATAAGAAAAATGAAGCAAAAATGAAGTTGGATGATTTGAAATCATTTTCAAAGTTTAAAACTTTTTTTTTTAATCCAGACGCTAAAATCACTTTTTTTTTCTCAAACAGTCAATTCCCTTTTTAATCTCCTTATTTTTTGCCTGGGCTATTTTTTCTTTTGAGATCAGGCCAATATTACCAATCGATCTATTTCTAAATGACTATTGATTACGTCCCCTCGTGATGGATAAGTTCAATATTTTGACGTTTGCCACAATGTTTTTGAGTTTTGTTTTCTTTCATGAACAAAACATACCACTTCCACATGGGATCAAAAAATATTAAATCAATTTTTGCGTGGGATATTTAGTTTATTTTCAAAGCAGTACAAAACTGTGGGAGTTGAAATTTGTGTTTTTAATAATGGTTTTACTTTAATACAAAATATTATTATTATTATTTTGATACAACTAGAAGATTCTAAAGTTTGTAATAAATATGTGTGTGCCAAAAAATTTATTTCAAACCATTTTTAATTCAAGTCTCTCTCTTTATTTAATATATCTATTTAATATAGAAAAAAATGGTTGGAATAGTTATTTTATGTTTGTAACTTCAATGAATCCTGGTGTGAGAAACTACGCCAAGAAATAGAAAAATGTTTAATTTATGGTGTATGGACTGCTGACAGTAATAGTAAAATAATTTAGTCAGTCTCAGTAAAAGTTGATGATGATTATGATGCTGCGAAGCTAAGGACATTCTGTTAAATTTCCAAGAGATAAAGCAGAGATACACACGAAGACATTATCCGATAACAGAGATACACTTTAATTAGAACATAGAACACAAAAGGCTTGAGTTTACACACGATACAGGACGAGTGCACAGACAGACAGATTCGCCAGGTTGAGTGTCATGGAGGCGCTCACGTGACGAAAACAGGAAAGAAGATTCCATTCTATTTTCGAGGGATAAAGCATAGACAGTGAACATAGATATGATAGCCATACACATACATATTTCAAAACATTCTTCATCGAGACCCGCAATTCCCCGAGGAATCCGAACCTCTTTTTCCTCGGTCATCAAACCACCGTCAACGGATCTGTAGGAATGAAAAAAGACAGGCTCCTACTAAACTCAAAACCGAATTCTTCACGTGGTAGCCAAATACGTAAGCTAGGACTACACCACCGCATGGTTCTAAGCCGAAAATATGCAACTATATCTTATTTAGAAATGATTTTTTATTTCATCCTTAACCATGAATTATGGAAACCAGGTTGCAATAATTCGCAGAAAAAGTGAATTTTCTGAAACCTGGTAGGGACCGATCCTACATCTATTGATTGCCATCCAAGTGCTCTAACCATGAAGGTGAACTGGTATTCCTCTCCCTGCAAGTGTATTTAAAGCTTTTCTTCTATAAACCGGTTATTCTCGTAAAATGAGCAATCCATTGACTGTGATTTAAACAAATTGCAATGACACGAATGCCAGGTCATCTGCGTGATAATGGTAATAACACTTGGCGGCAATCAAGAGATGTGGACTTGTGTTCTACCAGGTGTCCGAAAATTAACTTTTTCTGCCAGTTGTTTTACCATAGTTTCCATAATCCATGGTTAACGATGGAATAAAAAAAGTAGTTTCGATTACCTTGATCGCCATGCTTCCTGCTGCCGCTTATTCAAAAAATAACTGTCCACGACGGATATATAAATTGCAGTCAATGGACTGCTCCTTTTCTGAGAATAACCGATTTCTAATGAAAAAGTTTTAAATACACTCGCAAGGAGAGGAATGCTAGGTCACCTATAGCTTAACGGTTAGAACACTTAGCCGGCATTGTACGATATCTCCTATTTTTTATGCAAGTTTTACTGTGAAAGAGAAGCAAGAGTCATGCTGTGCCCGAAGCTATAGTTTTCCGAGGAATCTTAAGGTCTGTGGAACCAACCCCAGCCTACGATGAGTAGTTAATAGGTAATTTCTCTTTCGTTTGGCGCAGTGGAGAATCAAATCTGGGTTAGATGCACGCTGGGCAAACGCATTACCCTTGCATCACTTCGAGGTCTTGATAATTTCTTGATATCAGAAGCAATTACCATTTCTCTTAACACACAAATAAAGCACATGGCTGTGAACCAAATAACACACGTAATTATCTGAAATGACAATGTGATTGTGACGTCA
>QLNU02015003.1:106702089-106771696 GCA_006491805.2 Dysdera silvatica
GATCTCTTGGTACTCCTAATAGGGCTAACTGAATCGAGCCGAAATTTTTTAAAAAAAAGTTGGCACGGAGAATGTTGAAACGCGAATGTATTCATCTTACAGTTTTTAGAAGTATCCCAATTGCAGAAAGCACATTTTATTTTTACATTGTATGGCCGGCTGTTACACCACTTCCGCCCTCTATCATAAAGGAAAACTCCGAGTTTTGAAAATATGAGAGAAACGCCATGATTTGCACCAATTAGCCCAAGTCTTTGAAGAGAAGAATTGCTTTCCCAATACAGTGATTTCCAGCGGGATGCGTTTTCCTCTGGTGATGTATGGTGCTCCACAATCAGAAATATATATTAATAATGATAGGTACTTAAGCTTTGATAAATCAATAAGGCTTCACAGACCAGTGAAATTGTCGTATCTTCCACCTACAAGTGCAGGAGCTCAACAGCATCTCTACCGCGTCTATTACCAGGTTCAGGGTTTAAGCTGGCTCAAAACATGCTGTCGCAAAAGTTCTAAAATGGGGGTAAAAAAAGTTGTAGCAAAATGCTAAAAAATATTAGTTGCTTTCGTTGCTAGAAAAATCGTATCAATGAAATTATTTATATCAACAATGCTTAACAGGTGCTGTTAAGAATTTTGAAGAGGAAACAAAAAGGAACAAGAAAAGATCGCTGAAGTGCGAAGAGGATGTTTTGGAATCGGGGAATCATGTTTCCCATTCTTCATGTTCGCCCATTCTTGGCGGAAACAGGCTTTGGGACTTTTTTTTTGGTTTATATATATATATATATATATGGCAAATTATATATATATATGTGGCAAATTAATATTTGCTGCACGGATAGAAAGGCGGAAGGGGAGGGCTAATTCACCAACCCGTCTAGCCAGCGTGGTGAAATTATGGCTAATTCCTCCATTATGTTGACACACCAGAAACCATGGCCCCTAGTCTCCAGGTGCTGGAGTGCTCCTGATCAAGGCAGCGGTCAGTGTGGCATGAAAGCAGGGGGTGCTAAGAATCACTGGAATGGCCCAGGCTGCCGTTTGTTATTGACCTTGGCTACGTTTAATGGACGATCCCTTGCTTCTGAAGCAAAACTTCAGGAATTGGAAGAAGAACTTGACAAGATCAAATGGGACATTGTAGGACTCAGTGAAGTTAGAAGAAAAGGTGAAGAGTTGGTGGAACTTAAAAGTGGACATTTGTTTTATTATAGAGGAACGGAAACTGGAAGAACAAGTGGTGTTGGCTTCTTAATCAACAAAAGAATTAAAGACTACCTTCTTGAAGTCGAAAGCACGTCAGATCGAGCAGCGAGGCTCGTTGTTCAACTAACCCAGCGATACCAACTTCAAATAGTACAGGTATATGCACCAACATCAAGCCATACCGACGAAGAGGTTGAAGAATTTTATGAAGAAATCAAAGAGTTACACACCAAAGGGAAACAACATATCAAGCTCATCATGGGGGATTTCAATGCAAGAATTGGACAACAGGAACAAGGAGAGACATCGGTTGGTAAATACGGATATGGGGAAAGGAATGAACGTGGCGATCAACTCATCGAATTTGCAGAAGCTGAAAATCTTAGCATCATGAATTCATTTTTTAAGAAGAAACCGCAAAGAAAATGGACATGGAAACACCCAAATGGGGGAACTAGTGAAATTGACTATATCCTGGCAAACAAGAAATCAATTATTGAAGATTGCAGTGTACTGAACAGATTTAATACTGGAAGTGATCATCGAATGGTGAGATGTAAAGTGCACTTAAATACTAAATTAGAACGACAGAAGCTCATTAGGAAACAAGTAAGTAAGAGGGTGGATCTAATGAAACTGAAAGTAAATACCGAGGCATTCAAGTTGGAATTAAAAAATCGCTTTTCTGCACTGGAAGGACTTATTGATGAAAGTGATATCTCAGAAGCAAATGAAAACATTGTTAAGACAATAGTTGAAACTGCTGGGGAAATTGGTGGTGTAACCTGTAAAAAGCACAATAGCAAATTATCTGAGAAGACGAAACAGCTCATGAAAAGGCGAAGAGATATGAAGGTGGACAATCAAAATACCAGTTCCAGGATTGAGTACATAGAACTTTGTAAAACTCTGCGCAAAAGCATGAAAGAAGACATAAGAAAATTCAACTGTGAGCTAGTAAGGAAAGCCATTGAAAATAACAAGAGCCTTAGGGTTGTTAAAGGAAGTTTATCTGTTGGGAAGAAACACATCATTGCATTAAAAGGAGAGGATGGCACCGTAACAAGAAATAGGGAAGAAATACTTAGAAGAGTTGAAGAATTCTACAAAAATCTATACGAAAGTAACAGTGGATTAAACGAAGACATTGAAATAGTCGAAGGAACAGCTCCTAAAATCTTAAAAGAAGAAGTTTCATTTGCAATAAAAAGTATGAAGAAAGGAAGAGCCCCTGGTGATGATGGTATTACATTAGATATCCTAAAAGAAGCTGGAGAATATGTAGAAGACATACTTGCAAAATTCTTTACCAAATGTCTTAACAGCGGTAACATACCAAACCAATGGGATTCTGCAACAGTAATTCTTTTGCATAAAAAAGGTGATAAAGAGGATTTGAAAAATTACCGACCAATTAGCTTGTTACCTGCTATTTATAAAATCTTCACAAAAGTGCTAACACATCGCCTGCAGAAAAAATTAGATGCAGCTCAACCAAGAGAACAAGCTGGATTTCGAAGTGGATTCAGTACAGTGGACCATATTCAAGTATTAAGAGAATTAATTGAAAGAACACATGAATATGAACTTCCATTGTGTGTGGCATTTATTGACTATGAGAAGGCCTTTGACTCTATTAAAACATCAGCAGTCATCAACTCTTTAAGATCAACAGACATTGAGGATGTGTACATTGACATGGTGAAACGTGTGTATAAAAATGCAAGTGCAAAATTTCGGTTACATAAAGATACCAAAACTATCAAAATTGGTAAAGGTGTGAGGCAGGGAGATACCATTTCTCCAAAACTTTTTACTTCAGCTTTACAGATGATTTTTCAGCAGATAAATTGGAATAACAAGGGAATAAAAATAAATGGTGAATATTTAAATCATTTGCGGTTTGCTGATGACATTGTTATTTTTTCAACGAACCCATTAGAACTCCAAGACATGGTACAGGAGCTCTCAACTAGAAGTAAAGAAGTTGGACTCAAGATGAACCTACAAAAAACTAAGATCATGTTCAATAATTTCGTAGAGGAAACAAAAATACAAGTTGACAACATTGAGCTAGAAATTGCTGATTCATATATTTACCTTGGCCAGCTGATTTCAATGGATGGCAACATTATGAAAGAACTCAACAGACGTATTAAACTTGGCTGGAGTGCATTTGGAAGAAACAGTTTTATCCTGAAGGGGAAATTGCCTTTGTGTCTAAAAAGAAAGGTCTTCAACCAGTGTGTATTGCCAGTCCTCTCTTATGGATCAGAGACATGGAGTCTAACAGTTGGAGCAATACGAAAGTTACAGACAACGCAAAGGAGCATGGAGAGGTGCATGCTTGGAATAACTAGGAGAGATCGAAAAAGAAACACTTGGGTGAGAGAGCAAACTAGAGTAGAGGACATCATTGTTAAAGTAAAAGGGCTGAAATGGCGATGGGCTGGGCATATTGCAAGAAGAACTGATCAACGATGGACAACAGAAATTCTGAACTGGATTCCAAGAGACCACCGAAGACCTAGAAAACGTCCTCAAACTAGATGGGTGGATGAAATAAGAAAACAGGTTGGGGTGACGTGGAAGCGAATTGCTCAGGATAGACTTGTGTGGAAAGCATTTGGAGAGACCTTCATCCAGCAGTGGATAGATAATGGTTGAATATGATGATGATGATGTGACATAAGCAACATTTGAAGAATTCTTGATTTAATACAAACTATTCTTTTATACAGGGTGTCCCAACACCAGGGTTGCAAACATCTAGGAGGGGTAGGGTACACCTAGACGAACAATATTTGTCATAGAACCTAGGGTCGCAAACCACTCACAGTACTAGTTCTAAAACCGTCCAGCATGCACAAATAGTGACAACCAGTGCATGAGAAGCGCAAAATGCGATGTCCTAATCATCTATACACTTGAGCAGCTGACCTGAGTTTTATCTGGCGCTGTGAGTGGTTTACGACCCTAGTCTCCATAACAAATATTGTTCATCTAGATGTACCCTTCATTTCATTACGATGGGGGTTACAACCCCCAAAACCGCCCCCTGGCTCCGCCTATGCGGACAAGGGCATTCTATATCTGTAAAATGTCTTTTATTCGTCATCCCCCACTTTGCTATTTGCATTGTATTACAACCCTCTTTCCTTTTTCTGCTGAGAAAATTTTCTTCCTACTGGCGATTTTCCGCTTTATGAAGGCTTTTCTCTTTAACGGGACTAAATAGTGCTTTCCGTTTCCGCGTTAGACAGTTTCCGTAGCTAATGTTAACTACCATTGACTTTTGAAGGGACCGCAAAAAAATTCCGTGTTGAGCAAGTTTCCGCTTTATGTAGGTTCCGCCTAAGACAGTTTTCACTATATATATATTCTATATATTTTCTGATCGTTGAATTTTATAATGAAACTTTAAATATCATATAGCATTTCAAAGACTGCATCAAGGATTCCGAATTTTCTATAACATACTTATTGACGTTGTGGAGGGTGATGGGGAGCGTTGCAATATACGAATATTAACGGTTTCCTCTTTCCATATAATCTTTGAACTTTCTGCAAGGCCTGCTTGTGTACCGCGGAAATTATGCTGATAAAGCAACTACGTTTTAAAATTAACAATGACCAGCTACGCTCAATTCCGTTAAGATAACTGCCCTCACACGTTTAATAAACATTAAGGCGGTTATGGATCGACGAACATCGTTTCAGAGCAGGCTTATCACAAACTCTTGCGTGTAAATTTGTGTTGTGTCCACAATACACTGGTTGCATTTAATGCGATGTAAGGCCACGTGACACACACAGTAATAGGCCAATTCATTTCCATCAAAATGATACATGCCCCCCTTTCTCCGCTGCATAAATTGGACATTGTTCCTGTCCCCTTCAAGTATATGAGCATTACATATAAGGAGTGTGGGAGCAGTGCTTGATTTACGTATAAGCCAAGTTCGCCCAGGGTCCTATGGATTTTAGTCTTTCAGAAGGAAGTCAGATTTTTTTTTTTTTTAAGTTTTAGAGTTACTTTAATCTTAATTTTATTCACGAAACTTCCGTATATTTTTATATTTGTATATGCACAGTTGAATTATCATTCATGGTACTTTCTAAAAGTCCCCTGCTGTATAAAAGTTACGACTTCTACGTTTAAGCCCCAAGTTTCTTATTTTATAATCTTGCAGACAACACAGTCACATGCATTGGCGGATTTACCAATAAGTTAAATAGGCTGAAGCCAACCCTGGCAAATTTTGTTGCAAAGTTAGTTTGTTTGTTTGTGGTTTTACGGCTCAAGGACTAGAGTGGTCATGCTACGCAGGGACCCATCCGAGGAATCCGAACCTCTGGACCTACAATTTTCCGAGGAATCCGAACCTTGTGGACCTACATTTTCCCGAGGTATCCAAACCTCTTAGGGCCTAGGGAAACCAAACCCCGGACCAAAGTGTGCAGTGCGATCTTTCTGAGATCTCTGAGTAGTTGAAAAGTTAGACCCCGAGAAGTTAGCAAAAAACGGGGCGGAATTTTTTGGTAACCAATTAAACAATTAATTTTGAATTGTTAAGTTCATAGCTGTAACTAGACATTGGCAAAGGGAGAGCTGCCATGGGCGCCTCTTTAATAGAGGCTCAAAGGGCACCAAATTCACGAATACTTGCGAAAAGATTCATTTGAAATCACCACCAAGGGGCGTCAAATGAACAATTTGACAAAAATGCCGAAATCTCTGTTATATCTCTAGTTACGTTTAGTAATGATTAAGCATTAAAATATCTCAGCCGGCAGAAGACAAAATATGGCAAAGCCTTCAAACGGTAAAATCGTAAATTCACCTCTTTTGCATGCAAGCGCTTTTGAAATCTACGGGCGTATACAGAGGTTAACAACTTAAAAGCATTCTACTTCACTGTTCTTTTTAAGTTGCTGACAATTTATGACACTAAATGTCTACATTCCAAACCTAGATCTTCACTTGAATCATCAAAGTTATATTTTCTTTTTAAATTTTCTCTTGTAAACAGACGGGACACCTTCTCCAGGTGTCCATTCTATCCTTTCAGCTTAGGGCCCATAAAACCTTAATCCGGCACTGTATGGGAAGTATAAGCTTATAATTATGTATGTAATGTACACACTTGAGGGAGAAACCATTGATCTATCTCTTAAATTCATATATCCATAAAAAAATATAATATCCCAACCACTAGGCTCTCAAAATAATCAACAAGGTCATGTTGCGTCGAAATTTGCAGTTTTCCAAGAAATCCAAACCACTTATCTTTTAAGGTAGTGATTCCCAAACTTTTTCGATTCCCGGCACCTTCACTGAATCCAGGTTTCTCCAAGGCGCTCTGTGTCGATTTCTAAGCATATTTTGCCCATGTCAAATTCCAAGAAGTACATTTTGCACATGTCAAATTCCAAGAAGTACATTTTGCACATGTCAAATTTTAACTAGAACATCTTGCCCATGTCAAATTCTAACAAGCATATTTTGCCCATTTCAAATTCTAACAAGTGCATTTCGCCCATTCCAAATTTTAACAAGTACATTTCGCTCATTTCAAATTCTAACAGGTACATTTCGCCCATTTCAAATTCTTACAGGTACATTTCGCCCATTTCAAATTCTAACAGGTACGTTTTGCCCATATAAAATTCTAACAAGTACGGGAGAACGGAGTACAGTGGGTTACGGAGCACAGTGGGACAATTGATTTATTTAATAGGGTAAAAATATTTAAGAAAGGGGAAAAATATGCTACACTTCGCCAATTTGTGTGGCAACACTGTGCAAACTGTTCACAGCCATCACTTATTTTGGAGGGAGGCAATAGCCATTTCTGTTCTCATTTGACTCGTTGGGGAAATTATGTAAGTATTGTTTTTCTATATTTGTGCACTAAATTCTCATCCAATAATCAATATTATTTCATTAATCCATAGGTTAAAGCTTCTTTATTACGTACGTGTGATGGTTTTTCATTTTATTTGTTAGTAGTAAATAAATTGTAACTTTTAGTACGTGTGTGTGTCACTTGGGGCACAGTGAGACACCCTTGATGGGGTACACTGGGACACTGTTTCCCAACATAAAAATATCTCAGATTCTCAAAAGTTGAAACAAAATTATTAGAATTTATGCTTTTCAATTAATTATTACCTAAGGATAACCTTTTCGAACTATTTTATGTTGTGTAGACATGTAACACCACCTTGAGTTAAACTGAAATTGTTAGAACTGCATCGAGGCTATATAAGTAGCCTATATTGTGGGGTAAAAAAACTACACTAGCTGTTTTTGCTCAAACAATGTTTAAAAGTAATTCATAGAGTTAGTAATTCTCTGTTATACAAATTCTATTAAGCTTGGCATAGAAAAAACACTAGCACATTTTGTAATTAGGGTTTTCATGTTATTTGTTAGGCCTAACAATTTTGTTTACATTTTGGGTGCAAAGAATGGCGCGAAAAAGAGAGAGAACGACTGAAATTGGATTAGTAAACGATGTGAGAAGCTGTAAAGGCAGTACTTAAGGATGAGAAACCATTAAGGGAGAACTTTTGTTGTTTAAAGTAGTGCTCAATGACCTTATTTTAGTCATCGGAACATCTTCGATTGTTATAATGGTTGTTTGTTTGTTTTGTGGTTTTACGGCTCAAAGACTACAATGGTCATGCTGCGCCGGGACCTACTGTTTTCCGAGGAATCCGAACCTCTTATGGCCTAGGGAACCAAACCCCGGACTACAGTGAGCAGTGAAATCTTTTTATGAGATCTCTGAGGTGTTCTGCCTGGAGTCAGTCCGGATGCTGCGCGATAGGAGAACGCGTTACCACACTGCGCCGCAGGCATGTTATAATTTGCAAACTATTATTCAACCAGCAACCAAGCTGCGCAATTTAGAATTTAAAGAAATGTATCATCATACACACACACACACACAAATATCCGTGTTTACTTTGTGTCCTATTGTACCAATTATCAGTCCCATTGTACCGTAGTTCAAAAGTACAGTGAGACAAAGTATTATACCTTTAAGAGCAATATTTTATAAAATCTAAAAATATGAAAAAAATTAACAATGCAAGTTCAAAAGCAGTACTATTATATTATATATTTGTTGAATTTCTAATATTAAAAATGTAAAAAATATTACCAACTGAGTAAAAATTGTCCCACTGTTTCCCCGGTCGTCCCTACGTTTTGCGCATGTCAAATTCTAACAAGTGCTTAGTACACTTAAGTAAACATAAATAAAACACGTATTTAAGATCACAGAAAATGTGTAATTGAAAAATTCAACTAATTATATATAATTAGTGAGATAGATGACTTTGTTGATCACCGTACATTTTCTTAAATCGTAAAATCAAACTAACTCGGCAAATCCCATTTCCTACTCCATGTTGATTTTCGCGCAATATTTTATCTTTTATCACAGCAGCCGCCGAAAACCCAACTTCGCGCAAATAAGGAGTCGCAAATGGAGTGAAAATTCCGAGCTTTACTTCTCAGAAGAGGAATATTCCTCTTTTACTGATATCCGAAAGTCAGATAGGTTTCTGCAAACAGATATTACCAAGCACTAGGTCCGCTAGATGGCGCGTCCTATCACATTGAATTGAAAATGGAAATACAGTTATGAAAATTTTATATTGTTATTTCGCTGCGCCCCTGTGGGAAGCCGCGGCTTCCAGGGCGCAATGGCGCACAGTCTGAGAACCACTTTTCTAAGAATTCAGTCCCCGGACTACTGTTAGTCGATGAGCGGGTTTTTGTTTTTGTTTTTTTGTTTTGTTTTTTTTAGCACTGTTATGAGTCAAATACGGATAATGGTGGACTCTGCGAACGCGTTCCCACTGCATCACCTTACGCTTATGCCTATGGTGACGCGTCCCCACTGCATCACCTTACGCTTATACCTATGGTGACGCGTTCCCACTACATCACCATTGGCATAAGCGTAATCTGGCGGGAAAAAGTTGTTAACTTGTCCCCACCCAGTTTTTCCCTTAGAGAAGAGGCAAAATCGTAATTTTATCCCATATTAATTTTAGTTTCGTCCCAGTTCGCCATATTTAACTCCACTGTTACGCCTATGGCAATATGATGTAAGCAAATAAACCACCGTGGTTATATATTGGCCGCCAGTATCCTGCATACCAAACCATTATATAACTAATAAATAAAAGGCCGGCTTCATGAGGAAGCCGGTACCAAAGACGGTGACAACTCCAGCCTCGTTTTAATAGAGTCGGAAGCACCCAAACGCCACCAGACCCATCTTTGAATGCGATTTTCTTCATGTCCTAGCCATTTTTGAAACTAAAGGCGCTCGGATTTGAATTTAGCGTGAAAAATTCTATTATACATAAATAACTTAATTTCGAAAAAAATGGTGTTGTCCGTGTTTGATACAAAGTTCCTCATATTTCATTTGTTATGTTGTAAAATATAAATAATTTTTTTATGGTAACTATGTTATTCCCGATTAAAATAAATGTAACCTGTTAACTTATAATTCATTTTAAGTAATTCACTGTAGATATACATATATATAATTCAATTTAAGTAATTCACTGTAGATAGACATATATATAATTCATTTTTAGTGACTCACTGTAGATACACAATTAAGTTCAAGTGATTCATTCACTGCAGATATAAAATTAAGTTCAAGTGATTCATTGCAGGTATATAATTCATTTTAAGTGACATTGATGTTCAAATCTGACAATTACAATTTCGAAAAAATCATAAAAATGAAGTACTTTCAAAAATATTTTTTTCTTAAATGGTATTATTTGTATCTTAGAAGATTATATGCATTATGTCTCAAAATTTTGTACAATTTGATGTTTAAGCCATTGCCATATTTTCTTACGTAATTTTATAACAATTTAATTAATTTAACAGTGAAATTATGTAAGAACTTAACGTTCTTAGATAATTTCACGTATGTGTTCTCCTCGACTTACGGTGGGCTTGCATTCTGATAAATAGATCGTTAGTTGATCAAGTAAGTCCAAACTATCGTAAGTAAAAAACGAAGTTGACTCACCAAATCTACCATATATCGTGGCTTATTTGCAAGTATCGTGTGGTCTTGCATATTGCCAGCCCCCCCAAAAAAAACCTACTGTCCAGATCAATTACTTTTCTCCTTAGCATTCGAAAGAAAAAATTCAAAATACAGTTTCTACTAAATACGTATTGGTTTCGCATCAAAGTTAAGTCAAAATATCTTAAATCAAACTACCGTTAAGTGAAAGTATCATAAGTCGAACCTTCATAAGTCAGGAATCAATCTCTGTTGTAAAAACTATATACATGTGAAATAATATTTCTATATCGTTCTGTATATACTCATGTTTGTAAAAATTGCAACACCATGAAGGACTCGTCCGAATTGAATGAAATTTAATGTACAAACGACCTGTGTTGATACAAATAAACGATTAAAATTACAAAGCAAAAAAACAATATTACATGTCGAAAATCAGTATTTGGTGAAGCCACTACGCGCTGCAACAAGTGATGCTATACGACGTGGCATGGAATCAAACAGATGTTGAATGTGTGCCTGAGGAAGAGCATTCCAGATTGCTTGTATGCGACCCCAAAGTTCATCTGTAGTAGCTATGGGACGAGGATCACGAGCGAGACGCCGACCAACGAAATCCCACACATGTTCAATCGGCGACATATCCGGCGAATAGGCAGGCCAAGGAAGAAGCTGTATCTGTTGTGATGAAAAGAAGTCTTGAACATTCCTGGCAATATGTGGGCGGGCATTGTCCTGTTGAAATACAGCTCCGGGAATGCCTTGAAGGAAGGGAACAACTTCGGGCTCCAGAACTTCATTGATGTACCGGTTGCTGTTAAGATTACCCACAATTCGTAGCAGCTGAGATCGTCCATGATACGCAATCGCACCCCAGACCATAACGCTGGGGGTTCGTCCACTATGACGTTGGATAACGCACTCCGGAAGGTGGCGTTCACCGGTATAGCGTCTAACACGGATGCGGCCATCACTGTACCCCAAATTAAAGCGGGATTCATCAGAAAACACCACTTGTTGCCAATCAGCACGCCAGTCTCTATGTCCATGAGCCCATTGTAGCCGCAGGCGCCGATGGTTTTGCGTCAGGAGGATCCTGTATAAAGGAA
Source organism: Dysdera silvatica (assembly GCA_006491805.2). NCBI lineage: Eukaryota > Metazoa > Arthropoda > Arachnida > Araneae > Dysderidae > Dysdera > Dysdera silvatica. The sequence goes on from QLNU02015003.1 coordinate 106,713,488, forward strand.
CTCTTGCACGCAGTCCACGGTGCAGTAGACGCCGACGAATTGATGAAGCACACAATGATACACCTGTAGCAGTGCACCAACGTTCTGCCAACTGTCCAGATGAAGCAAAACGGTCCGTCACCGCCATGCGGACCAGGTGTCTATCATCCCGTGCTGACGTCACCTTTCGGCGTCCACTCCCGGATTTCTGAGTTGTCTGGTTCTCTTGAACCCACTGCTTCCACACTCGCATCACTGTGCTGCTGTTACGCCCCATACGAGCTGCTATTGCACGATAAGAAAACCCTCCTTCACGAAGGCCGATCATTCGTCCCCGTTCAAACTCCGTAACTTGCTGAAATGTCGCCCTCTTTCGTCGTAGAGGCATAGTGACGTCTCATGTAACGTTTACCACTAGCAGATAGCCATACACGCCCCGCTACAGCCCTCTATTTATACGGATCCATCAGCAGTTCAGAGGGCGCTGCTCAGCCCACGCATGCGCGATGACTCTGAAATTCTAATCATTTGAATAGCATACCCTAATTTGCATTTCCTGAAAGTTTCAGCTCAATCACGTGATTCCTTCATGGTGTTGCAATTTTTACAAACATGAGTTTATTTTATATAACATAACAATAACGTTGATAAAGAACATTCTCATTTTATGAGAAAATTTATCGGAAAATTAAATACATGTGGAATTTATCTATTGGCTACCAGAACATATTTATATATCTAATTACAAACATAAAATCAAAAGTTTATTAAATATACGATTTATAAGAGCAAAATAAATATCAAATCCATGAATATCAAATTTATGGAAGTGGAATAAATATCGGAACCACAGATAAGTATCTGAACTCAAGAATTCGCTTCTCAAATTTTCGTACTTTCGAGAACGAGAACTTTTGGTTTTAAATAAAAAAAAGTCGCTTTTTTTTCAGGGAAAAAATGCTATGTTGCAGACTAAAAACGAATCATCAATTTCTATATCGCTGATTTAATTTCACTATGTTGATTTGTACCTTATCCAGCCTTCTTCTTTAAATACAAAAATACCGTGTTTAAATCTAAAACACTATCAGTGCTTATTAGCATGCAGAAGTATGTTAGTCAAATAGAACTTCTGATCTAACAACTTAATGACTGTGGGTTCAATTTCCATCCACACAGTTTATTCGCTTTTCTGATAACTTATTAAGTACTAAAAACTCTTTACATGACTATAAGACTTGTGAGCATTGTGAAAAATAATTGTCAAAATTTTCGACATTTGTCAGAACAGGAAAATAAAGCAACAGGTAGAAAGCAAGAAAGAAGAACGTGGCTATGAATAAAGAAATTACCAAGAAAAGGAACGTAAAATTAAAGGACGATGCCAGATGTCTATGGGATTTTGCCTACGGCGTTCCACAACAAATCAAATGCCATTCGACGCGCCTCACTGAATAGATGAAATATGTCAATGGACACAAAGCTGTCAGATCATACAGTCATGAGTTAGAGGTCATAAAAGGTCATTCTGTGAGGAGAATCTCCAATGTTATTAGGATTTTGCCTATGGGCGTTGCGCAACAAATCAGATGTCATTCGATGCATCTCGCCGAGCAAATAAAAAATGTCAATAGACACAAAGCTGTCAGATCATGCAGTCACGAATTAGAGGTCATAGAAGGCCACCCTACGAGGAGGATCTCCAGTCATGTAGAGGCCGGCTATCGCCAAGTTGGCCCTCTTCCTTATTGACCTGTAACTCGTGACTGCATAATCTGACAGCTTTGCGTCCATTGACATTTTTATCTACTCAGTGAGACGCGTAGAATTGCATCTGATTTATTGTGGAACGCCGATAGACAAAACCCTGATGACATTGGAAATCCTCCTCACAGGATGACCTCTAACTCGTGACTGCATGATCTGACAGCTTTGCGCCCATTGACATATTTTATTTACTCTGTGGGACGTGTCGAATGGCATTTGATTTGTTGTGGAACGCCCATGGGCCATTTTTGGCATCCTCCTTTAAAATTAGTGAGGTAAATTAGGGTAATTTAAAGAAAATAAGGTAAAATTAAAATCATGCACAGAGTTAAAATGTAAACTAAGAATACAGGAAGAAAAATAAAGAAGGAAGAAAAGGTTACAAAACTTATTACAGAAAGATCCGTTTTAAGAAATTTCCCTGCTGTTGCCTTTGTCACCTTACCTGAAAATTTCAATTTTACTTCTTATTTTAGCAGACTTTTTATTTAGTTTTGAATGGCTCGTTCATTGTATTTTTATGGCACAAGGACAGCAAGGGTCATTCTGCACCAAACAAGGCGAAATCGTACATGAGCTTTTATCATTAATTTCTGGCCTTGCAGTGACGCTATAGTAATCTGACGCAGCATTTATAGGCGCCGAAAAGGAAACACTCATCGACTAATTCTTCACTGTAGTCCGAAGGCTACTTGTCTAGGTCGGAAGAGTTTCGCATTCCTAGGAAAATGCAGGAATACTGCCCTGCGGTTTCTAGTAGTATCTAGCAGTAGAGTATCTGTCTATCGTGCCATTGGTTGGATGGTTGGTTGGTTGTAATTTTATGATGCACAGACTGCAAGGGTCATTCTGCGCCAAACAAGGCGAGATCGTACATGCTATTTTACCTCTAATTTTTGCAGTAATTCTATGGTAAAACGTTCAACTGGCGTGGCACTTATAGGCGCCAAAAAGGAAACGGTTACCGACTGACTCTTCATTGCATAGTCCGTTCGCGGGAAAGTTGTCCGCCAGTCCCTTTCTCTCTCTCTCTCTCTCTCTCTCTCTCTCTCTCTCTCTCTTTCGCTTTCTTTTTGGTTTTACGGCTCAAAGACTACAGTGGTCATGCTGCGCCGGGACCTACTGTTTTCCGAGGAATCCGAACCTCTTAAGGCCTAGGGAACCAAACCCCGGACTACAGTGAGCAGTGCGATCTTTATGAGATCTCTGAGTAAGCGTTCTTTTTGCACTGCTGGGAGTCGAACCCGGCGCATACAGCGCTACCTGGAAATAATAGATGGGTTGTTCCATTGCAGAAGGGGAAGGGCGTCTTGCATAGTGGTTTTCGCGAACAAATGTTTTATATTTTATGGAATATTTTATATTGTAGCCATTTATTATAATTATTTATTATTAATCATTATTAATGATTAATCATTAATATTAATGATTAATCATTATTAATGATTAATAAATATCAACTATTATTAATCATTATTTATTATTAATCATTTATTATTAATCATTATTTATTATTATTTATTATTAATCATTATTTATTATTAATCATTATTTATTATTAATCATTATTTATTATTAATCATTATTTATTATTAATGTTATTGATTAATTAATTATTAATCGTTATTGATGATTAATAATTATCAATTAATAATAATTGATAATTATTCATTAATAATTCATTATTATTATTTATTGTTAATGATGATTATTATTATTTATTTTATTAATAATTATTATTTATTATTAGTGATATTTATTAATAATAATTATTATTTTTGTGACATATTATATTTACATGTGTGCGTGATATATGATATGAATATATTATTGTAAATATTTATATTGCGCAGTTATATTTTATGGCGCAAGGATTGGCCAAATTTTTTTTTAGCAACTTTATTTAGGCAGCAACATGAACAACAAAAAAATATACATTGGGATTACAAATCAATGTTAGTTTAAGTTAATTATAAGAACAAAGACATATCTACATTAACATTATACGAAAATATAGATGCATAAAATTAATTACAAAAATATAGATAAATCAAATTTAATTAAAAAAAAAATATCAATACATTAATTAATATACTGTGAAATAGAATTTTGTCCATGTCTGCCTGGGTAGCGCAGGTAAAGACGTAGTCTGACAAAGCCTGCACCACCCAGAAAGTTCGGAACCCTGGGAAAACTGTAGGTCTCGGCACAGCGCCACCTTTGCCGACCTCGTGTCATAAAAATACGAATTCATTTTTCCCTTAACTTTTCACCATCTTTCTTTCCTTGTTTACGTTTTCACGGCGCAAGGGTAGCAGAGGTTCAGGTTCTGAACCTCCACTGCTAAGGAAACCGAACCCTGAACTACAATGGGCAGGAAAACGGCACGCATTGTACGATGCCACTGGCAGTCGAGCCTGCCTTAATGCCACAATAGATGGAAGCATTGCCAATCCGCCGCCCTAGAGCAGTGGACTACATTTGTCCGAGGAATCCGAAACACTTAAGGGCCTACACAACCAACCCCCTGACTACAATGAGCAGTTAGTCGATAATCACTTTTTTTCTTTTGCACTGTTGGTAATCGAATCTGGGCTAGCGACACGGTAGGAGAACGCTTTGCCACTACAAGGCCTTCTCTTACCTTTCACGTCCTGGCTATTGGCAAAAGAAATTCCTAGTTGTAGTTAACTCTGGGCCAGCTTTAGGATCGATTACAATCGGTTTATACGATTACGATTATCGAAGTAGGAATATGATTACGATTACAATTACCTAAGTATCAAAATTCAGGTTATTATTTTGATTACGATTACAGTCAAGTTTCATTTTCGATTATTACTACGATTGAGAATACCCATAAGAAACAATTAGGATTACAGATTATAATCACGATTACATGCACGCAATCAGAAATAATCAGTTCGATTACGATTATAACATTTAAAAATAGGATTATGAATATATTGTTTGTTTGGATTTTTATGGCGCAAGAGCATCTGGGCTATACTGCGCCAAACATGGTAGGATTAAAGTCTGTTGATGAGTATATTGCAGATTACAGCTACTTCAAAACATTCAATTACAATTACAGATGTGAGTACGCGAAAATGTAATCTATTACAATGGATTCACTTGATTACGATTACTATGAGTCTGCTCTGGTCACTCTTTGTCAACGAGCACTGAAAAAGAACAGATAGAATGCAGACCTCCAAAGCTACAGCCAGTTTTTCGCAGAGTTGTTCAACCCCTGGGTACACATAAACGAATGCGGGAAACAGAAAGGTGGTTTTATTTACCTCATTCCCGTTAGCATTCGTTTAAATCAGTGGTTCCCAACTCAATTTAAGTCGCAGACCACTTTTCCACTTCAATTCTACCCGCGGACCACTTTTCTACTTCAATTGTACTGTGACGTCTTAAACGAAAGATTTGATAGCGTAGATATCCAAACATGAGGCGTTTAAGTACTTTTTCTTATTTATTTACACTCACAACTATATATACACTTAAAATGCCACGAAACTGAAGGTAGGTATCGAAGACGAGAATACAAAAATACTTCCAAAGAGGGACTTCGATCCGCTCTTTAAACAAATAGAAAACAGATAGGCTATTTACCGCTCTGTACTGATAAAGTACCTTAATCTCACGGAGAGCTAAGATTAAAACAATATTTCTGTTCACACGGCACGAAGCAGGGTGCCGCTATTCAGCCTCAGGGCGAGGTCTTGAAACACACAAAAATTTTCGCGTTCCACAGTTTTGTTGCAAAATTTTAGTAGGAGGAATTACTTGGAAGTAACGCTGCCATTGGATTAAAAGGTTTGCGCAAGCGCATAAAAGCGAATTTCAGGTGCAGTTGGGGCTGCTGGACATCATTCAGCAAAGGGCAATAAAGGAGCTTAAGGCGTTGACAGGTCTCGAGTCCAGACCATCCGTACTGTCAAACTTTGGAGTTTTACGATTTCTGTAGTGTCAAAGTATTACTTGAGTAGCGATTTATGCTTCCGGGAACAAAACCCACATAGCATTATATGTGTGGTCCGCAGTTGATCTTTGAACTGTTGCAGAGGAAATCTTGAAATTTTAGTAAAATGGTGAAAGATTTGAGAGAAAGTCACACAGGCAGATGTCCTAGTTGATACGAAAGAAAGGGAGATATTCCGAACTAATCTCTTAGAGAAAGTACAAATTTAGTTCGCTAAATTTAAGGTGTAGCATTAGACACTACAGGACTAGCAGACCACTTTGAAAAATTCTCACGGATTGATATTGCAACACTTTAATGAAAAAGCGAGCTGGGTTTATTTTGTGAGGATATATATTTGTAAAATCGTTCTTTCGTAAAAAAAAAAAATCTAATGATAATACAGCGGAACCTCGTTAAGACGAACACGCTTAAGACGAATTACTTTTAATACGAACCGTTTTCTGAAGTTCCATCAGATTGTAAAATACTACAAATGTACAATCAATTTCATTTTTATAATTAATTTTAATATTTAATAAAATAATTTTTATAAGTACTTTTTTTTAATCGTTTTTTTAAATAATGACCTACCTCGCGCACTACTTGGGACTTCTTCGCGGACCACCAGTGGTCCACGGACCACAAGTTGGGAACCACTGGTTTACATGGACTCTAGGGATCAACAACATGGATGAAAACCAACTATATAACTTTCGCGTGTTGGAACTAGGCTCCCTCTAATCAGTGAACGAATCAATGAATGAAAGATTTTGCCTGACGAAAAGACCGACTCGATGCGTTCATCGAGTCGGCCTTCGAACGTTTTGACACATTGCTTTGCCGGTGATAGCTAAACTTACGACGTCATTGACTTCTGAAAACGGTAAAAATTTCCAATGCTAACAAAATGGAAAATAATCAACAATACATTATTATTATTATTATCATTATTATGTATTTCGAGGAATCAAAACCTTAGATTTTTATCTTAGAATAATTTCGTTCCATATGCACTGTGATAATTTACAATTTGTAATTTTTTATTTAATGTCAATGGTATACCTTGATTACTTTTTTTTTATTTCTTAAGTCATCTAAGAAAAGAAAAACTAATTATATTCTCTCACGAACAAAAATATGTGCTCACGCAAGTTTCAATTCACGTATAATCACTTCCATTACGTAAGTTAAATTTGGAATTTAAAAAACCCTCAAAAGTCTAAAAAATAAAAAACAAGAAGAGAAAATTGCTGCAGTTAGAATAGAAAATTTAAGTATCGTTATGCAATAAATGACATACAGTTTAAAATGCGATTTTAAAATTAGGTCAAGCAAAAATCAACGAAAATGAGTAATTCTTGGAACTAGATTAATGTTTTATTTTCAACAAAAATCTAAAACTGACTTTTCAATTTTCTTTTTTTTAATCTCAAACACTCGTTTATGTTTAAGTAATTTCGTAATATTCTAAATATCTCTTCAAAAGTTGTCCCTGAGATGGCATAGCGATAACCAGGAGCATAGCAATTAAAAAAATTATGGGGTCCTCAAGCAACTTTAAAAAAATTCACATGAATAAGCGTTGAAGAAAACAATGTATTTTGTTATTCAATGTGGGGGCTTCGGCCCCATTCCCCACGTTAACGCAAGGATTACTTTCGCCATTTTAGTAATAATTGATCGATATTAAATGCAAATAATTTCCATATGCAAAGCCGATGGTTGCAGCATTACTTCATTAAACTCTCGTAGAGGAAAAAGTTTTCGTGCGTTCGGAAGCGGACGATTCCATAACCTTTTCATTGAAATGCGGTTCGATGCTTTACCTACTGAGCTACGGACAGCTAACAAACTCTCCCCTGCAAACGATTGTACGTGGTAGTAGATTGGGTAAGGTGGGGGGTGGAGAAGGGTGGCCGCCGAAGGCGGCACTGTAATCCCAGACTGGACGCTCGGACAGCGTACCTAACCGCCACGCGGTTGTGGGAAGCGGGTGCAAACGATGGTAAAGCTTCACGAAAGACAAATTGGCGAATAATGGTGAAGCCTGGACTACACTTTAAATCACCCGCAATAGAGTCAAACGAAGCAGACGTCCCAGCTAAAACAAATATTGATATTAAATGCAAATACTTTCCATCTACGAGGTCGATTGGTAGTACTATTACTTGATAAATCACTCGTTTTCATGCATCAGGTGGAGTACGATCCTACACTACACTATTGATACAATAAAAATAATTAATTTCTCAATGATAACAATATTTTTCGATTATATATATCGACAATATATATCGATTCACACAAGTAGCCAGTGCTTGCCTTTTCATTCCTGGGTGCGCAGTCTAAGGGTTTAGTTTATTCAAAAGAGGTCTATATTTCTCTGAAACTTTGCGGTTCTGTTATAGGGTGATTTTACTCGCCCTTGCTCCACAAAATTTAAATAAATTACGAAAGCAACGAACTTTCCCTTGTTCTGGCATGACGTTTATCTGACCGAATGCCCTTTCTGACATCAACCTCCCCATTTATCCGGACTTGGGACCGACACCTATTGCGGATGGCTTACCCTCTTAGGCGACTGGGCTTGAGAGTGGAGAAATAAAGGACATGTGGAAAAGAGGATGAATAGACTAGTGGTAATGGCAAAGAAGAAGAGCACGGTTGAGATGGAAGAATAAAGTGGCGGAAGATCTGGAAGAGTTTCGGAGGAAAGAGAGAAGAAACCTTGGATAGAAAATTGTGGAAGGGATGAATGGAAGAGCGCAACGCCGACCACATACGATCATGGGAAAAATGGCGAAATGAAAGAAAACGAAAATTTGCAAAACATTCCAAAATCTATTTTGCGATGATTACACAACGTTTTGAGGGCATGTGAATGTTAAAAATATGTTAAGCTTATTGAAAATTAATCGCGCAACTCAAGTCGGATAACTATAAAATGAAATGAGTGTATCTTCCGTACGTATACTTCAGTCTTCAATATAAGATCTAGGAAATGTTGTCAGAATGCATTGGTGGATGAAGCTAAAAAAAACTATTTGGGGTTACATGGAAACGATTTGTACAAAATAGACAGGTGTACTCAGAGAGACCTTCATTCAGCGATCAATGGGTAGATAGATAAACAAACAAACATAGTACGTACGTACATTACATACATATAGTCCGTATGCGTAGGCCTGACGCCTGATCCCGTTAGCAGACGGGTTATTCCATTACAGTTTAGGGAAGGCCGTCTTGGAGGAACTGGTTTTTCCCGCGCGAAAAACCAGTTTCGGCAAGACGCCCTTCCCTAAACTGCAATCGACTAACCCGTCTGGTAACGGGATCGGACGTCAAGTCTGCGCGAGCGGACTATACATACACATATACAGGCAGACAAACAAGACCGTCCTTAGCTAATGTGAGGCCCGGGCCACAACTTATTTCGGACCCATACATATACGAGTAAAAAAACAAACAAAAAAAACGGAATAATGTAGGACCACTAAATGGCATGAAATGCGAGAGCCGAAGCAAAGATAATTTTGGGGAAATTTTCAATATTAAAACTTTGAGAATTAAGCTTCGCGGGGCCCCGGCATGGGCCGCGCTCATCCCTGCTCGAAGGTGGCCCTGCATGCAGGCTTTCGTTACTTTATAATTCCTTTATACAATTGTTTTAATAATATAATACTACTGTCATTCCATCGATATACAATCAATTTACCTGAACTCATTTAAAGTCTTAACAACTTTTACAATCTCGCTAATGAAATTTTCCTAATCAGATTTCCAATTCGTGGATTCCATTTCCTGATATAAGAAAATAAATTATTTTGCTATCTTACAAATGATATAATTTTCTTCGACTTCCTAATTTCCCTTTTGAATTTCTTGTTCAAAAAAAAAAAAAACCAGCGTATGGCGGAAGTTATTCTCTTAGATGGGCGATTTTTTAATCCATCTCATTATCAAATCATCCCTTGTTTTCGGAATTGCCCTACATTTAACAAATTACTTTACAAAAAAAAAATAATTTATGCATGGTTAGAAACTTCCCCTTCGTTTGATTGTCCGTCCAGCCAGGCATTTTTCAGAAGCATATACAAAAATTTAATGAAAAGTCATTGATCTCTAAAATAGCATATAATATTAATGACATCAATAATTGCAACGTATAAAACCATGTTTTATTTTTTCCTATTTTATTTTTTAAGTCTCAAGATGCTCTTGAGTATAATTAAGCAGTACCGGACGCAAGTATTTTCGTATCCTAAGCAAAAGGAATATTCTGGATCCCTTTTAAATACTCTAGACTTAGGTTTTATCAACATAAATTTTGTCCCTTAGAAGATAATGTATTATTTTTTTTATTTGAAAAAATCACGTTAGAAGCGAATATATTATTAATTTTTGAGGAAAAACACTTTACAAGCGAATATTATTAATTTTTGAGGAAAAAATCACTTTAGAAGCGAATATATTATTACTTTTGGAGAAAAAATCACTTTAGGAACAAGTACATTACTAATTTTTCTGGAAAAGTTACTTGAAAAGCGAATATATTATTTAGCGAATATATTATTTTTAAAAAGAATACTTTTTAGCTCGGTTCTTAAACACGGGATCCCTTTCAATCTGTCCCTTAATACACTCAATACGTTATTATAAAAATATGGTACTAAAAAATACCATGTTACTATTTAAAAATATTATTATTATGTACAATACCATAAAGCTGTCGTATTACCTTACAATTTACAATACTATGTTCAGTCGGATTACCACAAACAAATAAGACAAATATCTAGGGCCCACTTTTTTTTTTTTTGAGAGGGCCCAGCCTGGTGAAGACTCAACGCTACTTCAAAATCGTTGTCAATCAGATCTCATCACTAAGGCAGTAATTTTATCGCTGCGCGAAAAATTTTAGAGTTTTTTGTATAGGCATTGTATGCAAATGTGCTTATGCCGACTTTATTTTCAAAGTTTAAAATTTGAATTTCAGAACGTATTTAGCGAGCGATCGCATATAGTGAGCATTTTCGTTGGTCCCGAGATCTTCGCCATATGGTCCCGAGATCTTCGCCATATACGGGTCCTAATGTAATTACATAAACTTAATTTATACTACAAGAAGCCCGGAAAAAAAATTCTCAGCTGCCCCACGAAACCTTTGTCCGACCCTGATTTTGGTTATAGTTTGCTATGATATCGATAAATATAAACTTAAAGTAAACTCAGTGGCGTAGAGTGACTTTGAACACTGGGGGACTAACTTCAATTGTTTACCATTGCGATAATGATATCTATATGAATTGGTAACTTTTATTCGAGGAGGTGGGGGCATGGTGAACAATTAGACCCAGTCCAATTTTCAATTCACGCTTATAAAAATTATATATATATATCAAAATTATATATAATATAAAATTATATAATATAAAATATAGTACTGAATCGGTCGTTTTGAAAAGGGGTTATGTCTTATTGTTTTAATATTGAGTTGACCCCTTTTCAAAATGACCGATTTAATTATAATGTGAAACATATGGTACTATATAATAATATAATAACAATATATAAAAATTATATATTATTATATATAATTGACATATACACTTTTGTATTTATTTTAAGAAGTACTTCATATATTAGACATAACGGATAATGAAAGTTTCTCTCTTAGTAAATTACGCATCTGGCTAAGTAAATTGCACATTTAATATATTAATACGCACGTGCTTACCTTGACAGTACACCCCAATAAAGATTGCACCGCACATTAAAATCCCTCGTATCCAAATATTCGTAATCATCATGTTGTTATTTATTTAACAAAGATTTCGGCCTGTCACGTGATAAGAAGGGGCTTCCTTTCAATTTTTTATCTTTATTTGTTCAAGAAAATTATATCACCAAGTTAGACTTCTTCTTTAGCTCATCATAAAAAAAATGAACAGCGTCTATTCATAGTTCATTTCGTTTCATTCAGACCGCAGACAATGCACAACTATGCCAGCAGAGAGTGGATTGTTAAATGAACAAAATAAATCTGAGCCGAGGTCAACAGGATTTGGCGACATTTAAAACAGTCGCCAAATCTCACCACCAAATCATGCTGGAAGAATGTTTTAGGAAACGAATAATTCTGACATTAATAAATATGTGGTTAATAACATACAATTGCTTTCAGTTAATTAATTAATGTTAGTTAAACACGGCGTATATCGAAATAGTAAACCATTGATGTAGAAGGTTGCTACTAACACGTAGAGAATATTGTTACATCGAGAATTTAAATTCATTGAATAATTATTTGAAAATAGTTCACTCTTCGGGAAGCGTTTAGTTTTACTTCAATTTCTTTTTAATTAATTAAAAAATCAAGAAATTATTTCGCTTACACTAAAAAATAAATTTTCGAAAATTTTCCATGTAATATCTTAAAAGAACAAATCTCTAACAAATAAACAACTTGCAACTTCACATCATCGTCGTCATTTTTGTCGTTAGCGTCTTCATTATCCTTGCCAGCATCACCATTATCATTTTATTAAATTATTATGTACTCAATGATGGAATAAATATAATGGGCGAATGTCTCGTCAAGAGAAATTTTTCCAAATATTTGTGTCCTGGGCATTTCGTCTACATACTGCTCCACTTTGTTTTACAATTTCAATTATCCACATTATGTGAGGGCATTTCTTCGATTTTAATTGTATTTTCATATCCGAATTCGAACCTGGATTGTCCATCGTTGGTAAGTTCTCTTTGGAATATCCAAAAATCCTCTCTATTTATCTTTTTCCACTAACAATGTCTTAAATCCTTGCACAACACCAGAGTATATATATACACATATATATATATATAGTAGCCAACAAATGCATTAAAAAAGAGGAGGGGGCGAGTTAAATAAAAAAGGATGAAAAGAATTAAGGTCGGAGAAAAGATTAATATAATTTACATAGTTCAAACATATATATATATACAAATATAAACATGCAAATATATATATACACACACATATAAATACGACGTAATATAAGCATACAGCCCCAGAACCGTCGTCAGGGGCCTTTTCTAGGACTACATGCTTGGCGCCTTTTCTGGAGGTATGTAACAAAATGCAAGTAAATCAGATAAGCCAGATGTATTCAGCGAGATCCCAAGGCCCAAAGGCGCCAAAAAACAGAACGTACAAATCCAAATAATATTACAGTATAAACAATAATATATACAATATAGGCACATTAAATGTAAAATCAATAAAATACAAAATCACACGTAGATACGTTTGATACATGTAAAATAGAAATATGTACAGGTGTAATAAAGAATATAAATATACAAACGCTTTTCGAAAATGGTTTATGCTTAAATAGTGGATACAGAGCCTAATAATTACAAAAAAGAAAGAAAAAAAGTTTTTCAAAGAAATCTTTCCGAAAAACTTAGTCCGCATTCTATTGACCTTACATAAATAATTTTTAGTGTTAATGCAGTAATGGCATGTATAGTGAATAGTACTTACGTAATACGGAAAGCTTTCCATAGACAAAGAACGAACACAAGTACAAGCATTAAAGGATATAAGCAATCCAGGCTAAGATGGCGACTTGTTTAGTTTCGTATTGAATGCTCCAGCTGAAGCGTCTCTGTACAGGGTTATAGCTTGGTAGCCTTTTGGCGAAGTATGTATGATGGTGGCGTGAAGAACAAACATTTATACATGCAAATCCTTTATGCTTATGAAAAACTTTTTTTGTTTAGCAATATAGATGAGAATTTTCTGAATTTATCTATTGTAGAACGATTTTGGAAATCTGTTATTAATTAAATGAATTGTAAGTTGTTGAAGAATATTAATTATATTATTCATAGTATCACAGATTCTTGAAATTCTAGTTCCCATGGTAATAATGATGTTTCTGAAGACGACGTTAGAAATATTGGAGCTGCATTTAGAGAGGTGGTTAACTTGGAAGGTGAAGTCCATCTTTTTGTCGTAAATGATGCTTGTTAATTTATTCTTATCAGTGATTTTTATATCTATGTCCAGGAAGTGAATAGAATTGTTTTGAACGGACGTTTCTGCTAATTTTAATTCACTGGGGTAGATATATTGGAAATTTTCTTCAAACATTTGGTTGTTAAAGGCAATAATGTCATCAATGTATCTGTATACATTGCATAGGTATTCAGGACTATTTGATCAGACTCAAAGAATTTTACATCTTCACATATTTCTATTTGCAAGTATAGTGCCATCTACATACGATTTCCTATTTTGTTATCTGTTCCTCCTACCTTAATTTTTTCAACCTTTTATTTAACTCTGCCCCCTCCTTTTTGCAATGCATTGCATTTGCATTTGCTATTTTTCACTATAACTTATCCATTATATAGCAGTGGCTCAATGAGCGCTAGACTTAGATAATTACACATTTATTTCTTCTTTATATTTTTACCTTTAATATTCCTTTCTCCAATTCTAACTTTACTATATTTGAAACACCTCTCTATTATATATATATATAATTATATTTCGCCACTATATATAAAGAAAAATATATTGAATCTTAGCTGAGTTCAAAATATATTTTTCCTTTAAAATAATGTTAAAATATAATTCTTCTTCAACAATGTATCCTGTCCATTATTTTTTTTTCTTGAGCGGTTTCTAGATCGGTTTTAAAAGTCAGAAAATATAGTTATAAAGCAATTGGTGAACTTAAAAATTCAACTCCGATTTTATTCGTCAAGCACCCAATGTTGGGTATTATAATTATTGTATTTTATAATTGTATAATTGTTGTATTTTAATTATTTTGAAAATTGGAAAAAATCGGTTTCATTGTATAATTTAGTAACAAAATAAGAAACTTAAAAGCTTTCTATAAACACATTTTTTACCGAAACTATCTCTCTCTGGTTTATAAAAAAATTATTCAAATACGCGATCGCATTTTAATTATTTTTAATTGAGTTTTGAATGACTTTGAAAGGAAAAACATTATTTTCCTCACAACAACAACTAAATAAATTATAAATGAACTTAGAAGATGTAATATATAAGAGAAATATAATTTTCTAGCTAACTTTCAAATCAACCATTTACCATCATCTGCATATTTATCTTTATTTATAAATCTGTGAGAATCGGGATTAAAATTCATCTCTCTCTCTCTGTCTCTCTCGGTCGTAGTATTTCAGTGACTCCTAAATTTAGTTAATCCTTGCGGTGGGTGTACGTCAACACACGTTAAGGGATACATGCTGTACATACCAAATTCCCACAGGAATAAAATTAGTGAACCACAGTAACCAATTAAAAAAACTAAACCCTCTTAGCTCATTCAAACTATACAGTGGCGAATTCACGCGGGGAAAGAAATTAGGTAAATTCCCCCGAAATACATATATGCAATAGAAATCGGTTATAAGGAGCGACGATTATAATGGCCAACCTCATATAACTACGGAACTTTTTCAAAAAGTTTGATTTTCTTTTTTTTTTTTTTTTTTTTTAATTGCTCGGTAAGTGTGGAGTCCAAATCCAATTAAATTGTATTGCGCTTAATCATTATACCAAGCAAAATCCATATTTTCCTCGCTATATAAGCAAAGTCCCAAAATTCGGGCTCGCTACAGATAGTCCACTACTGTATTCTACATCTTCACCCTCCCACAAAAAAATCCTTCTCCGGACCCATCTCTGAACTATACACGCATACCATAAGCCTACCAAATATGGATATATATGTGTATTGGCAATTTAAGAAATTATGATAATTTGTTTGATTATTATGGTTAATAAAACAATATGCCGCTAAAAATATGTCGCTTAATGGATATTACGGAATTCTTCATGAGTTATAATATCCTTTCAAAGTTAATAGTAGAGAAAGACTGGGAAAACTTGTTTTTATAGCAGATTGAAACTTCTTCTCTTTTTCGATTCTGCTTTTTCCGCAGTTTGAAAAGTTTAGGGTTAACAAGCGCAAAGCTTTACGTACCTTATGAAGTGCTATTATCAGTAATAGCTAGTGTCTGATTTACTGTTCCTTCACGGAAAGAAGTCCAACGGAATATCGATAGATTGATAGAGTATAGATTGTTATTAACATGTTCTATTTTAAATATCGTATTGTTACTTTAGTGTAGTGGTTCCCAACCCTTCTCAAGCCGCGACCCACTTTTATAGTAACCAAGTAATCCGCGACCCCCTTTTATAGTAACCAAAAGATCCGCCGCCGCCACATTTGCATAATAAAAGCATTTTTAACAGAGTAAAGAAAACACATTAAATACAAAATTATATTACTAAATATTTTATATATATATATTATAGATATAAAATTAACAACCATTAGTAGAATATTGCAGTTGTAGCCATGTTGAAATATAAAAGCGTTGGAAACATTTGGTATGGAAGACTTCATAAAAATAATTGTAACAGAAATATAGTTATAAAACATATTGGCGGCGAACCCCAGAAACCTGTCCGCGACCCTCAGTATGGCGTGCTCGTCAGCCATATTGAATTACGTTGTTCTTTAAATCATTTTGTGTGGATATTAACGTATTATTACAGGAGAATATTAGTTTGCCAAATATATTCTGTGTATTTGTACAAAGTAAGCATGGGTAGAGAAAAAAAAAGCCAGACGACGTTTTATGGGTTTAGGCGCCAGAGCCAGGCTAAAATAAACCATGGAAATCCTGTAAAACGTCAAAATTAATTAAGGGCTTGTAAATTCTAGTATCGTAAACTCAGGGCGTAGTTAAACTCAAAAACAGTAGACCGCCCCGCAAAAAGAAACCTATCAGAGATCAGCAGTATAGTTTGTATATATAGCAACAGGCAAATGTACTGGCAAAACGAATAATCCTGTGAGTGGATTGTGTAATTTAATGTGATTGACATGCAGGTCATACTGAGGATAGTAAGAGAAGAAAATAGAAGAGAAGAGGACGTCTCAACTTAACGTTGAACTTGGAGTTCTGTCAGAGCCTTGAGGGCAAGCAAAGTTGCAGGTGGGAAGACTCACAACCTTCCTACTTGAAAGTATCGCACGGGCTCCACTTGGAAAGTTTTTATTAAAGCTCCAAAAATTCTGGATTCGCTCACGAGCTACAAAATCATACGCATCAGCTGCGTAGAGTTATATTCATCGCCACTGCAGAGTGAAGAATTCCGGCTGACTATAATTATTCATCGTTGATTTTCGCATCAGCAAATCCCGACGTTTGTCCATAAAATACGTAGAGTCCTACTGAACTGATGCAGCAGCATCCTGTCTGTTCATCGTTGTTTTCAGCACCAGCAGAGCCTGATGTTTGTCCTTAAAATACTCCCAGTCCTACTGAACCGACGCAGCAGCATCCCGGCTGTTCATCGTTGTTTTTCGCACCAGCAGAGCCTGACGTTTGTCCACGTGAGTCAATATCCATTTATTCTAATTTGTACGAGGTGTACCATTATTTAGGTTTAATTTGAAAATTAGGTTATGAAACATTCTATTTTTCCCATTTGCCCTTGCTTACTCAGGCAGTATTTCTTGCATTGTTTTAATTTAATATCTGGCATACGTTCTCAGTATTGGTGTAATTTATTGTATTGTCATATTGCAATTTAGACAGATATTGTTGCTGAGCCGTTGATTTGATAACAACCTGTATTGATAAATCACAGCACCATAGCAAGAATATCAGCTAGACATTTATGTTTCTGTCCATGTGGAAACTTTCGCCATTTATATAACTGCATAGAATTTGTAGAGTAGTAGTTAGTCCTAATTAAATTTGTTACGTTTGTTTGAATTAGTTCTCTCTTTTTTGTGTTTTGCATCCCTATGCTGATTTCACGGCCATTGGACAATCATATGTTTCGCAAAGAAACTGACGGGTTATTAAGCAATGATAAGCGTAATGATAGGTGCATTTATCCAAGTTAAGCAATTTGGCACATTATTATTAACTTAATAATAATAATAATAATTTATCGTCTCCTTTTGTCACAAAGGAAAAATTTATTACGTTGGGAACCACTGTTTTATTGCATGACAAACAAATAAAATTTATTTGACAAATAAAATTTATTTATGATTTATTTATCGAGAAAATGTCCGTATAATACTTAATTTCAACTTTCCTTTACTCCTATTTCAACAAAAGGGGAAGGTATTTGTAAATTTAAACGTTTAAATATCCCAATATATAGAACAAATAGTGGCATTCGTAGTTGGATAAGTCTCTATCCTCGCTATAGAGGCGGAATAGTTTTCCTCTATCATGCTAAACTACTTAAAGTTGACTTAATGTCATACTGAATACAACAAATGCTTTTATAGGGTAAAATTCCGTACCATTTTCTACCACTAACAGTAGGTGATATTTTATAGAAAATTATTTCCCTTTGCAGGGATAACGCAATTGCCAAATGTTGGTCCACATCTGCAACCACAGGGGGAAAATTTTATGAATTTTCATGGGGAAATTAACAATGGATAATATTTGGAGCTCATAATTATAAAGTTTATAAAGTTCAAATTAATTTTTTTTAAAAAAAAAAAAAGAGAGAAACATTTCCCCGATCCTGAGTCGAGACGGTGACCCTTCTTTTAGAACGTTTAGTTTAAGATACAAAGCAGTGAACCTTCAAGATGTAAATGAGCGAGTTATTGAGATGGTTAAAAACTCACATATTTCAGCAAGAGAGTTTTAATGCAGTCTTAAAAAAATGGTTTAGCCCTTATTTAATTTACACAAAGATCAGCAGTGTGTGCCAAAATTTAATGATGGGCACTCTGAACTGAACGACGATGTAACAACTATTTCAATGAACTGCAAAGAGATTTAGAAAACGGTTTGCTTGTAGTCCGAGCGTTTAGTTTCCATAATATGTAAAAAAAGGTTTAGAACCGATTCCCATTTTAAAAAATGCTCTAACAACTTGTTTGAACGAGTCCTTTGGAACCCAGTACAACCCACAATTAATAATAACCCCTACGCTTATCCTCACTTTTTACGGAATCTTATGAATTCAGACAGAAATAAAATTCATATTCGAATTCTACATAAGAAAAGCGCTTTTAGAAGTTTCAGCTAACTCTATGTCGTAATCCTTGGAACAAATGAGTAATAGCTAATTCCTTATACAAATAAAAGCTTTGTGGGTAGATGATATCTTTGAATGTAGAAAAGAGTAAATTTCTCAAGATACAATCAATGTAAAAGGATTTTCAGTATTTATATGAATGAACTTTCTAAATACAAATGAAGATATATCAGTTGCGTAGCATAAGCTCAAAAGTAGACCACGTCGAAAGGTTCGCCATCCCCCACCACTCAGATAAAGTCATTATCACCACCATAATGCTACATATACAGTCTGACTCCGATTTAACTATGTCCTCGAGTTAACGATTGTTTTTCTTGGTCCGGATAAAATTATATAGAGTCCAATGTTATATTTCCTCAATTTAGCGATTGTTTTTAATGGTCCGTATTAAATTATATTGAGTACAGTGTTATATTTTCCTCGATTTAACGTTTGCTTTCCTCGATTTAAGAATAAATTTTCGCCATTAGCCCGTAGTTGCCAGAATTTCAGTTTGAAAATCAACTATCATCAGAAAATCAATTTCAATTGAATTCACTCAACTGAAGCAAATGCTGGTTTGCAGTGTGTTAAAAAGTATTTATTGTGTTTTGACATCACTGGTAATCTTGTCGATGCATTTGAAAAAATCGAAAAGGCAATGTTAAATGCCAACTCCCAAGAAAAACCTAAACAAACGTCAATTAAAGATTCGTTTTTGAAGTAATAATTAAGCACATACTTGTGTTTTATGTTTATTAAAATTAACATGTATTCTTCAGAATGCTGGTAAGCATTTTTATAATTTCTTATTTCAATTCCAATCAATAGCGTGCCCATAACTTCGCTAGGAGGAGGGCCGAAAATGTAAATATTCTTTGCTTTTTAATGTAATAGTTTCGACTTTTACGTATTTGCATTAAAAATTTTCATCCTAAAGGCCCGGACCTATAGGTGAACCCCGCGCTGTAGATGCGTCACTGTTCGATTTAATTCTTCCCGATTTACGATTATTTTCAATAGTCCCTGTGAAAATCGTTGCGAAGTTAGATTGTATATTGTTGAACTTTTTTTAAAGAGAGGGTGGTGACATTTTTAAATGTCCGCTTTCAAGTCACACTATGTCACTGAAAAATCCATTTAGTTAAAGTAATTCTTTTTAATTTGGTAATAAGAATAGAATGGGGGACATATTGCTAATTGTGGCAAAAGAAACATTGCATCGAAAGGTCAACTCTCATCAAAAATATTGTCAAATTTAATAAATTGTTTTTTTCTCTCCTTAACTAAAAAAAACTAAATCGAACGCAGTTGTTTAATCAATTACTATATATTGATCAATTGGTCAACTGTAATAAATTTCAATCAAATTATGATAAAAAATCAATAGTTGCTCTCGTTGCCAAGATGCGAAAAGGGTATAAAACCTCAGATAGGAAATTTTAGTTCAAATAAGGTAGCAAAAACTATGGGTGATTTATTTTTATGATGTATTTTTTGATACACTTAAAGTATAAAATGAAATTGAAGCAAGTAGTACATTTTCATTTCGTAATTTTCTTGATAAAAATACACTACATGAAAATCAAAAGCTTGATTAAAAAAAGTCTATTACAAGAGCAGTTTCAATATTCGGCATCTACTTCTTATGAAAACGCAGGTGTTGTGGAAATTAAAATGCTTACACGAATGTATTATTTACGGAATTTTTAAACATTGTAAGCGCTTTATTTATTAGTTTTAATCGTTTTAATAACAACTTTCTTTTAATGTTTTTAACTCGGGATATTTTTAAAAAATGTATAATAAACTAAGGGATATCAAGTTGATTAGGTATTATTTTCTATCTCACCTTTGCTTTTTCTACAACATAATTTAAAAACTTCTTGGCCTATTATTTCAAGTAGATTTCATATTTTACCCATAAATACCATTCAAGAAATTAAAAGGTAATTAATTTTTTCACATTTATGGACTAAGTGCAATTGATTGGAGTAAAATTCAATTCCTTTCACCAGTGGCAGCCAATAGTTAGAAAAATAGGGCACGAGCCTTACCAAATCAGACCCTCCCCCTCTCCCCCCCGAAATTAAATCCTGGCTCTGTCAGGGATATGGAAAGATAGCAGTTTCGGAAATTATTTAATGAGGATTTAGCTATTTTCTGTAAATTAAATCAATTCTTCTGTCCTTTAATGCTGCAAATCTGTCTTATGCATCATCGTAAAAGGACTGTTTCTTCATAAGTGTCAATATGTCTATTTGAATAAAAATATTTGCTAGATAAGAAAGCCTCTCTTGCGAAATAGTATTTCTTGAGTAAGTTTTTATTCTTTTAAGGCAAGAAAAACTCCTTTCCACTGATACACTTGTAGATGGAATTGTTAAGACGAGAGAAAACGAATTATAAGCCTCTGTGAAAATTTTTTTATCATAAAGCATTTGAAGAACTTCTTGCATAGATATATTCCTGAATTTTACAAGGGCATATAAAAGACATAGTTCATTTTAAAGGCGCTGGATTCTTTTAAACACATCGCTGTATAACTCTTGCAGATTTTCAAGTACTTGGGATGGAAAATGGAAATTAAATTGTTCAAATTTCGTTGTATCGGCAAGACAAATTGCAGTTTTTCACAATCTTGAAATCTTGTGTTTATTGCCGTAAGCATGTGGTCTAAAATTTCAAAACATAGATGCTTGTAAGTTTAAGAAATTGTTTGAAAGAGCGGCATATTCCTGTTTAGATTGGACTATTCCTGTGATTTTCAGCGTGTTTTCAAATATGGTTTTAAAAACACCATCCTCCCTTTTACGGCTTAATAGCTCATGAGTGTATTTTATTTGAGATACTCAATAGTTTAAATTAAGTGATTTTTTTAAAGAATTTCGAATAATATATCAGTAAGTCCAAAAATTTCATTGAATATTACTGACAAAAAACGTAAATTCAAAATCTTTCATATCATTTAAAATCCCCTTTGCAAGTTGAATTGTTGTTTTTATGTTCGCTGTTCGTCATAAATTCGAATATTTCTTTTAATTTGCCCCATTCTTCGACGATCACTTTCACTAATTTCGAATTGGAGGACCATCGAGTTTGTGTTATGGTTGGTATGCGTCTTTCGGAATTTGATGTAAGGGCATCAGATCGTTTCCCCAAGTAATGAAAAAACGAAGGAATACTACTGAGACTTTAAAAAAAATTCGACACTTAGAAATTTTAGAAAAACTTTGCTGCAAAACAAAATTGAAGCGATGTGCCAGACAATGGACAAAAATGGCTTGAGGAGCTTCATCTTTGACTTTTTTCTGGAGTCCAATCAAGTGTCCAGACATTACACTAACCCCATCGTAACATTTTCCTATTAATTTGTGGTGACAATCAAAAGGATCCAAAATTTTGTCCATCGTTTTGTACAACATTTCTGACGTCCTGTCTTCGCTCACATCATGGAAACACGAAAATCGCTTAACTATCGTGCCTTCACAATTTACAAATTTTAATATTAAGGAGGACTGGGAAGGTTTGATTTATGTCAGTGGTGTCGTTCACTCGAATAGAAAAAATTTTTGGCGATAAAGCTCTCTCTGTTAGTTTTCTGTGTTCGCTGCTTGCAACGGGAAGCGATGGATATCTACTTTTTGGATTTAAACTGGCAACCCTATACAGGAAGAGGAGATCGCGGTTCTAGACTTTTTCTGCCTTCGAGCCGAGAGTCCAAATTGTTTTCGGCCTCTAATGGCGGTGTTGTCATGGAAACCACCTTGATTATGGAATATGTGGGGATATTTTTCGACAAAAACTTCCCTGCTTAGCTACCGCCATCTACAGTCGTAAATATTGTTAGATATTTCCCGTGTACTGAATAACGATCACTGCGAAATAATTTTTTTTTTATATTTGCAATTATTTTAGCAATTTATAAATCGTAAAAATAAATAATAATAAGAAAATGAATTTTACGTAAAAATATCGAAATGTACGCATATGAAATACTAAAAAAGAAGACTAATATGAGAAATGAATTCGATGAAAAGTGTTGGGGAAGTAGCACCCTGAAAAGCTGCCACTGCCTTTCACGCAAACAAGCCTCACGTGGATAGCATTCCCTTCCGACTCCCGTGCTGGTCAATTAGCCCAGAAGAAGAAAGAATTCAAGAGACATTTGCTCTCTCTGTCTCTCTTTATTGAGGTCTGAAATTTCCTCTTCTATCATATAATCGATTTTAAATTTCTTAAAATAGTCCGTGAACAACATTGTTCGGCAAAAGTTGAAAACTAATTGACCACATTCTCTTGTCTTGTCGTTGTTATGGTCCGCTTCATTTCCATACAGATTGCATTCGCTCCCTTCCTCTTCCCTGCTCTTTTCTCCCTCTGGGAGTGAGAATTCTCGTTGCTTTCATCCTCAATCTGGTTGCTAATATTGACCAGCAGCCTGGATCTAATGGAAACAGGACAAAAGATGTCCAATTGTTGCGGAGCCTCCAGGCTTCGGATGAGCTGATTTCCCTTACCCGCTTAACTGTCCCATGTTTGTTATAAGATAATTTTCTCAAGTTTACAAGCAGATATATACACTACTGTAATTTGTAATCTAACCACACACACCCATATTTACAATAACTTTAGTTGCACATCTAATTTTATATTTGTTCTAAGGGCTTGATCTAACCCGTTATACATGTAAAATTTTTTGCCTATTAATTGCTTCGCTCCCGTTCCTCGATAGAGGAAACGGTTTGATCGAAATTTGAATGAAATGAAAAAAATAACATTTAAAATGTAAATTAGAAAATATTTAAGCAAGATATAATTTCAATCATCAGGATTTCCTAAGTACTATTTTTTATAAATTCTATAACAAGTAGTAAATAAAAATATCAGGAATATATATATATAATAGAAATTAAATTAATATGTCTTTATAAATAAATATTAAATAAATTAACATTAAATAGTAAATTATATAGTAATTCAGTTGGCGATTTATCTGCCCAAGTCTACCAATGTCGTAGGGGGTTGTGACCATTAAAATTTTGGATAGTGATCACAACCCCCCCCCCCACCCCCCTTACGACATTTGTGCTATTTCTTATAATAATTTAATCTATATCTTTCCCTCTTTTTTTTATAATTTTATCAATTCATAATATTATATGATTTATATATATATAATTTCTCGATATCGCATTTTAACGGTTTCTGAAGCTTTTGAGAACAACTACCTAAATATAGAACAATAACCCAATCATAGCAATTTAATACGGTCGAGCCAAGCGCGGATACAGGAATCTTTCAAGAGGGGTGGGGATTTGTCTCCGATTCCTATTTTTAGCCGAGTATCCGATACTTTTCATATTATTTTCAATGATATACCGGCTAAGGGGGGCGATCGCCTCATCGCCCCCCTTAGATCCGCCAGTGAGTCGAACCTAGTTAAAAAAAACACACTGAAGACGAATTACTTTTAATATGAACCAATTTCTGAAGTCCCGTCAAATTGTATAAGAATCCCCATATTTTTTTTACACTACCACGAGCACGGTTAATAAATATAAACACGGTAGACGAACTACTGTTTACCACAAATTTATTATCAATGGACCTTGAAAAGTTTCCTCCGCTTAACACGAACAAAACGCGTTTTATGAGATCAGAACTTCTCATCGATAATTTCAACAGACTGTAGTTGCCAGACTAAACAAGACTTTTGTGTACAATTGCGTAATAAGCATTTTCTGTTGGCACTTGTATATCATGTGATAAGAACCAAAAAATATTTTCTGTTATCATAAATGCTTTTCAAATGCAGGCCGTTTTGAGGTGAGCGAGTGAATTGGAATAGTGCTTCTCAACCTTTATGAGGCTGCGGCCCATTGGGTGATTGTTTAAGACGAGTGATTGTATAAGACGAGGACCCGATAACTTCTCTATTTACAAGGCGAGGGTCCGATCTCTACAAATTTACTCGTAAATGTCTTTCATTTTTTTAAAAAGGCTCGTACATTAAACCATCATAAGTATAAATAATTAATTATGGCACAGTCATAAGGGGTATCAGTACAATCCTTCGATTAATATATACTTTTCTGATACACCTCCTTGCTCACTAGCATTCGCAACATAGATGTTATTTCGTTCCGTTTTAAGAACAGAGTATATACCTACTACACATGATTAAAATCGACTTGCATGCACTTTTTACGACAAATCATAATTATCCGTATACCCTTTTTAGAATGCTAAAAATTTCGAAGTCTAAAAATTCTTAACCATCCATGAATACTCGCGTATTTAAAAGTACATAGCTTGGTTATTGGCAGTTGCTACGCAGATATTATTTAAGTGTTCTAGATCTGAGTTTTCCGACCGGTTTTTTCTGTGTGAGACTGGAGTTTTCTGAGTGATAGTTCCGACGCATCCGACGCATGCGGAACTATCACTCTCCTCGAAATGTTTCCACGATAAAATATTAATTCACAAAAAATGCTTAGGAAACTAAAATGAAAAATTCCAAGAGAATCTTTCGCTTCTCAGAATGATTGATGTCAGGGCCAGGTGCAGGTCCCGGGCCCGGCGGTTGAAAAATACTACCTTAGATTAGCGTTTCCCAACCAGGGTTCCGTGAAACATTTTTAAGGGTTCCGCAAGAAATGGGGAAATAACACGTACGTCATAAAAGGGGAAAACAATTTGTTTCCTGATTCGGTATTGTATTCAAGTAACTTCTTGGTCTAACTTGGTTGGTTAAACAGAATGCTAGTGCGTATTTTGTTATTTTACTACTTATTAGAATTTTATTCAGTTTTTTTTCTCATTTTTTAATTCTTCTATAGATTTCAACGGTTAAATTGTGGCGATACTTGAAGACAAACAATCCAGATAATTCTGAAGAGACTAGTGATGAAGAATTAGAATCTCATGCAAAATTTCAAGAGACTAATAAAGAAAGAAGTGCAAAAAAAAAGGTTCGTCGTTACAATGACAGTTATTTATCAATGGGCTTTACATCAAGTGCTCCAGAATGTCCTCTTCCATTGTGTCTAGTTTGTGTAAAAAACTTTAGAATACAGCAGTGGCTCCAACAAAATTGAACAGACATTTTACGACAAATCATACTATTATGAAAAATAAAACTGTTAATTATTTTAAAACTCTGTTCAAATCTGAAAGTAAGCAAAGAACATTCACAGTTAGTGAAAAGACTCAGGAAGCAAGTTATTTGGCAGCAAGGCTTATTGCACAGAAAAGGAAAAGTCACATAGTCAGTGAAAATCTGATAATGCCCGCATGTAAAATTATAGTGGGTAAAATGCTGGGAGAAGATGCAGTAAGGAAAATTGAAAATATTCCACTTTCGAACAATACAGTAAGTCGATGAATCAATGATATGTCACATGATGTTGAAGAGGTTTTGTATAATAAACTGAAAAATGGCAATTTTTCAATTCGAGTGGACGCGTCAACAGATTTAACCAATAAATGTTATGTCCTAGAATTTATAAGATTTGTTAATAAGGGAAAAATTCAAGAAAACCTCTGCTGTAAAGAATTACATGAGACAAGCAGAGGAATAGATATGTTTAATATTTTACCTGTGCATAACTGGAAAAAAAATATCTTTCTTTGAAGAATTGTATTGGCATTTGTACGCATGATGCTGCTTCCATGGTTGGCTTCATAAAAGGCTTTGTTACTCTTGTAAAAGAAAAAAATGCCTCTGTTGTTTCCATGCACTGTTTTATTCATAGGGAAGTATTGATGTCCAAATCTCTTGGTAATGGACTACAAAAGATATTTGATGATGTTATAAAAATGGTAAACATCATTAAACAAAAGTCATTTCACTCCAGAATTTTTAAAGAGTTCTGAGAAAACATGGATAAAGAGCACACAAATCTGTTGTTGTACACTGAAATCTGGTAGTTAAGTAGAGGTAAAGTTTTTAATAGGGTTTTTGAACTAAAGGAAAAATGTATACACATTTTCAACAAAATGACAAACAAGATGTTACTAAATGATTTGAGGATCAAATGTAGGTTCAGATGCTAGCTTGTTTAGTAGAGATTTTTCATCACTTGAATCAACTGAATAAGTTACTGCAAGGCGGCGGAGAAAATATAAGTGACAAGATTCTTGGATTTAAAAGAAAATTAAACTGATCATGTGATGACGTAAATGAAAGATCATGTTGTAAAAGGGAATCTTGATATATTTGATTACTGGCGGGACTAAAGAAGTGAAGATGGATACCAACACATTTCAAGTTTTATTGTATGCCACCTGGAGGAGCTGTCGAAGAAAATTTATTATTATTTTCCATCCCTGCCAACAGAACTATACGATTGGGTGAAGAATCCATTTTCTCGCACATCCGTTCATCCTTAGAACTTAACTTTAGAAGAAGAAGAACTTTGTGACTTACAATCGGATGGTTCATTGAAAATAAGATTTAATGACATGGTTTTGGATAAATTCTGGATTTCCACTGAAAGTGAGTATCCAACAATTCGTAGGAAAACAATTAATGTATTGCTGCAGTTTTCAACATCGTCATGTGCGAACAACCTTTTCCTTGTTTAACAAATATTAAGAGTAAGGATAGAAATCATCTCCTTTCGTGGAAGATGAAATCCGCGTATGTATATCGAAAATCAGACCCCGAATTCAACATTTATGTTCCAAAAACAGGCGCAGATTTCACATTAATATTTGTTATAAATTGTTATACTAAAGAAATTTATTATTTATCTCTACACCTAATTATATTTAGAATTATGCAAATTGCATGTAATTGCATTTTTTTTGTTCCATTAATGATCGTTAATAAAAATGTTATGAAAAAATATTGTTACATAGACGCTGTGGTTCCCTAGAACTTGAACGTTCTCACAAGAGTTCCGTAAGAGTGAAAAGGTTGGGAAACGCTGCATTAGAGGACTAAATTCATACCATGAAATAGTCAAAAGACTGTTCTTTTGTGAGGTCTGTTTTCTGATTGATACTCTGTTTTCCGCCGTTTACCTGCTTGATTCCTTGGACGGTTAAATCTAGAAAAAGTAATTGAGCTTAGAAAGAAAGATAGAAATTCTAAATGCATTATATGCGATGTTGAATAAAGGAAATGGTGCATTAAAATTCGAGTTTACAAAGAGTACTTTAGCGACTGTTTTAAAAATCGTGAAAAAATTGAAGCTGTTTGTGAAGTTAATTAGTTTGAGCCAGGGGTTTATTCAGGATTCGTAAACTGAGGGGTGAAAAAACAAGATTTTTAGGGGGCGTGGATTAGATTTTATATGTGCTTAGATGTGTGCTTAGAATTTATTAAGGGGTATATCCAAAACTCTGGATTGGTGTTTGGGGTTGTTGGGGTGTGTGTATAAATCCCTGGTCTGATCCTTCTAGATAAAGAACGAATATTGCCAAAATCGATGGATAAAAATAAGATGCAAGTAAGAAAAGCTTTACATACGAAAAGTTGAACACTGGTAAAATAGCAAATGAAAAAATCACCCAATCTTCCGGACGCATCAGGAGTAAGTCTTACTCAATACTTATTCTTGATCAAGGACTGCTGTTGATACAAGCTTGGGTGATTTTTTCACTTTCTATTTTACCAGGGTTTAACCTTTCGTACTTAAAATTTTAAGAAATTGAAATATCGCTAGTGAGGTATATCAGAGAGATCCGAGAACAAAATCTTACACTTATGGGTGCAACTTTATAAGAAAAGGTCCGCTTTTTTACTTATGATTTGAATGTGAGTACTTTTAAATGGTCATTTAGATGGTTACAAATATTCAAAGAAAGTCATGTGATCATTTGCAGAAAGGTTTATGGTGAAGGGGCTGGTGTAATCGTTGAAGGACGATAAAGGAATTCCTGAAAGAAAAACTGCCTACGATTTTAAAACAATAAGCAACGTCTGACACATATATTTCGAATGAGATTTCAATTTTCTTGCGATAATTTAATAATCACACCGTATCCTTAAAAGGTTTAAAATATTCTGAAGGCAAGTGCAGCATAGAAAGATTCACTGTTTTATTGGCTTGAAATATGGATAGAGCAGAAAAGTTGTTCTTGCTAGATATTGGCAAGTTTGCAAAGCCCAAATGCTTCAAACCTCTAAAAACGTTGCCGATGACATACAATTCCATGAAAAAGGCATAAATAACTTTCGAACTTCTCAGTAAATGAGTCATATAGCAAAGATTGGACGTTCTAACAACAAGGAAGAAGGGTATGTCTGATTCTGGATAACTCTAGCTCTCATCATTTCAGGATTAAACCCATAAAACTTACGTTCTTTCCCCGAAATACCACATCTTATCTACAATCTTGTTATCAAGAGATAATACGCAGCTTGAAAACCTATTATCGAAGAGAACTAATTTGCCAAGCCATTTACCGTTTCGATCGAAAGGTTGAGTTCAAGATCAATCTGTTGGATGCCTTGATGTTGCTTACAGCTGCATGGCGAGGAGGAAAGTCAAAAGCAATCATCAACTGTTTCAGTAAGGCAGGATTTATTAAAATAACTTAGAAGACATCATAATGGAAGACAAGGTTGAATTCAACATAACCTATGTACCACCGTGTGGTGTTCTTTCCGATTCCGTTACATTTAATGAACATGTTTCAATAGACGGCAATATCATAACATACGGTGTTACAACAGACGCCGAAATAGACTACTATATGATAAAACCTTTTAACTAACTATATGATAAAACCTTTGTCAGGCAATAACCATTATCTTTCAGATACGAATGAAGACGTTGACAATTCTGCTACTTCAGATGAAAATCCTGTTGGTGTCTTGGAGTCTGTCACTGCGTTGCAAACTATGCGTCGTTTTGTAATGAAAGAGACAGATTCTAGGTCTTCTCTAAAAACTGTGGACAAACTTGATGATTTTTGGCGATATTGTACCGACAGAAAGAGAAAACTACCTGTTATTACTGAATTTTTAAGTGTATTACAACAATTTATGATTTTTCTTAGCACAATATGTAATCTGGAAGGAATAAGTATTTACAACTGAGTCCATCTACTACTGTGCATAATATCCACGTTAAATTATACATATCTACTATTGTTTTTGTTACGAATGTGTATCTTATAATAAAATAATACTACTGATAAAATGCAATAATAAATTAATAACGCATATATATGATGGCAAAAATATGTCTGTGGTAACCAGAGGTGGAATAAATAACTTAGTTATGCGAGTCCTCCATCCTTTACGGATAATACGAATTACTGTTAATACGAACAGATTTTCTGCTGCCCTTGTGTGGCGTTCGTCTTAATGATATTCGATAGTATTTATATAATGATAAATATGATTTGAAATAAAACTCCTTTTCTTTTCGACGATTAATTTTTTCCTATTTTATTCTTAAATTTAAAAATAATAAAAAAGTACTCTCCCCATTTCAATTTAACTTTCGCTACATTAGATTATTCAACTTTCAAAAAAATCAAATCGCCTTTCAAAAAACTCTAAAAGATTAAAAAAAATATTTTTGGAAAAATTTCAATTATTGGACAATTAAAGAAAAGGTTATCCAAAATCTCACGATACTTTTAAAAAATCTGATTTTTTTCCACTAGTTTTAATGGAGATTTTTCTTTTTCGAAAACGTAGCTTTATGCCGGGAAGTACAATTAAGAGGCTAATTAATGAAAAAACGTTACAATGTTACTGTAACGTGACAGTTAAAATATTAAACCTTAATTAGTGGCAGGATCTAAAACTGTAATTTAAACTTATTCCGATAAAGAGTGTTAAATTTGGGAACGGAAATGGGATCGAAATTGCCTTCCTTTTTTTTTCCTTTTTTTCTTTTTTTAACATCATTATCGGCATAATTTAAATCAAATGTTTTCAGTTTTCAATTTAATTAAATTCAATCTCGAAATAAAAGTATGCATAAGGGTACCATACTAGCAATGAAAAAAGTACAGTTAAAATAATTAATTAATTATAATTAATACTTTTACAATAATTGGTCTTTTTTGTGCAGTACAAATGGTTAAAAACATCATTTGCTGCTTGAAAGTAATGACACAAAAAAGGGAGTACCCTTATGTACAG
This sequence comes from Dysdera silvatica, assembly GCA_006491805.2. Lineage (NCBI taxonomy): Eukaryota > Metazoa > Arthropoda > Arachnida > Araneae > Dysderidae > Dysdera > Dysdera silvatica. The sequence continues at coordinate 106,744,421 of QLNU02015003.1, forward strand.
TTGGACCTACTTATATTGAGCTTGAGTGTACTGAAGTTTAACGTACAGTATATCTAAAGTTTTTGCCCATGTCCCTTGAAATTCACATGCCTGAAATTCTCCAGCTGCTATGAATTTATTAAAATTCACATTTATCAAATATTTTCATAGTTTAGTTTTATATACACACTTCTGCGCTCAAGCTTCAGACTTCTTTTTGGCATTTAAAGCTTTATTACGGGGAATAACCCTTAAAATCAACAGGGTTTTCCCCAAGCTTAGTACCATATCAATTTTTGTAATATTTTTCCGCCATGTTGTAATCTTAATTTTCTCTCCAAACCTCGCCAATTTTAAAATATTTCCAACGTTAATTTATTTTTAGTTTAATTAAACATTTAACTTTTTTTTTAATTCAGATCGATTATTAACCCTCTCCATACACCGTCTTTAATAAATACCAAAAAATGTAGCTCTAAGTTCAATAGAAACACATACTGAGAATGAAATAAACTGTAATAACATCTAATAAGCGGTAATAATATGTAACGAACTGTGTGAAGTATACTGTAAAAATATTAAAATGGCTCTATGCCGCACTATATATGTAAAAAATAAATGAATTTATTATTATTATTATTATAACCAGGCCAGGCGCGACCATATAGGCAAACTAGGTAACCGCCCAAAGCGCCTATGTGGTGGTGCCACTCTAGACGGCTGCAACCACCTAGGGCGGCACCACCACATATTTTTTTAAGGTACTTAATACTGTGGGATGGTTGAGATAAAATTGGCTCAAAAGATTGGATAAAATTAATATTAATTAATCAATAAATTAATCAATTAATCAATAGATTATTTTCCATTGAATGCCTTCACCAATATTTACTCTTCCTTACATACTGTCTCTTTTATCCGTTTTTTCCATACCCTCTACTTCTTGCTTCCTTACATTAACAAATTTTCCTCTACTCAATTTATGTAACGCTGCATAATATTTTCTCATTACAGCTACATCTTTCAGTGGCTCGAACAGTACCGCTGACGCAGTATAAGCCTGGAAGGTGCTTTTCCTTTTCGATATCCTTGTTCACTATTACAAGGCATGAAAATAACATTTTTATCATTCAACAGTAAAATTCCAGATTATTTTTTATTTTTTTTATTTTAAACATTTATTTGTATAAGCTGTGATTACCATACTTGCTTTTAACCGGAACTGTAGTGAGAGGTCAGAATGCGCCGTATTCTTTTCACTTTTCGATTGCTGCAAGTTGTATTGGAGTGTCGAACTTTTTACGGGGGAGTGGGGAAGAGGGCGCACACGTCGTTCACCAAGGGCGTCATATTTGCTTGCGCCTTCCCTGATTATAACGCATGTCCACATTGAGTGATGGCAAGAAGACTTTGCTTACCTACGCATGCGCAAAGATAGCTGAACTAACCCTCTAACTTTCTTCTTTTAAAGTTCTCTTTTAAAGTTCTCTTTTCTTTTAAAGTTCTTTGTATAACGACGCACACCTAAAGCTTGCCAATAATAGATCTAAATTTTTTCCTTCGTATTCTTAGCGAATCCATGTTGTGCCATGCACATAGGGTTTGGAATTAAACCCTAAATTTAAACAAATTTCTTTCCTATAAAATCAAATTCTTTATGGGAGAAAATTAATTTTTTATCAACTCCCCCCCCCCTTTTGAAATCCTGCAGACGGTCCTGCGTCCAGTGAGGAGCTGGAACCGGTTGGCGCGAACTGGTTTTTAAAATATTTTTGAAAACCGGTTGCTAACTTTTTCTGTTACATGGTGATTAGAAGAACCGAATTTTCAATAAGCCACTCGTTAGGCACTGTAGTCCGGGGTTTGGTTCCCTAGGCCTTAAGAGGTTCGGATTCCTCGGAAAACAGTAGGTCCCGGCGCAGCATGACCATTGTAGTCTTTGAGCCGTAAAACCACAAAACAAACAAACAAACCACTCGTTAGGATTTTGTCAATTTGGTACTGATTGCATCTATGCCGTTTGACAAATATTACGTTCGTTGCTCGAATTCCGGTTTTTGTTGATCAGCAACAAATCACGCCAAAAAATAAAAGCCAAACTATTTTATTAAACAAATAATGTAATAACTAAAAATCGTAGGAAATTGCGAATATCAAACAAAAGTAGTATTAAGTCATTTATTATAAAACTGCATTTTAAATTATTTAAACCTGAATATAAAAATAATTGCTGAAATAATTATGAAATATTTCCTTCATTCTGCTTCGCGTTCTTCCTTCAATTCGAATACGGAGGTCAACGTAAAGCACTATTCTCTGCATTTCCCAGATATTTTTTCCCGTGTTTGATAATACACATTTAGGCTTCCTATATTTAGGCTTTGTATGTTAAACATTATTTGCCAATTGTGTTAGCCCTGATAAGGGTAACAGTACCTTACAACCTTATATAAGGAGAAAGGCAGCATCGTTCCTAGTCGTCGGTGGCCTAGTGGTTTATGCACTCCGCACTTAACGGAATGATCTTAGTTCGACTCTAATCCGATGCGATGTCTTTTTTTTTCTCATGCTTTAAAAAGCTTGAGCTTGAGCTCAAGCATGGATGTCGGAGCTTACCATTTGTATTTAGTCCCAAGTCTATAGAATCTTGCATATCAGTGGGGTAAGGAAAAAGAGGCTCAGAAGACTCAAGCCCCATGGGAAAACAAAGTACATTAAGGCCTCAATAAGGCGACCACCGTTAATTCCGTGACAAAGCAGTCGTTCAGAAAAGTGAACTCTGAATGTAGGCAAATTAACATTGGGTCTATGGGGGAAGAAATCTGTTTCCAGAAAAGGTGGTTGCTAAGAGTGGTGGTGGCCACTGAATAGAAGTGGTCGTTAATAGAGGTAGTCATGTAATAGAGGGGGTCGTTAGGAGAGGCTTTACTGTACATCTCTCCCTTTAACACCTAATTATTTGGTCGTTTATAGATCTACTTGAAACTTCCCATAACTTTTGACTTTGCCATATGTTATCTCCCCCGCACACCTCTTCTTTTTCTGTCTCGTTCCCATGATAGCTGCCTTCAGTACTAATTGAAATTTATTGTATTTTTATCTTCTCACAATATTTCTACAATATGCGAATGTATTCTTCTAAATATTATATTGCCGCCATCACTTTTTTTATTTGGATTTGATCAAGGTTCCTGGGTTCGGAATCTTCTCAGTTGATTATATTTTTACCTATCTTCGTGGGGGTCCATATTGCAAAGACATCAACGTTCTTCTTCTTCATAATACTGGTTTTGCATCTGTATATACATTTAAACCACATGTAGTAGAATCCCGCATTAGCTAACACTCACCGAACAGAAAAATTTTGTCCGCAAAAAAGAGTGACCTTAAAAGAGGGGTATTATTGAAATTGAAGTCCCTTTCTTTGACATAACCTTTTTTCATCTCATTAAATTTTGTTTTGGCTTGACCACTTTGGCAATACATTTCCTACAACACTTGGCGAAAAGACCTTAACCCAACATATGATTAATAAAAACTGAAAATTTAGTTATTAGCAATTGCAAGAGTAATGTACTAAAAGTTTTAAAATTTGCTTATTTGAATGTTAAAAATAGTTTACTAAAATGTTCAAAGGGGGCTTACTGAAAGCTTCAAAGTAGGTTACTGAAAGCTTCAAAGTAGGTTACTGAAATTTACAACAAAAATTCTGAAAGCTGCAAAAGTAATTACTAGCTAAAAACTGGAGAATTACTTACTAAAAACTGAAAACGTAATTTACTATAGTCTGCATAAGTAGTTTACTAAGAAAAGAGGAAATGTAATTTTTAATCTCTAAAAGTATCGTAAAAGAATGCCAGAAGATGTTATCTTTAAAAGTTTAACAAACATAAATTAATTCGAAGTGAGTGCTTTCAGCGCAAAATAGTTGTCGAGACTTAACTTCACTTTAAAGTTTAGAATATTGAGAAGTTTAGAATCTTTATAAATTAATATTCTCTGAAAATTTGAAAAACGAAGGAGTTGAAAGTGACACTGAAATATATTTTCGTTAACGAATGATGCACAAACTTACCATAACAATGAAGATTAATTAAGATAAGAAAGGCGTCACTAACATCTGTCAAGAACATGCCGTCTCAAAATTTCATTTTGGAAGTTGGTATGAAAGTACTTTTGTCAGCAGTCATGGAAAGGAAGAACTGATGAAGAAATAAGCATAGAACTTAATACCTCAAAGAATTTATTTTTTTATTAATAACGGACGGTTTTCGTTCTTTTTTTCCTTTATACATGTGCATAAAATATACTTTCTCGTTCTAAATACAGTTTTTGCCCCATGTACAGCATGAGACTGAAATGACGTTTGCTATGACGTTTTAAGCTGTCAAAAAATAGGGACCATTCCTCAAACTGAACTTAAGCTAGCTCTTTTCAAATCAGCAAAACGTTGGATGTCACTAAATAATATATATGCCCGTCCACACAACCATCTATATACACTTAAATAGACCTTCTCAATAAATTCTTTGTTTTTCTGAATAGACAATATTTAAGAAAATTATAAATAACTCAATAATATGAGAATTTCTAGATCTTCGACAGAGATAGTGTAAAGCTATTCAAAACGAGGTTCCTTACAGATAAAATATCTGTTCGGTCATACCATCTAAACCTAATGGAAAAAGTCCGTGTTATAAATTTTATAGACTACTGTAAGAACACACTTCTTTTCCTTTTTTATAAATACATATTACGAAAAATATGTGTACATTTCAATCAAGCAGGTATTTTTATTTATTCCAACTAAGCCATGGTATATTGCAATAATTTTCCACTTTTTACCCGCAACCCAAAGTTTTGAAACGTGGTTTAATGACAATTGATGATGTAAACTGAAATTTTCGATTGGGCATAATAATAACCGTTGCTGAACAAAGTTTCGATGACCTTTTCACACGAACTTGACCTTCCCCGTCTGGCCATTAATCCACCTGAAACGTATGCTGAAAGTTTATTCAACAATTGTTACTACTTCTGTAATATCGGATACATAGAGTTAGTTTGCTGTAGAATCCATTCTATTAGTTTTTGACTTTTTGATTGCAAAAATGCATAAAACCAAGGCACAAAGATGTAAAAATATGTCTAAGAGGTGGGTAGGAATATAAGTCGATGAGATGCATAAAGAAAGTCAAAGTTATGTGCAGAAACAAGTCGAAGTCATGCATAGAAACAAGTCGAAGTCATGCATAGAAACAAGTCGAAGTCATGCATAGAAACGAAGTAAAGTAAGCACGGAAATGAGATGAAGACATGATCAGAAAAAGTTGAAGACATGATCAGAAAAAGTTGAAGACATGCCCAGAAACAAATCGATGACGTACACAAAAACAAGTAGAAGAAATGCGCAAAGAAAATATGGAAAAGTTAAAAATATAAACATTTGAAATGTACGAAAAACTACCTTGTTATTATAATTTCCGAATTAATAGCCTTCATTATTTATTTTATACTAACACAATACAGATCACCATCTACTTAAAAAGTGATGTGGCATGGAGGATAAATCTTCGAGGATAATTTAGTATTAATTAACATTCCCATCTTTCAGTAAATAAGTAATATGCCAAGTTCTTTATTAACGTCAATATTTGTTTCATTCGTCTGATTGAGTGCCAAAAGTCCCAAAACAAATCAATAATTCGAACATTTTTCTCTGTTAGCGCTAGTACATGAATTTGGATAAGCCAGAATTCTCTCTTCGTGATTTGTAGTTTGACTTCGCTGAAAACTGGAGAATATTTTTAACGTTCTCAGCGGAATTTTTGAAATGTTGGCATTTCAGCGGAAAAGGGTCCTGAGTTAAAACTACAAAGGAAAAATTCTAAATCCAGCCTTTTAAATAAAGTTTACCGTTATTACTAAAATTCTTCTCACATGTTTCTAATTATCTTTGTTCGCAATGAATATTCTTTCACTTCCCTTCTTAATAGCAACAAGTATGTTTTGTTTGCAAATCAAAGACGTTTGGAAAATATTGTTAATATATGAAACTTTATTAAATAAGAACTTGGACGACAAATAAATTACTTCAAAATTTTAATTAAAATTTTCTGTATACCTTAGGAATTCCTAGTTCTGAGTTGTGCTTTCAGTAAACTCTTCTGCGGAGTCTCAACAAATATCATGCGTGTTGGAAAACCACATCGACTTGGATACATACACGTGCTGGTGATGCAGAAACTGAAAGTTCTACAGCCAGCGAATCAAATACGACCAATCAATCAATTACAGTTAAATAAGATAGTCAAGCTAGTATAAATTTGCTTAATTTTCATGTGGGCTTTCGCTGCAAGGAAAAGCATCGACATTTTTCCACATTCCTGACATACTAACGTATTTATTTTAATGGAATCTTCAGGTAAAACTTGGCATTATCATGTTATATTCCTTTTACTTAGCATTTCGGCCTACACTATAAGCCTTCTTTTAATCGATTGTAGTTCTAAAAATATAGTTTTAAAATAATAATAATGACAAAACAAAACATTTTTAAATAATTGTAGTTTTCAGTCTATTTAGTTCCCATGTGAACCAGGATCTCAAAACTCTATCAGAGTCCATAAACATAATAAGAAATTGTGACTTCAGCTATTTGGATCACATGTGTGACTGATACACGTAATTTACCAGATGCATACTGGAACTCCATTCAACTTATAAGTTGGGCAGAATAAAAAGCTCACGCTTACCAAGCCGGCCTTGATCCAGAGATTACCGAGTTTTTGATTATGATGTGGTTAGTCAACTGAGCTAGTGAAGACACAGCGATCTTTTCTTTGCACATAAATTCGCAGTAAAGGCTAAAGTTCCTAAATTCGATATTGTAACTATGAAATTAAGAATGTGCTCATTGTGTTTTTATCAGTTCAAAGTACCAGAAAGGGAATCTGTGAGATTGATAGATCCGGGCCAGCCTGAGACGTGGGAATCCTCTTTCCCATTCGTGAGTCGAAATGAATGCTGATATAGGCCCAAAAATATGATGTGGAGAATATAATGTTTTAATGTTTCTTCGGAACAAATATATTTCAACTCATTCGTGGCACGCTGCACTCGATCATTTTAGGGGACTCCTTTTTCACACTAACTTTTAAATTTCGAAATTTTTGCAATGAGAAAAATATGATATCTAATAAAAGATTTTTTTCACATTAGGGCCCGCGGGCCCAGTTAACTCACTCGTTGAAACAGCACTGCTTCTAAATCATCATTTATAAACAATATGGGAAGGTAAACATAATATGTATACATAATAATGTACACATAATAAAATAATACATAAAATTCCCGGAATATACTGAATATTTATATACAGGGTGTTCCGAAAACACCGGATCAAAAGTATATAGCCGTGATCTTTGTACAAAATGGACCATAACGACCCTTTACATGGGGGGTCGGAAATGAATAACCACGGAGTTATGGCTATAAACAAATAACAAAGCATGATTGGATAAAAAAAAAGGAATTTACACCTATAACCAACGTATTTTTCCAATAACCTGCATCTGGCCTGTATTATCATAAAACAGGTTTCTTATTCGCCACGCATCTCTGGAATGTGGAAGTTAACAATTTCGAGCCAATGAAAATTGTGATTGAAAGTTTGGCTCGCCCCTTGAATTTAGTTTCCTAAGTTTTGCCGTCGCCAATTTTTGGCGAGAATGTCGAATTTTTGGCAAGCTATTTAAGAATCAAACCATTGACTTTTTGGCCATTTTATTCCCCCCCCCAGGTAAGCAAAAATTAGCAAAATTAACATTGGAAATAAACTAACATAGGAAAATAAGCACAACAGCAACCTCTTCCCGTGAAGGTGCTTACATAATACTTGAACTCTCCCGGTTAAATTTTTTCCATGGTAAATGGAAATACAAGTCCTGCGACCCGGCCACCATGCTGGCGCCTATAGTCGTCATTATTCAGAATCGATCAAGACATAAGCGTACGGAAGTGGGATTCATGTGGGCCATAATCTCCCGCAATTGGGAGAATATTAACACTAGGTGCAGGGGCGGACTGGGTTCTCTCAAAGGGCGCATAGCTTGGATTATCGGAATGCGCGTCTTATCGCCCATGAAGGCGCACCGGACCGGAGGCCGGTTGACCAGCGTCCCATTCCGCCACTGAATAGGTCTGGGGGAAGCTATGATATAGAGGTAAACCTTCTCATTCGAACCAACCCCTTTTAGGAATTTTCTGCGTACGTTACTGGATCGAGGGTAATTTTTCGATACTAACTTTTATTTTTATTTTCAAGCTATTTATTATTTACCTGCAGGACAGACTTTTGAATTCTTGGACGGTAAAACATGAACGAAAAGAAAAGAATCTTCGGAGCATAAAAGTTTATGATTGGCAGGTGGAGGGCATTCACGGATTCAGTAAGTATCCCAGAGGTGGGGAGGGTGCAGTGGCGTAGGCAGAAAGTTCATAAGAGGAGGGTTATAGGCTTAATGGGAGGGGTTACAGAGCTACAACTCATATATTCCTATGTTAAATATACAAAATTTCATTGCGATCGGCGGGGGTCGCAACCCCCAAAACCTCCGCCTGGCTACGCCTCTGGGAGGGTGTCGATTTGTATGAAAGTGTGCAAAGTAATTTTAAATTGCAGGGGGGAGGGGACGTCTCATTCGCGCAGTTGGTAAGGCGTCCGTATACGGATCTTGTTAACGCATGCTGGGCGGAGGGTTTGTTCCTTTTAGTACTGGGCGCCCTTGGCCGCACGGGGCCTCTGTGCAATGCACCCTTCCTCCCCTATCGCCTGCCCTGCCCTTCGTAGCAAAAATTGAAACACTCCTTCGGTAAACTTCTTTAATCGGTGTTGCGAGTCTCGAGATATTTATTTTTCAAACTAAACTTCTTGTTTAGAACTAAGAATGGCTCCCACGGATCTTGGGGCCATCCTATGTTTGTACTGCACCTCTGAGGGAAGTTTCCAGCCCTACGTAGGAGCCCTAAAATCTTTATTTATGAAATTGCGCCAATTATAAAATCAAGTCGCCAATCTCAGCAACCACAAAAAATGCCAACACGCCTGGAATCCTGTTTGACGAGGCAATGTAGCAACCCCGCGCTGGAGTTGAAATTTTCGGGGGAGACAACTTCTTGGTTTGTAAGCGCCATTGGTCATTATAGATCCCGCCTCTGCGAAATAAAAGTATGCAAAATTCCGTTGATATTCATTTCCGACCCCCCATGTAAAGGGCCATTATGGTTCATTCTGCACAAGCATCACGGCTATATACTTTTGACTCGATGTTTTTGGAACACCCTGTAGAACTGTCAGGGTTTAAGCTGGCTCGAAACATGCTGTCGCAAAAATGCTAAAATGGGGCAAAAAAGTTGTAGCAAAATGCTAAAAAATATTAGTTGCTTTCGTTGCTCGAAAAACCCTATCCATGAAATTATTTATATCAACAATGCTTAACAGGTGCTGTTAAGAATTTTGAAGAGGAAACAAAAAGGAACAAGAAAAGATCGCTGAAGTGCAAAACGGATCTTCTGGAATCGAGAAATCCTGTTTTCAGAGAATAAACTGTGGTTAAAAATGCCTGTCGCATTTTCGCGATGGGCAATAATTTTTTCTTCGCATTTTCGAGCAACTCGTCGCATTTTGCGAAAAATGCGACTGCAGCTTAAACCCTGAGTACTATATAAATAATCAGTACGTCCCTGGAATTTTCTGGACACAAGGACATCTTTACAGCACTATAAATAATTTTATAGTATTGTGAATAAACGTTTAAAGGTGTGATATTGAAAAATTTGTTTGTCTTTTTGGTTTTACGGCTCAAAGACTACAGTGGTCATGCTGCGCCGGGACCTACTGTTTTCCGAGGAATCCGAACCTCTTAAGGCCTAGGGAACCAAACCCCGGACTACAGTGAGCAGTGCGATCTTTATGAGATCTCTGAGTAAGCGTTCTTTTTGCACTGCTGGGAGTCGAACCCGGATTAGCCGCGCAATAGGAGAACGCGTTACCACACTGCGCCACCGCAGGGCGATATTGAAAAAAGAGAAACATTAATGAATTGTTGCAAAAAAAAACTTTGAAAACTGTACGTTGAATCTGAACATGTAAACGACACATCCTTAATCAATACTGACACTTAATTCTAAATCATGTCATCATTACAAATTGGTCATTTATATGCTCTTCGAAAACATTTCCCTGACTTCATCGAAAAAACCAGAAAGGTGGGAAAGATGGATGTTTAAGGGCGAAATAACAATTTCCCTTTTTTTTTTCCCTAAACCTCTCTCTTGTAGGGAAAGTTCTGCTCCACTGAAATCCCACGCATTTATTTTTTCCCCTCTTAGGGAATCTTCTTTCCAAGAATCTGACTTCTTCGCCAATGAGCTTGGCGCAAGAAAATTTATCTTCTTCCCGGAACTTAATCTCCGGAGTTGAAAATTAATGCAGGGACCTTCCGGTCAATTACGATTGGTTCTTTTATTCTGATTGTCAAAAGAGTATTCTGCAATTAAAGAATTATCAACGATGAAATTAAAATGTTAAGTCATATTATTATTTTGTTAACGAAGGTTAATAAAAACATGTGTTAATAATAAAATTGTTTAAAAAAAGTATTGTAATTTAATACTTTTTACGTGTGTTCCAAATTAATCACGTTGTATATTGGAAATACACACTGTCGCAGTATTATGCTCAAAATAAATAAAAAAATTTAATACTATCTGTTATTCACAATTTTTCTTTCCGACAATGGTAAGGAAATTCTAGCAGAAACAGCTGTTATATCGATATTTTACATAAATCATTAGCTGTGTTTAATAACGTTATCTTGCATTAAATTTATCTGTTAGATAGTGTTTTTAATAAAATAAATTTAAATGCGTGTTACCCAGTTTCGTGGATGGTAGCAATTTGTACGGTATGGGGAAGCTAACAATAAAAAATATAAATAAAAATTATATATACAGTGAAAATCGGTTATAACGACCTTCAAGGGACCGTGCAAATTTGGTCGTTATAACCGATAGTCGTTATAAACAATATTTTTTTTAAAATGATTGTAGCCTAAAATATAATATACTCCAGAGTTTTATAAATTATTTTGACAGTAAAAAGTATTACACTTTTTGGTTTCCAAATTAAATAAAAACATAATTATAATGAATTTAATTTCAGTTTATATTATGTTATAGCCACACATAGTACTTTTTTAGTTTTTAAATTGAAAAAATTGTAGAAAATACTACTAAAGTATATAATGTAGAAAACAAATGTAATGAATAATATTTATTATATTATACTAATGACTTCCGAACAGTGCCGGTTTAAGAGTTTTGTGGGTCCTACTCTTAAAAAATAGAATGGACTCCTAAAGAATATGACCCTCGTGATATTCAATTAATAAATCATTTTATTTTAGTTTATTATCTTTAATATTCAGGTTTAACAGTAATAAAACTTTCTCAGACATTTGTAAATAAACAAGATTAGAATGAAGCTTGAATTTTGATATCTATCTTTAAATTTTAATAAACCCACGTGGTTCTGCTTTATGACTGTCAAGTCGCGTCGTTATAGCAGGTTTCGTCGTTATATACGATGTCGTTATAACCGATATATTTAGTATGGAGTAGAATAGCAAACCAAACTTCTTGTAAAAATTCCGTCGTTATATGCGGTTGGTCGTTATAAACGATTTTCACTGTATATATATATGTATAGAAAAAATAAGGTGTAAGAAGATCAAGGAACAAAAAATGAAGTCATTTCCAGATATGTGAAGAATAAATTTATATGCTAAATAAATATCAAGATAAAACATATAAAAAGATGTCAATCATGCACGATATTTAAAAGTAATGTGGGATTTTCGAAGAACAAGAAATTTTATGGAGTTTCAAAAGGTGCTTTCTTTATCACGTTAAGTTTTATCTATAACAAATTGTCTTTCCCCTCATAAAACTAATTAATTCTTGTAGCATATTGTCATGCTGTAGCAACAAGAGAATAAATCGTATATACTACGCTAAATATTATTTAATTGCTTTAAAGGTGAACCTGCTAAATTGCATATAATACAAATCAAAGAAATATATATATATTGCAAGTATTGCAAGAGAGAAGGCTGAGGACATGGATGTTAAACTGAAAATTAAAATTCTTAAATGACGATGGGGAGGACACATTACAAGGAGAACCGATTAACAATGGGCATTCAAAACGTTACTTCGATTTCCAGAGGCTAAAAAGTATGATGAGCAAAAAAAAACTAAAAAGATTAGGATTTTAAATTATTGTATAGCCACTAATTCATTCGCATAGATCAGATATATATGAAACCTAACAAACAAATCCAAATAGTTGAAAACAACATGAAAACGTAGAAATAACTAGAGAAATCGAAAAACTATACGAGTGAGAGAACTAATAAGAATTATGCGTATCATTCATAAACTGAACAAGCTAGTAGACTGAACATGATACTAAAACTGACCAAAAAGGAAAAACTAAAATTCTCAACTGAGTTCGAAACGACTATCGAGAACAAAAAAGGTCTCTGACATACCCAAAATAGATGGATTATCTCCACAAACAAATAAATGAAATCTATAATAAGCTACATGATATCTACGGGAAGGTAGTTAAACTTCACAAGCAGATGGATAAAATCCATCAACAGCTGGATGAAATCTGTAAACAATAATAATAATAATTTTATTCAGCCCTGTATACTATATTTAGCTATACGTAATTTGAGTAATAGAAAAGTTATAACAATATAAGAGAAGATATATATTAAATTGTTTTAGGCTTTGGGTTAGAAATGGAAAAAAGTTGTAAAACCATAACTTGCTACGAGATTGACTTCCAGAATGCGGTGATGCTGACGAGAAGAAATATAGATTTTTAAGGCTCTGTATTATGCTTGTTTTAAAGAGCTGAGTTGTAAAAGTTTGGTAGAGGGACATAGAAACTTTGTAATACCTTAAAAGCAGATTAAACGTCGTTTTTACGAATTAATGAGTAAGAAGTATTATTGTTATCTAGGATTTTGATGGACCTCGTTTCAGAAAATTGCGATACACACCTGGATAAAATTTGTGAAATTATCTGTTTATCAAGAATTCGAGCCAAAAAAATATCGGAGAATCGGAATATGTAACCAGAAATTTTGATTCGAAAGCTGTTTGTACAATAAATGTTAGTTAACATGTTAATTGTATCATTAAGGGTTATGTAGTATGTGAAGTTACACCATTACAAGAGAGATTATAGATTAAAAACATAATAGGACTTAGATTCAAAATACAGAATAGCTTGAGGAAGAAAAGGAGGGGTAGAGGTTCCATCGAGCAAGTATCACAATTTGTCTTTAGAAAAAAAATGCAAATGACGTTGATATTTTGTAGCGCATGTTTCGAAATATAGTAGCTGTTTCAGAAAAAAAAACAATTGTTTTGCGGATAAAAAAAACTAAAAAGCCCAATTAGTAATGTATGAGTTCAGCTGGTATTTGAAAGATTGATAAATAGATGGATGAAATCTATAGAAAACAAATGTATAAAGTCTATAAAAAACAGATGTTTAAAATCTATAAACAAGCCCAAAGAATATTCTACAGGTGAATTGAATAGACGATAAAACTACAATTAATCGCTATGGTCCAAAGAATGGACAATAAATAAATATAGAATCGGCAATGTTATTATTTAATTAAAATTTTACGTTATTTTAAAATCCATAATCCAATCTGCCGTTACATAATAAAAATACTCTTAAAGTTTTAAACTTTTAAAGTTTCAAAATTAATTAAGCTTCTGCTAATACTTCTCCAGCTAAAAAAAATGATCGGAAGTATTAAGATTAAAGTTTGGCTAAAAACCAACAAGAACTAAAAAAATTTAAAGTGGAAAATAAAATGATTTTCCGGAGTTTTTTCTTCCTGCCAAATGAAAATACACTTCTAATTTCCTGCAAAGTGGAATCTCTAATTTCGAATTTAATTAAAGTTTCATGAAATGCTTCAACTTTCAAAGACGGAAAAAAAACTCTAAAAATGTCTTTTCTTTCGCGAAGAAATTCTTTAAAGCAGGTCTTATGAAAGTACTAATTTTCTACTTGTGTAATAAACTTACTCCTGGACTCGACATTCATTCCCTCCGAAAGAATCTTTTCTGTTTATTTGAAGCGCAAGGTCAGTCAAGGTTATGCCGCAATGAGACCTACAGTTTCTCGAAAAATTAAAACCCGTTACCAAGGGTACCCAATCCCAAAACATGGTAGGCAGAAAAAAATTATACCTGCTCTACGTTACCTCGTTGCCTTATGTTCTACAAGCCTGGATTAATCTACGTTACCTCTACGTAACAACCTGTAAAGCTCGTCTCTCTCTCGGGAAGACAATGACAAAAATAATAATCATTCTCGAGGAAGTATTGCTATTTTACTAACTCCTAGTGAGCGCCCTTTTAGAAATAATCATTGCTAATTGCATTAATTACAAAATAAAAAATTAATAATTTTACTAATTTTCTGATCATTGGATTAATCAGCCGTCAGAGAGCTCTATAACCGAAGACGCTATTACCATTAATGTATTTTGTGAGACTAATTGAGCATTTAACTTTTATAAACTGATGTTATAAAGCGATTTGTGTAAATGATTTAACCCTTAACTGCTATAGCAAAACAATCTGTCATGATTGAGAGGATGGGGAAAATGACTTCAAATTAAAAAAAAAAGTTCAACGTTAATAATAAAAACATGGAGTTAACTTAATTTAAAAGTTTTAGAGCACACCACATGGAAAAACGTTTACCAGTGGATACAGAACAGCTCTACCAACGATCACCATTTCTGTGAGGTAAAATTTCGAATTTAGGTGTGGTTATTGCATATTAATTTTTATGACATGATCTCAATAAAAATATACATTCCTTGCTCACAACTTTAAAGTGCTATAGAAAATTATATATAAATGGAAAATGGTATTTTATACGGGGTGGTTATAAAATGTTTGTGCACTTTTGAATCTTCATCGCTTTTTAATAAAAATCGCAGTATCTAACGAATACGGTATGTAGAAGCTCATCTCTTACATTTAATATTTAAATCTTATATACATCATATGTTAAAATTATTTTCGTATCTTCGATCTTTAGAAATAAAAGATAAGATTTATTTTTTGTATTTAGCTTTACATTATCAATATTCCAATTAAAATGTCGTTTACAATTCAAGTTATTTATTCTCAGAAATCTCTATGGTTTATTAAATAAAGCCTACTTTGTTGAATGACCAAGAAATACACTTTATTTAGATGACCAAGCAGCATATTTCCATTTAGATGACCAAAAATATGCTTACCTTTAGACGACCAAAAATATGCTTACTTTTAGACGGCTGAGAAACACCCTTCTCTTTTGACGGCCGGGAAACACATTTCCCTTTAGGTGACCAAAATGACACAAAAACAGAGAATAACGTAATCTGTACATAAAATTTCAACTGAATATTAGAAGGCATAATGGTTCATTATGAAAAATGAAGCTTGGTTTCTATTAACAACGATAGAAGACATATATATGAGATTATTTCAATTCAACTCATGACTGCATATTAAACGATACTGTAATATTCAAGCTACCAGCGTTTTATTAATTTTAAATTTGTGACTTTTATTAAAAAAGTTGTTTTTGTGCACAGGTGCCCAAGGACTTTATAAATAACCTGTATAGATTAAAATTTTAGCATCTAAATAAACCAAAGCAAAAAAGCATTCATATTTTTCTGATATTTGTAAATTAAAAAAGTTAAAATGTAAGATGAGATTTCACTAAAACAAGTCTATTGCTTGGGACTGCTCTGAAGCCACCATATGCAAAATTAAATTCACTTATATTTATTAAAATAGATTGCGAAGTATTGATAGATTGAAGCAAATAAATTTTACACACATTTAATAAACCTTTCATAAAGTAGCGGTGAATCCATTATCTGTAAGTGTTTTTAGTATTTCTCATAACGTAGAGTGTTTTCAGGAAAGGATCTTCATTTCAATATTAAAAATGAAGGTTTTCTCTTCAAAACAGCACTTTTCCTAACAACGATGTCAACATCAATGACACATCAATCTGTGATTTTGTTCTGACGATGGCAAAGGGATTTTTGCCAAAATAATTCTTAACGACGCAACATAGATGTTTTATACGTTGATGCGTCGATATTAACGACGTCGTTATTATCGGTGTTTTCACACATCGCTATTAACGACGTATCACCAATTTTGCATGTTGTCACATCAGAATTAACGACATATTAACGATGTCGTTATTATCGGTGTTTTCACACATCGCTATTAACGACGTATCACCAATTTTGCATGTTTTCACATCAGAATTAACGACATATTATCGACATCACATAAGTTTATGCGTCAGTGTTAACGACGTGTTATCGGTGTTACATAAATTTAGACATTACTGTTAACGACGTATCACCAATTTTGTGTAAGTTGACACATCAGAGTTAATGGCATATTATCGACATTACATAAGTTGTTGCGTCGATATTAATAGACGTATTATCGGTGTTATATAAATGCATCGTTATTAACGACGTATCATCAATATTGCACGAGCTGACGCATCAGCGTTAACAACGAACGCGTTGGATGTTGCATGAACTGACATGCCGATGTGACAACTTGTGTGATTACGGTAATTTACGCCAATTTTGTTTCAAATCAATTACTTATGTGTTTACTTGAAAAATAAACAATTATGTTTATTGCTTTTTTTTGCAAAAAAAAAAACAAGTTCAACTGACCACATTACCGACATCATGAAATGATAAAAAATTATGAAATAAGCACACCTCTCTAACCTGAATAATCATGGAGAATAATTGAAGTTATCTAAAAAGATAATAACGTTAGCAGTTAATTACTGTTATCAAATTATCATCTGTTCCTATTTTAATGACCTTCTTAGAGTAACCTTCGTCTGAGGTCACGATAAAAGAGCGTAATCCCAACTTTAAAAGCTTTCGCTAAGTTACGTTACGGAGTTCAAGAGAACGTCAAAACTTAATTTTAAAGCAATATTTCGAGCAATATTGTCTGCAACGCGAATATACAAGTCTTAAGACAAGCAAAATAAACCAAATGATATCGTTTGTTTAAAGTGCATCGATCCGAGCTAAATTAAGGTTCCTGCTTTTTAGAAGAGTTATAAGGGTTCGGAACGCGACGCAGGGATTAAGCGGAAATCAATTTTTAACAAGGATCTAAATAGCATGTTGTCGTTAAAGAGCTCCGTTAGGAAAATTTAAATAATAGGGTTTTGGAATTCGCATGCATCGAAATATCTTCCACCAAAAATAAAAAAAAAGATCTTGAACGGTTTCATGTCTAAAGTAATCATAGTTGTTACTCCAATATTTTTTATGCATGCGAATAAAGGAAAACAAGAGCATGCGTGGAATTTTCCATGCACATTTGCCAGAAAGAAAAGGAGAAAGAAAATGTGCATGAAGAGAAAGAAAGAAATTATGGCGCATGGGCAGTTAGAACTATACCGCATAGGCAGTAGAGGTTCCAGACAAAAAAATTTGGGGAGGCACAAATTCCTGCCTAGGCGGTGCCTGTGCACATAGGCAATATAATAAAATCCGGTTATATATAGGGGCCATGCTCCCGGTCTAGAGCCACCACGGTGCATAGGAATTACAGTTTCTGAAGAATCCGAACTTCTACTACCAAGAAAACTAAACCTTGGGATCAATAGGATCTTCTGGCTTCTAGGCTCCCATAATAGAAACACCATGTTCACTTCGCAGGCTTTCTTAACTGTTGCCACTTAGAAACGCAAGGAAAGAAAACTTAAAAAGTTCAATTTCTAAAATTGGCTAAATGCCAAGTTGTTTCCTTTTATGTGATGTTTTCTATATATACATAATTTCGACTTCCGTATCTGGCAACATATATTGTATAATTATAATTTTACTTTTTATATTTGGCAACAGTGTGTATAATTGTTTTCCGAATTCTAAAATCAAATCAGTCTTCAATTTACCATCGACCTATACACACGTGCCACGAAGACTCTTTTAAAGTTGCATTTAATTACTTTTCTGATATGTATTAATAAATTAAATTAAACATTTAAAGTATTAATAAATATGATTTTAACTCGGTGAGATTGCTGCATTACCTCGATGCTTATTTCTGCAAGCTCTCTACTATTGGAATTTAAAGCTCGGTTTCCTACACAACAGACACGTTATAATTACATCACCGTACAGCTGAGGGAGGGGGGATCATCCTGGACAAAAATTATAGGAAAATAAAGAAAACAAATGATTTTTCGGTGCGTGGTGGGCCACTGAACCCACAACCTGTTGATAGATGGTCATGTGCCCTTTCCCATTAAACTACAAGGCCCATTAAGCTAAGTGAGGTGCCTTTTCCTCTCGCTGCACGCAATGGATTTGTGTGTTGCACCACAAGTGGTTTATTGTGTACGACCGCTGACATCTCTATGCAACGGTCAGTTGTGTGGACCCTGGAAAGGGCAATAATATCCAACATCCAGTGCACCACACTGGGTAACCCTATTAATCGGGCTAGTCCCGTACCTATGTCAATGGACGAGCGACACGTTTAATTTTCGTTGAACTTACGTCCATCTTGATCTACTCGAACACAGCTCCACAATTCAACAAAGCTCTTGCTCCATTTAAAACACTTACTACTAGCGTCGATCAAAATCCCCCTCTGCAAGAGACAAAGAGCTTATTTATTTAGAAAGCTATTTATTATAAAGCTTATTTATATATTATTATAAAGCTTATTTATATATTATTATAAAGCTTATTTATAGATTGTGTAAGCTTTATAGATTATTATAAAGCTTATTTATAGATTATTAGAAAGTTTATTTTATATATTATTAGAAAGCTTATTTATAGATTATTAGAAAGCTTATTTATATATTAGAAAGCTTATTTTATAGATTATTAGAAGCTTATTTATATATTATTGAAAGCTTATTTATATTATTAGAAGCTTATACATATTATTAGAAAGCTTATTTACATATTATTAGAAAGCTTATTTATATATTAGTAGAAAGCTTATTTATATATTATTAGAAAGCTAAAGCTATTTATATATTATTATAAAGCTTATTTATTTATTATGAGAAGTTTAGGATCTAATATTACCACATCATCGACTACAAAGAGGTTTGTTTGGCGTTGATAAATGTAAGTAAGTAGTTTATAATTTATATGTGTGGCGCTCTATAATGTTGCCTATAAACCTTATCAAAGCTAGAAAATGAAGGGAAACTTAAATAACAAATTTTACAAATCAAAATCATCAAAACGAATCGAAATTAAAAAATATGAAAAATTGATATTTTTTCAAAAAAACTTCAGCGAAATTCTGAGCCATAATACAGTAGAAACTGGTTAAAATTAGAAGCAATGAAACCCTTGCTTCATTACATTTAAAGCATACCTTTTATTACAAGAGAAAACCTCTTATAACGAACAACAATAAAGTGAATTTTCTCCTTAATTTTAATGGGCCGTCCAGAAATCACTTTTTCTCTCATTATGAAGATTCCGTTTCGGAGAGTTAAAGACAATAAAAGATTTTTTCAAGCAATGATAAGAAAACATGTAAAAATCTGATATTTAATAATACAATATACGTAACCGATGATATTCGTTTTCATTGTTCTGTCAGTTTTCTTTTTTTTTTTTTTTTTTTTTTTTTTTTTTTTTTAATTTGATTTTAATCAGTACCCGATTTTAACAAGAACCCGAATATAGCGAGCTAAAGTGGCTGTCTCTTGATGTTGATTTTAAACAGATTCAACTGCATTTGTACGTTACGCTGCGTAACATGTCAAAATAACATTCATTACTGTCAATTTACTCGTATTAATAGTAATAATTAACACTCTGGTTAAAAAGAACAGTTAATTATTTAAATTAACACACTATGATTGATTGGTTGATTGGTTGATTGATTGATTGATTGATTGATTGATTGATCAAACTCTAATCGTCGTATTTCAATAAACATTAATGTTCGCCAGGTTTTTCTACAAAACCCACAGTACAGGGTGTGATTCCTTAGTGTCGGGAAAGAATTCCTTAGAAAACTGCAGATTTTGTCCTGGTCTGCCCTAGGATTGGTCTTGACGCAGCCCAATCACAGCTGTGCTTGCCTAATAAAATGCAGTTATCGTTATGCTGATATCAGCCTTTGTATTTTTTCTGTATTTGAATAACTGGCATCTGGCTGGTATGAAAATATAGACTATGACAGTAATTGTTGCAAATTATATTAATGGAACAATATTATTAAAACTATTAACTTTTTCTCCCTCCTCCTCTCTCTCTCTCTCCCTCCCGCTCTCTTTCAATTCACATTTCTGCCATTATTACCTCTGTATTAGGTATACATTTCCACACATCATCATTTAAGTAAATTCAGTGTGTTTGTGAAACAGAAACGTTTATCTCCTTTTACCATATGCCAAAAATAGCTAATAATGGTTTATTTTATTAATGGAAAGTCCCTATTAAAAGTAATATATAAATAAAAGATATTTTTTATCTCTCTCTCTCTCTCTCTCTCTCTCTATATATATATATATATATATATAATAGGCCAGGGCCGTGCGCGAAACCATGCACAAACTTTGCTGGGATAGAGCAATCATAACAGACAAGACAATCCCACATAACCGTCCTGACATAACCCTCGTCGATAAATCGAATAAGACCACGTACTTAATCGACATAGCAGTACCCAACACCAATAACATACAGACAACCTACACAACGAAAATCACCAAGTACCAAAATGTCAGACATGAAGTACGAGATATATGGGGTATGGAAAAGATCTTCATCATCCCGTTAGTCATCTCAGCAACAGGGATAGTACCAAAAACGCTTGCGACGAATTTGGGAATACTCAACATTGACCCAAACACCTACATTGAAATACAAAAAGCCACAATCCTAAACACGTGTCACATTGTCAGGAAGTTTCTAGACATGGCACATTAAGAAGTGATGTAAAAAGAGGCTTGGGAACATGGCGCTCTGCCCGTCCCAAAGCCTGTTTCCGCCAAGAATGGGCGAGGAAAACCTTATATATATATATAGGAAGTAAAAAGTACATCAGATCGAGCAGCGAGGCTTGTTGTTCAACTAACCCAGCGATACCAACTTCAAATAGTACAGGTATATGCACCAACATCAAGCCATACCGACGAAGAGGTTGAAGAATTTTATGAAGAAATCAAAGAGTTACACACCAAAGGGAAACAACATATCAAGCTCATCATGGGGGATTTCAATGCAAGAATTGGACAACAGGAACAAGGAGAGACATCGGTTGGTAAATACGGATATGGGGAAAGGAATGAACGTGGCGATCAACTCATCGAATTTGCAGAAGCTGAAAATCTTAGCATCATGAATTCATTTTTTAAGAAGAAACCGCAAAGAAAATGGACATGGAAACACCCAAATGGGGGAACTAGTGAAATTGACTATATCCTGGCAAACAAGAAATCAATTATTGAAGATTGCAGCGTACTGAACAGATTTAATACTGGAAGTGATCATCGAATGGTGAGATGTAAAGTGCACTTAAATACTAAATTAGAACGACAGAAGCTCATTAGGAAACAAGTAAGTAAGAGGGTGGATCTAATGAAACTGAAAGTAAATACCGAGGCATTCAAGTTGGAATTAAAAAATCGCTTTTCTGCACTGGAAGGACTTATTGATGAAAGTGATATCTCAGAAGCAAATGAAAACATTGTTAAGACAATAGTTGAAACTGCTGGGGAAATTGGTGGTGTAACCTGTAAAAAGCACAATAGCAAATTATCTGAGAAGACGAAACAGCTCATGAAAAGGCGAAGAGATATGAAGGTGGACAATCGAAATACCAGTTCCAGGATTGAGTACATAGAACTTTGTAAAACTCTGCGCAAAAGCATGAAAGAAGACATAAGAAAATTCAACTGTGAGCTAGTAAGGAAAGCCATTGAAAATAACAAGAGCCTTAGGGTTGTTAAAGGAAGTTTATCTGTTGGGAAGAAACACATCATTGCATTAAAAGGAGAGGATGGCACCGTAACAAGAAATAGGGAAGAAATACTTAGAAGAGTTGAAGAATTCTACAAAAATCTATACGAAAGTAACAGTGAATTAAACGAAGACATTGAAATAGTCGAAGGAACAGCTCCTAAAATCTTAAAAGAAGAAGTTTCATTTGCAATAAAAAATATGAAGAAAGGAAGAGCCCCTGGTGATGATGGTATTACATTAGATATCCTAAAAGAAGCTGGAGAATATGTAGAAGACATACTTGCAAAATTCTTTACCAAATGTCTTAACAGCGGTAACATACCAAACCAATGGGATTCTGCAACAGTAATTCTTTTGCATAAAAAAGGTGATAAAGAGGATTTGAAAAATTACCGACCAATTAGCTTGTTACCTGCTATTTATAAAATCTTCACAAAAGTTCTAACACATCGCCTGCAGAAAAAATTAGATGCAGCTCAACCAAGAGAACAAGCTGGATTTCGAAGTGGATTCAGTACAGTGGACCATATTCAAGTATTAAGAGAATTAATTGAAAGAACACATGAATATGAACTTCCATTGTGTGTTGCATTTATTGACTATGAGAAGGCCTTTGACTCTATAAAAACATCAGCAGTCATCAACTCTTTAAGATCAACAGACATTGAGGATGTGTACATTGACATGGTGAAACGTGTGTATAAAAATGCAAGTGCAAAATTTCGGTTACATAAAGATACCAAAACTATCAAACTTGGCAAAGGGGTGAGGCAGGGAGATACCATTTCTCCAAAACTTTTTACTTCTGCTTTACAGATGATTTTTCAGCTGATAAATTGGAATAACAAGGGAATAAAAATAAATGGTGAATATTTAAATCATCTGCGGTTTGCTGATGACATTGTTATTTTTTCAACGGACCCATTAGAACTCCAAGACATGGTACAAGAGCTCTCAACTAGAAGTAAAGAAGTTGGACTCAAGATGAACCTACAAAAAACTAAGATCATGTTCAATAATTTCGTAGAGGAAACAAAAATACAAGTTGACAACATTGAGCTAGAAATTGCTGATTCATATATTTACCTTGGCCAGCTGATTTCAATGGATGGCAACATTATGAAAGAACTCAACAGACGTATTAAACTTGGCTGGAGTGCATTTGGAAGAAACAGTTTTATCCTGAAGGGGAAATTGCCTTTGTGTCTAAAAAGAAAGGTCTTCAACCAGTGTGTATTGCCAGTCCTCTCTTATGGATCAGAGACATGGAGTCTAACAGTTGGAGCAATACGAAAGTTACAGACAACGCAAAGGAGCATGGAGAGGTGCATGCTTGGAATAACTAGGAGAGATCGAAAAAGAAACACTTGGGTGAGAGAGCAAACTAGAGTAGAGGACATCATTGTTAAAGTAAAAGGGCTGAAATGGCGATGGGCTGGGCATATTGCAAGAAGAACTGATCAACGATGGACAACAGAAATTCTGAACTGGATTCCAAGAGACCACCGAAGACCTAGAAAACGTCCTCAAACTAGATGGGTGGATGAAATAAGAAAACAGGTTGGGGTGACGTGGAAGCGAATTGCTCAGGATAGACTTGTGTGGAAAGCATTTGGAGAGACCTTCATCCAGCAGTGGATAGATAATGGTTGAATATGATGATGATGATGATGATGATGATGACCTAACTAGCTAATACTTATACTCCACACTCATTTATGCATACTAGCTGTTTATTAAACATTGAAAATATTTACTATAATATAGGATGATTAAATTGTCCAAGGATGCCACACGAAAACTAAAGCTTACCATTTATAGAACAACAATATGACCTGTAGTTTTATATGGGGACGAGGTGTGAACATTTATAGCTAGATCACTGGCGTACGCAGGGGGTGTTGATGGGGTTGTAACCCCCCATTGCAATGAAATTTTGTATATTTAACATAGGAATATGTGAGTTGTAGCTCTGTAATACCCCCATTGAGCCTATAACCCCTTACGAATTTTTTGCGTACGCCTATGAGCTAGATACAAAGAATTGCTGAGAATATGGGAGAAGAAGATACTTCGGAAAATATGCGGCCAGTTAAGGGAAATGTCGTATGGAGAACTAGGAAAAGCAGAAAAATTCACCATTTATATGGAGACCATAAGCTTGTGGCAGCAATAAGAGGTTAAATGGCTCAAGCATCTAGAAAGGATGGGAAAATCTAAGATTGCTAAGAAGATTA
Source organism: Dysdera silvatica (assembly GCA_006491805.2). Lineage (NCBI taxonomy): Eukaryota > Metazoa > Arthropoda > Arachnida > Araneae > Dysderidae > Dysdera > Dysdera silvatica. The sequence continues at coordinate 106,768,812 of QLNU02015003.1, forward strand.
TGAGAATTAATTCAGGAGGAAGAAGAAAAGTGGGACGTCCTAGGAAAAGGCTGCTTAATGGGGTGAATGAAGATCTGGGAAGAATGGTTGTAAGAAAACGACGAAAAGACTTGGATAGAGGAAAATGGGCGACCATCGTTAAGAGGCCCAGGCCCTTCGGGGACTGTAGCGCCGAAAAATAAGGAGAAAGAAGTGTGATTGAATCCTCTTTCTCTACCAGTTACAACATCAGTAATATGACAAAGTGATATTACTGGTGTCATCCTTTGCAATATGTGATATTATCAGATATTGCAAAATATTCTAGTTGAATGTGTTTTCCGCATGGCATTTCCAAAAATTTCAAAAGGGATTTAGATTTAAATAAAAGTAGTTCATACTTTTATTTAAAATATATTGAGTAGATCTAATATGTTAAAAACATGGTTCTCTAAGTTTACAATTCACCATGATACAGCATAATCACGACAGTTTTTCCTCTATAAGCAGAAAAATACGGACTTAGAAAACTAAATGTTTCTCTTTATTTTCTTCATTAATAGAGAAACACATGCTGCCCAGATAAAAATCGCTAATAAAATTTTATAGCAGTCTCTTTTATTTGAACAAGAACGTCCTCTGCTTCCGACGAACTCATTACTAATCTGGCATTTTTCTTATCAGGATCAGAGTTGGATTTAATTATGAAATTTGTAACGAAAGATTTAGAACAGTTTCTTTTGTCTCCCTCCGCTTTCGCTCGTTAACTCTGGGAAACGATTTAAGTTCATACACACTATGTAGATAAGCGAAATTATCGTTTACGTACAGAAAAGGACGCTCCTTCCTTTGTATTAAACATTAGATCTAAACGAATATTTTAATGTGCTTTGATTTTCTTTTTCCTAATATGAAAATTAATAATTCCGCAGCCAAAGAATGAACTTCCTAAAGTAACGAAAAAATTCATTACTCCGTGATTCATACAAAAAACTCCCGGACTGAAGGACCAATTTATCAGGACCATTGTATGCAAAGGTTTCTACTAAAGTTATTATTATCTCGCCATATCATGTCAGTTACATAAGAAGATTAACAAGACTTTCGGTGCAGAAGAATAGTGCTGAATACCTTATTAGAGGCATATTGTCATGGACGTAGAGTAATATGGGGCTCTTAGGGCTCGGGCCCTCAATAATTTATAGTAAGTTGCAATTTTACATATACTGTAATGTATAAATGTACATAATATATATTTGTCCCCCTAATAGTTTTGAAAACTCTACGTTGCTGCATATAGCCAAGTAATTTCATATAAAGAGACTATTAATAGGTGTTTGGAATAGTTGTGGCAACCTTTTTTTTCATATAGTTCCATTTGACAATGCAAAATTAAATTATTTAACAAAAAAAAAACACGCCTCCATTCTCGAGATCGAATACAGGGCAAGATGTTATGGCGAAACCTGACTTAGTTGCTTTTCGGTTATTACATGTTCTGCTGTTTTTTATGGCAGGTGTTTCCATTTACTAAGCTAAAACCAAATTATTCCACCAAAAAAACATCACATTTACACCCCAGCGGAATCTACTTTTGGCGTGGCCCTGTGAATATCAGAAGCAATGAAAATCAGCATCATAACGTATGGTACATTGTATTCTGTACTGCCTGTACTACGGTACTAGAAGGCCTATTAGAACGCCATCGAAGTTTATAACTAAAAAAAATCTGTAATAGGCTTGATAATATCTGAATTGATCATCACTGATCCTGTGAAATCTTAAATAATCATAAAATGATCGTGTGGTAAAATAATTCGCATTTTCAACTATCATTGATCATGTAAGAACGAAATTTTTGAAAGAAAAACAATACGAAATTTAATTGACTTACATATCTTTCGTAGATTCAGAAACAAACTTAACAGAGAAATTCTGAGGGCCAAGCGAACCTTCTATTTTGACATCTGCTCTTCCAATGATTCTAAGAAAACATGGAATTATCTTGGATCTCTTGCTGGTAAAAAACCCAGGCAACAATTAAATGTCATCGAACTCAAGATCAATGATACTTTGGTTAGTGTCCCACTGGTCATCTACAACTTGTTAAATCACTCCTTTATGCAAACTCCCAGTGACATTTATTCTTCCTTCACTCATACTCTCTTTGACTGTTGTGGATATTTATCAAATTTTAATTCTTCATTTTTTTTATCCCCATTTTCTGAGGTGGACGTACTGTCCTCATTCAAACGCATTGAGGTTCACGGTTCGCCAGATAGTGCTGATTTGCATCCTAGATGCTCCATGGTATTCGTTGCCAGCTTACTCTTTGCGCCATTATCGCACCTATTTCATTTATTTGAAATAAATCACAAGTTCCTGAATAATTTAAAGTCACCAAGATTATCTCCATTTTTAAAAAAGGTGATCGTACTACTGATCCTTCAAATTATCGCCCAATCTCTATAATTTCAATTTTCCCAAAATATTTGCACATCTTCTCTTTAGAAGGTTGGTTGATTTCATTTCTCATTCACCTTTACCATACATGGCATTTTCTTTCATTCACCAATCACAGTTCGGATTTCTTGCCAACAAATCCACGGAATTTTCCCTTATAAATTTTCTAAACCCAATGAGGCAAGCATTTAGTTCTCACCTTTTTTCGATTGGCGTCTTTTTTGATGTCTCTAAGGCATTCGATTCAATTCCATATGATATTCTTCTTCCTAAACTACATCATTTTGCCATATCTTGATCTTCTCGCACATCTCTTGACTAATCGTAAACAATATGTTTTTCTGAATGGAATTAGGTCTGACATTATGGTTAATTCTTAGAGGGTTCCATACCTGGTCCACTCTTGTTCCTTGTTTACATTAATGATATTTTCTAGGTCTTCA
>QLNU02015003.1:106773612-106784505 GCA_006491805.2 Dysdera silvatica
TCTCGTGTCCTAAGTACTTATTAAATATTTTTCCAATATTCGGCAGCATATAAAGCACTGTCATTTACCTTTGCCAGATCTTCCCTCGGTCAAGTTATGGACGTTCTCGGACATACCAGTAAGTGATCGTAGTTCTGAATCATGCCGCACTCGTCGTCATTACCCATCTCCCATTTAATTAGGTTTGTTTTGCACCGGGTGACCTCGGTCCGCAAGCGGTTGAGGGACTTCCATGTAGAGAAAGGTAGTTGAAGTCCTTTTAGTCCTGATTCTAGAAGTTTTATCGAAGTAAGCGGCATCATTGCTTTCCACAGCGACATCTGTCGTGCTTCCGGAGAAGTTTTCAGTTCTTCTGTTGAGTTTATAAAACTTTTTCTAGATTTTAATCTAACAGTCTGTATCTTGTGCTCGTACAAAGGATGGTGAGGGTCTTCCTTCTGTTTCAAGTGCTTGATTTCAGTTGCAATTCTCCTGCGCACTACAGGTGGTGCTATACCTATTATAGGATATATGCTTGAGATAGGAGTCGGCTTAAGGCATCCTGTAACTATACGGACAGTCTCGTTCACTGCGACATCCACTTGTTTGGAGTGAGCTGAGCACCTCCATACCGGTGCTGCATATTCCGCCGTAGAAATACTTAGTGCCGATCCCGTAGTACGTAGGACGTCTGGTTGTGCTCCCCAGGATGAACCGGTTAGTTTGCGCAGTATGTTATTCCTAGCACAGACTTTTTTCTTGGTGTCATGGCAATGCTGTTTAAAGGTAAGAGTTCTATCAAGCTTAACGCCTAGGTATTTTGGGTTGTTAGAATGTTCTAATCGTTGGCCTTTCCAGTTGACTTCAAGTTTTCGCCTGGCCTGCCTATTTCTCAGGTGGAACGCGCAAACCTGAGATTTGCTTGGATTCGGCCTAAGGGCATTGTCTTCGTAATAGGTTGCGAGTTCTGCCAAAGATATTGTTAATTTACTTTGCACTGCTTCGAAAGTCTTGCCTTGGGCGGCGACTGCTGTATCGTCGGCATATATACATTTTTTCGTATAAGATTTAATCGGCTGGTCATTGGTGTATATATTAAACAGTATAGGAGCCAGGACACTTCCCTGAATAAATGGAATAATAAAAGTATATTGCTACGTATATTTACAGGTAATTTTTCCTTTTTTGTGGGAACCTTTTTCAGGCGAGCATGGTTCAAAATTTCATCATTTGCAATTTTGCACATCCATGGGCGGTCCTCATTGAAAATGATGTATTGTGCTCCCTTCCCTTGATGCCCCAAGCGCATGCTTATTTTGCTTAATAATTAATCCGGCAATGGAATGGAAAATTATAAATACTATAAAATATAGTTTTGCTGTTGGGCGACCACACTGTGCATGAAAGGAATTCGAATAAAATTAAGTGGAATGGCACAGGCAAAATTTAACAAACTTGTAAAGATTTTTCGATAGATTAACTTTGCCTTCGTATTCAGCAAGAACCAATCAAGCTATTAAATGATATCAAGACACTAATGCGATTGGCTCTTTCTGAAGAAGATGGCAAAGTTAAACCAGTGAAAAACGTTATAGGCTGAGTTTATTAAATTTTATATGTGCCATTCATTGTTCCAATTTCATTCATATTTGAACTATAGTTGTTATGTTGTGATTATTGCATTAAATTCTGAAGTTGCCTCAGAAGACGCATAGGAATAACGTTATTTTGCGGCCATTTGTATCGTCATAAAATTTTTATAAAACCTGAATATAATCTAAAAATGAATTATCATTATGCATTTTTATCGGATCGTTTTACACTACCTATGTACACGTGTGTCGGAATCTTTTCTTCTGTTTTTCAGATTTTCCTCCTCCTCCTTGAAATATTTTAATTTCCTTTTATCGCATTTGTCCATTAATAGTCGATGACCTTCTGACCTTCGACTTGTTATCGTCAGTAGCGTACCAATTCAAAACTCATGGGGGCTGCAGTGTCTATGGGGGGACTTGAGCCCCTTCCTTTACCACGCCACTGGTTATGATCAAACACTTTGAATAAATACCCTTAAAACATTCTAAACCCCTTCCATTTATGTCCCCCTCGAGCTTATAACGCTCACCCCTCTGCTTTTGAATGAAAATAAAATTAACTCGCCCATTTCTTTTAACGGCAAACCATCCACAGTGTAAGCAACTTTTATTTCACCTTGATTTTGTGCATGCACCATTATTTTACAAACACAAACACACACAATTTTTCCTAACTTTCAAAATAATTAAGAAACAAAAAGATTTTCCATTCGAAAGACAAAGTTGCGATAATAATTAATAAATATTAACAGTTTAATTTTATAACATGGAACTTAAAAAGTGCATATTATATGCACAAAAATAACGTTTACAAAATTTAACGCTATGTAATAACATGTTGATCATGGATGTTCACAAAAAAGAGTGTTCAATGTACGATCATCATGTTAGCGAAACTACTCACACCGGATTTAGTTTAAAAAATTCGTCTTATAAAAGTTGATTTCAGTTAATGAGCTTGTAGTAGTTGTTATTGCGAGTAGTTGATTTACCATGACCCGACTTATGGTTTTCTTATGTCTTTTATGACCCAAAAACTATATTACTAGTCATTTGAGACGTAACTCATGACCCTAAGTGACCTCTGACCACCAACAAATATTCACACAACCAAGCCTGCTAGGAATCGAGTTCAGTACTGTGGACTCAAAGGCAATTACGTAAGAGAGAGAGTGGGGGGCTCAAACCTCTTCTATTGGATATAAAGGCATTATTTTTCCCTTCGATGCGTTTTCTTTTTCTAAAGCTGTTTTGTCCCCCTATAATTATTTAATTGCCGCACCCCTGATCAAAGATGACGATCAGAACCATCACTGAGTACCTCGCTTATCAAGATTCCCCTTTCTAAAACATTTCGTTGGCATTTCAGAAATTTGCTCAGACCATGAAACTACCCGTTGAACGTCCGCTGTTCGCTCGGTTTACGCTCGTTTGAGGTCTTGATCGTTGACAAATTGGCCATCAGGCCTCGCTACATTTCAAATAACGATAAGGCGTAATGTCAGTCGTCCTGCAACACGTCTCCTATTGTGATTAGCCTCTGATAAGCGAGAGATAGTTGTGCTTTGTGGAAAGGATTTGAGTAATCTAATCATCATGTCCATTTCATCAAACTGAGTACTAGGTCACATGAGTTTCCTCAATGCTTGCCCGGAACTTGTCGCGTAAGATGAAATCCAGCGTGTGGACTGGTTGCAAAATAAGTCCTTATCGCCAAAGATCGATGAATGGCGACGAACCGTACTCGTCAGACAAGGACAGTACTCGCCTATCTAGAAGATCTAAAAAGAAACCTGAGGAACCTAATAAGAATAGATTTCTGCTCGCCAACCGAAACAGTACAAGTCGCCAACGGAAACCGGTCGAACCCCACTTATCATACACGATCTTCATGATCACTAAAGTTATCATCAATCAATTTTAAGTATGGCTGCTTCATCTCGCGATAGTATTGCACATAAAATTAACGTACTGTGAGAAAAGTAATAGAGGGTAATCAAGAGAACCAGTCTAATATATAATTGAGTATTCATACGATTACAAACTGAATTCATTTCTGAATCACCAGCTAAATTCCCTTCATTTCTACATTTTACAATTCTTGGCTAAGGGTGTTTAAGGCTACCTGGAAAGCCCTACCTCGCTAATGTTAAATTGACCAAATTTATGCATCTTTTTCTCCGTAACAATGCCATCTATCATCTTACAAAATCCGCTGCGCATTTAAAATGCGCATTCTTACACATACTGCACCTCAATTATAGTGATTAAGGCATAAACAAATATTTTTAAATTTTTTTTTAAACAAAACTCACTAAATTTCACAGGATTTTGACAACTAAAAAAGTGATTAAAATTTATTTTATCACCGTATTAACGAACTTATTCTAGAGTATATGTAGAAAGACATAATACATAGTATTTACAAATCTCAAGAACATACTCACTTTCAGTTTCTGGAAAAGGTACATGAATCTAGAAAAACAATGTTTCGAGAAAAACGTTAAATGCGTACATTTTTTAGAATGTGAGTTAAATTTTAAAAAATATTTAACAAACTTCTAATTCTCCCAGATAAATAAATTTGGTATCATTATAAAGAAGAAAGTTCAAATTAAAAACAAAAAAACATTGTCGAATTTTGCTTCCTGGTAGCCGTAACCTTCATCTGATAATATCACGCCAAACTTTTAAATCCGAATTAAGCGACTAAAAATAACGCTAATTTTATGGGTTTAATGACAGCCATTAATTTTAGATTAATTATAGAAATATTGCGCAATAATGGACCAATGGTACACACATAAGATTAGAAAATTTAATGGAGAATGCGTATACAAGTGCTTATTTGTGTTTCTGTGGCGCAAGGACAGCGAAGATGATGATGCTGCGCCGGGACTTACAGTTTTCCGAGGAATCCAAACCTTTCTCTGAGGGAACCGAACCCCAAACAATAGTAAGAGAAAAAATGGCAAGTGTTCTATGATACCATTAGGAATCGAACCTGAGTTACTGACACGATAGGCTTCAGCCCCTAGAATTATAGACCAACATATCAACCGCCATTTTCTTGTACACTTCCGGTTTCATTTACCTTGGCGATAAAGGTTTTCAGTTTTGGAGCAATGATCGCTATTTTGGCATAGAAATAATCAACACTCCGCGATTATCCGACGAATGTAAACATTGGCGCAACTTTTAAAATGTCGCCAATAAAAACAATTTGCAAGCTTAGTTTTAGATTAGTGTAAAATTATAATCCCAATAATCAAAACAAACACACTGCATAGCTATGCGTGATTGCCAAGTATCTAAACATTCTATGTTTATTCCTCGAATGATTAGAACAATTCCCAGTGGAACACCCACCCATTTCACCTTATTTTATTAAAAATAACACACTTGTAAATCACTCAACTTTAACACAGCAGTGAATGAGATCATGTGATACAATGACAAAAAATGAGGGAAAAATATGCGCCAGTCCTCTTTTCTAGAAGCCTTACGATAGGCGAATGCATCACCACTGCGTCACCATGGTGCAGGGGACCGCTCATTTGTCCGAGGAATCTGGTCCTCTTAAAGCCTAGGAGAATAACCACCGGACATTACAGTATACGAAGTCTGTCTGTCGTGTCTCGTCTGTCTGCCGTGTCTCGTCTGTCGCGTCTGTCACCTCTGTCTGTGAGACATCTTCCTCGACCTAAGTTCGAACTAAGGTCTCTCCGTTGAGCCAGGGGCACCTTAACCACTGGGCCATCGAGGACAGGGACGAAGTCTCCCTTTCTCCGTATATATGGTTGCAAGATATTATTACCTTTCTCAGGGCTACCATACACTTATTTGATGGGTATAAAATTATACTAAAATTGTACTAGTTTCTTCTTCTTTCTTCTTCTTTCTTCTTCTTCTTTACATTTAAATTTTGAATTTAAATGGTATTTATATGCACCAGATATTAAAATTTTCCCCACTACATTGAAAAAATTTAGTACAAATTCGTCATACTCTTCCTATTGAATTTTTTATGAAGAAATTTTCGCAATTTATTTACAGCAATAATTTTTCCACCATTAATTTTTTCATCAATGTACATAGTCGCTCTTTTTTATTCATTTATTTTTTTAATTCCCTTTCAAGTTAGGATCGAAAATTGTTTTTATTTCGTCCATTTTCCTTGAATCAACAAAAAAGACGTTTCTCCGCACCACGTTCCATTCATTCGATTTTGGAATTTCACGGACTTTATTATTGGGTTTTCATTAAAATCTCAATTCGTTTCTCCAAGAACCGAACAGCGGCAAATTCTTGAAAAGGGAAAGTAACGCCAAACGAACAAAGGAGAAATAACTAACTTAGAGCGAAATTCCAAAAGTGCACTTAAAGCGCGAATTGCATCCAGTGTAACTTTAAAAGAGAGAAAATTTTAAGCTAAAATGGGGAAAACATTTTTTGTTACTGGCTATTGAAAAGCTTGCTTAGGCAATTGAAGCAAGCAAATTATAGGGCGGTGATTAATGGCTTTGTTATTTATTATAATAATTAGTTTAATTAGGTTTTCCTTCCCAATGTATATTATTTTATTTTATTTCTTTTTCTATTTCGTTTAATTTTAACCTCGTTTAGGACAGAGTGGATTTTGTTAAACCCAAGAGCTGCCCATGTGGATCTAATCAAAATTTACTTGCAACTTATTAAAATATTTGTCATTTGATCTAAAATGCAATGTTGTTATTATGATGCACATGCACAATCCATCCTGAGTTTGGCGACTCATATTCTTTAACATTGGGCCCTTTTCAGAGACCTGAGATATATATCAAAGGTATTTTCTAAGGATGTGGTCAGTTCCAGGCAAAGCGGCCTCTTGGAGTTGGTGCATAAGCATTTTGCGAATTCCTGTTGTATTAAGATGATTTTCAAGATTTGATGACATTGCTTCTAATGCTCCTATTACTATGGGGGTGAAAACTGTTTTTTTTTTTCTTTCTACAGCCTTTCGACTTCGATTTGTAAATCTTTGTACTTGGTGATTTTGTTAAATTTTCTCCTGAATTCTAGAGTCATACCAGATACAGCCATATCTACTATCCAAACTTGCTTCTTTCCCACGACTGTTGGATGAAGTGTGTTATATGTAAGGTGTTTGTTCGTTTAGATACGGAAGTTCCATAGGATCTTGATTTGGTCATTTTTAATAATATTCTCAGCTTTATGATCCCGCCAGTTTTTGTTGACTGTATTGCATTGCATTCTCTTGGTCTACTCCTACCTGTAAACGGCACTGTTAACTAATTTGATTGTGAATACATCATTGCAGATCACGTACACCTATACATGCTGTTTGTCCTCCCTGGAGCGGGTGGGATCTTCTAGCAAGACATTACGACGTGTTAAGCAATTGAATCATCCGACAGTGCTTCGAAGAGTATGACCAAGTCTTCCAAATTCTTCCTTGACCCTTAATTTTCCAGACTTGAACACAATTGAAAATCTTTGGGGGACACCACCACCGTCTTGTTCGCTATATATGAATCTTCCACCACCCACTCTTCAGCAACTGCTGGATGCACTGGCAGCATGGCTCCAAATGTCTATAACAAGAATTCAGCTCCTTACTGAGCCGCTCCCAGCCTGTCTAGATGTTATCCATGTTCCATATGGAGTTCCTCTCGAGATGAGCTGGTGGTCGTATTAATGCTATATAATAATAGCTATGATTTCGTTCAGCCCGCTCAACTCAATTTTTATTTTAGTTTAATTTGCACTTGCTACAAATGCCCATAATTAATGGTGAATATTAAATTTCAAGATTGAAAGCATAGTAATGGGAGCTAATCACAAATTGTACTTAACAAGCCATGCCAGAGAGCATCTCTACAGCGTGTAACTGGAATAGCTAATTCAATCAGTCCATTGCGAGGTTGTTTTGGTTAATGCATGATTTGACTAACTTCAATTAATTATTAATCCCAAATGCACTGCGTACTACTCATTAATTCGCTTCTGCGTTTCGTCTCACATCTCGATGGTATTCAATTGATAGTGGTTGGTAGATATAATGCGACCGAGTCCTTAATGGAGCTGCTGAAAGGTGAATCACAAATACTTTACCAAGTTACCAAAGTTTCGACAACATGAATCTTACATTTGTTACCTATAGAACCGACGTATTACACTAAAACTAACGTATAGTACTAAAGCTAACACGTGATACCTAAAACTAACACATATGTGGTACTAAAACTACCAAGTAGTACAAAAATGGATGCCTATTTTTAAATGTAATTATACTAACTGAACGATATTAACGTCATGCCATAATTAAATATATACGTGCAGTAAAAATCCTTTATAACGATGCCAGTTATAACAACCGTGATAGATTTATCACATGGCGGTTTTTTTGTTTTCTTTTTTTGGTTTGTTTGTGGTTTTACGGCTCAAGGACTACAATGGTCATGCTGCGCCAGGACCTACTGTTTTCCGAGGAATCCGAACTTCTTAAAGCCTAGGGAATAAAATCCCAGACGAGAGTGAGCAAGACGATCTTTATTAGATCTCTGAGTAAGCGTCCTTTGCACCGTCGGGAGTCGAACCTGGGTTAACGGCGCGCTGAGTGAACGCGTTACCACACTGCTCCATTGCAGGAAGTGGCGTTTTGTTCCGTATTCCTTTATATAGTAAACATATAGTTTATAATCATTCCGTATGCCGCAAATAACTTCGGAACCTTTCATAACAACGATATTTCCCTACGTAGAGGATACATATGTATAATAACGACAGCCCATCAGCACAAAGGCGAGGTCCGCCTTCTAAACAATACTAATTACTTCTAGACAATACTAATCACATTATTCCAATTCGACAAGTTTTAAAATAAAAAAGTACATAAATATATTTAAAGCTAAATTCTGAGTAAATAATAGTGACAATATACTACAACAATATATTATAAAAAAAAATATCTTTTATAACAACCGAATTTAGGCATCCCTTTGGTTGTAAATATAAACGATTTCCACTTTATAAACAAAACTATGTCTAAATGATAGCAAAAAAACTAATTTCGTATTTCAACTAACAATTATTGCACAAAATCCCGCTCGCGAATGGTCATTTTATAAAATGAAAGCAATTCAAATATCACTAAAACCAGTAAAAGGATATTTTTAAAACTAATTTTGCAGCATTAGTAGGCCATTGTTGTAAGAATTACAACTTTTGTGCAGTAAAAAGTTGTAACTATTACAGCAACGGCTTACTAATGCTGCAAAATTTATTTTAAAAATAGCCTTTTTCTGGTTTTTGTGACATATGATTTGCTTTCATTTTATAAAATGGCCATTCTTGAGCTAGTTTTTCAGCTTTTACTTCACAATTATATAAAATACATACAGCTAGAAATATGGTTTATCATAATTATGATATACAACATATGGATATAGTGTGATTTTTTACGAAAATGGACCAAATGACGGAACCAAGAAAAAATATGTAGTTCCCTTATAGGTTTTTTTTTTCATTTGTTAATGGAACTTTGAGACGTGCTTTCTTCTTAAATGTAAAAAATGATTTTCAGGAAAAGATCATTTTTTCGAAAACTTTCTTTTACTATCCATTTGTCATTGTTCACGTTGTTCTCGATTCGATATATCGTTTTCGTATTTGGCAAAGTAAAATCAATGAAAAAATTAATCTCAAACTCAAATAACCCTTTAATCGATGATGTATGATGGACTGCTTATAATCGTTTTTCTAAAAACGAAACTGAAAACATTAATCTTTAGAATTGCTGAGGCGTTCTTAATAAGAAAAAGTAAATAAAAATATGATTTTTTTTTTCATTTGAATTCACAACTTGGAGTTCAAGCTTTTTTATCAATTATTGAGAGCGTCTTTAATTTTTTCAGTTTTCCAGCCGCATATAAATGACAAATTTTTCCAGGTACTTTAGAACTTTCTGAAAATTCTGACCACGAAAAGTTTTCTACTGACATATTTTTTTCTGCTACAAAATATGGCCTTATTTTGCAAAGTTTCCTCCAGTGCTTGGCAAAAATTTAAGCAAGCTTGAGAAATAATTTTACATAAAATTCACTGTCTGAAAAAATTCCTGATCTTCTTTGGAGAGGGATTTAAAGAGATATTAATAGAGAAATTTTGAAATAAAGGGACACATTTATGTCATTTGAATTATTGTAAATAATCATTTAGACCTTTATAATAATACTTATCTGTCTGTCTTCCCCTTTATCTACCTGCCTGTCTATTCGTCCGCAGTATTGTGGTCACCGCAAAATCTATTTTGCTCTCTTAGATAAAATTTATTTAATTATAATTACAGGGAATATGTGAGCATTTTTTAAATACTTATGGTATCAAATAGCAGGTAGTGAGATAATAGATTGGTAATGTTTTTATTTCTTTTTATTATCCTTTTTTATATTATTGAATTACTTTAGCAATATATCGTTTATTTGTAATAATAATCACACTGTTAAATTCAAAAACGGTGGAAAAATATTTAAAAGTATCCTTTTGTTTTACCAGCCTCTTTCAAAATACCAGTGCAATACCATCAGCACTTGTGTGGGACTTTTTATTTCTTCATAATCTTCATTTTATACCCCATTTTTCTTCTTTTAAAGATTTCGATAATGCTCTGCTGACTGTTTTAGTATTTTCATTTAAAATATTGCTTCCATCGTAGAGTTTTTGCAGAATTCTTTCATTTATTTAGTACTTCTTATTATTTTTATTTTACAGTGTCATCCTCTGTGTGCAATGATTAAGTTCCTTTCGAAAGTAGCAGAAGCATCTTTTAGCATTCCCGAGTTTTTTATTTTCTCCATTAGTTTTCCCTACCAACACACATTTGAATTTTATAATGTCTTGCTTGTTGCTTTTGTGAAATATTTTATAAAGTTACCTATATTCAATCTTTAAAATTTCATTCTATTTATTCTTTTTTCTACGATTTTGTCTTTTCACCAAATGTGTCGTGTTTTCAAACACTATATACAAACAAAGCGTTTACACTGTAACTACTGAATATCCATGCTGCTAAACGCGCTCACAACATGGAAAAATTGAAAAAGCGGACGTGATTGATTGTTCTAAAAAATAATTATTCACACGATTTAAAAATAAATGTGAAGCAAACAGTATGGCGAATTCAATTATGCCCACTAACAATCAATCAATTGCGTCGCTAGAAGATATACAATTATCTTCGGGCCATCCAACGTCAGAGAATAGTGTGAGCAAATTTTGCCTATCACTGCATGAGTCCCCTGATATCTGAAAAAAACTA
>QLNU02015003.1:106793361-106820785 GCA_006491805.2 Dysdera silvatica
CAAAGAAAATGCAAACATTTTTCTAAAACCATTATTGATAATTTATAATGACATTATTGAACAGGAAAAGATACCAGATGGAATGAAAATTACAAAAATTGTTCCGATTTATAAAAAAGGTGACAAGAATATTAAAATAAATTACAGACTCATATCAATTTTATCAGTATTCGCTAAAATATTTGAGCGTTTATTATATAACAGATTAATTGATTTCACAAATAGATTTAGAATTTTGGATAGAAGCCAACACGGTTTCTTGAAAGGCAGATCCACATAAACTGCCTTGATAAATATAATAACAAAAATACAAAAATCTCTGGAAAATGGCTTTATTAGTATGGGGATTTTTTTCGATTTAAGCAAGGGGTTTGACGTAATTAATATGAACATATTATTAGACACATTATCACATTATGGTATGAGAGGCAAAATTAACAATATTCTAAATGCCTATCTTCAAAGAAGGCAGCAAATAGTACGTATTAATTATATAATATATGTTTCACTTAAAAATAAATATGGTGTTCCCCAGGGGTTCATTCTTGGTCCCCTCCTGTTTTTATTGTATATAAATGATATAGCGCAAATATCTAACAATGGCTATTTAACATTATATGAAGATGATGCAAGTTTCAGGGTAAACACAAATATGTGTTAACTAGAACTGGTCATGAAGTAATTAAAAAATGTAAACTATGGTTTAAAATAAATAAAATGAATGTAAATGAATCTAAAACAAAAATATTAATTTTTAGTACAAAAAATAAGGAAATTGATAGAATAGAAGACTCAGAAAAAATTCATTTAAATGAAAAGTAATTGAAATTGTTAAGGAAATTGATTTTTTGGGGGTTGATATTGGCAAAGGACTTGAATTGGAATAGGCAGACAGAAAGAGTAGAAAAGGAGGTGAGTTTGGGAATAGGGATTTTGAGAAAATTGTCGCGAACAGTCCCCGGAGATATATTACTGGGTCTATATTATCCATTTATATACAGTCACTTGACCTATTGTAATAGCATTTGGGAAAATCTAAATAAGAAAAATACCAGACTAATTAAATCGCTACAGATTAAATTTATAAAAATAATTGAAAAAACTAAAAGTTTAAATCAAATTATATTGTTTAGCAAATATGGTATTCTACCAATAGATAAGATATATGATTATAGTATATTAAAAATAATGTTCAAAAGAATAAAAGGAAATAAATATATAGAGAATATTGAATTAATAGATTATGGAAACAATCGAGCTTCCAGAGAAAAGGTCAATATAGACTACCAAAAATTAGAACGGAATTTTATAACAAGGACATTGAATATTCGGGCTTAAGGAGTTGGAATAAAATACAAACACTCTTAACGACATAAATAATATTAATCTATTTAGAAAAAAAAATATTAGATTATTTGCTAAGAGGTGATTTTGCGCCATTAAATTGTTAGGGTCCTCAGCCTGTTAAATCGTATGATTTTTACTGGTGACTCGTCACGATGGATTGTGGTTATTTGTGGTTTATTGAATTGCAGTGTGTGTGTTATTGTTTATATATGTATTTTCTAAGTGAAATGGAAAGTTACTACAACCATTGTGACAAATAAATAAAAATTGTTTGTTTGTTTTTTGTTTTGTTTGGATAGTCACGCTTTTTCCTCAGTATTTGATTGATTTGTTTTTTTAATTGAGTTTTCTGCCCTTATTAATTTTTTAACATTTTTTTTGAATTCATCTTCCAAGGATTTTCCAATTTTCAGTTTTTAAACTCCAATGCTCGTATATCATATAATCGTACAACACTAAACCATAAATTTTGTGTATAAATAGCATAGTTTATGCATATATCGTTATATTATTAAATTCTAATGACGTAATTAATATTTGATATAAAGAAAGCTGAAGATGTGAATAAAATTATTTCATTAGAAATATTGTAACAATTGCGAACCATTGAATTTGTAAAAAATAAGCGTGTTATTGAAAATTTTACTAAATAATCACATTGGATAATATCTGAATCAAAATGTTTTACAAAAGTACAGTAAGCTACATTATTTTAGCGCGTTATTATAAAACATTATAAACGCAAACAGTCGTTTTTCTTTAGGTAGTCATTTCAAGTAGTCGTTTTTCTTCAGGTAATCTTTTCAAGTAGTCCTTTTTCTTTAGGTAGTCGTTTCAAGTAGTCTCTTCTCTTCAGGTAGTCGTTTCAAGTAGTCCTTTCTCTTTAGGTAGTCGTTTCAAGTAGTCCTTTCTCTTTAAATAGCCGTTTCAGATAGTCCTTTTTCTTTAGGTAGTCGTCTCAAGCAGTCGTTTCAAGTAGTCCTTTCTCCTTAGATAGTCGTTTCAAATAGTCCTTTTTCTTTAGGTAGTCGTTTCAAGTAGTCTTTTCTTTTTAGTTATTCATTTCAAGTGGTCTTTTTTCTTGTGGAACAGCGGTGTGTCAAGTCAATCAATAACCTAACCACTGAACGGCTCTTCTCGTTTATAGTAGACGGACAAAATTGTTCATTGATATATTCAGTGCACGATATAGAACACCTCTAGCCTGGATATCTGTATAAACCGTCAATAAACATTCAACCTATGGTAGTGATTCACAATAGGCAATCCACGGGACAGATCCAACCCGCGAACAATAAAAACTAGTCTGGCTACAAAAAATAAGAAACTGACTTTTTCCAGGGGGCTGATTTTCTTCTAGGGAAGGCTAAAGCTATTACCTTAATACTATTTATTTTAATCAGAAAATTTCCGGGGAGATAAGCCCACTTTCTCTCCCCCCCTTGTGTATATAGCGTATAAGATAATTTCATTTTCATAACTTCTGACCCCCCCTGACTGAAAAAAAATCATTCCGAACTAACCCTCCATGAAAACTAATTGAGAACCACAGACCTAGGGCATCGTATTTTCCCCCTTATTGATTTTTTATAGCAAAATAGGATGCCATTATAGGATAATCATTAACGACCCTAAATTCTTTCTGATGGCATGACGTAGCAAACCTTATTCCAATCATTGTCGAAAGGTAACATTTATAACAGGATCCTCCAATGCATGGGATGGACATCGTATTTGTCTGAGGTGCAAATTAAAGGGGGAAAGAGTGACCAAAACCATATGAGAGATTAAGCGAGTTAAAGAAGGAGTGACAGATGATTGCATTTGCATCGACGGTTATTATCCGATCATATAAATACGCATGCTCTCTTGTTTATTCAATCAACCACCAATCAACAACTTTAAACGTAGGAATACTCAACGTAACGTTAGAGATATCACATGAGGGAATGCATCACCGAAACTGTAAATAGATTGAATAAAATTATTCTTAATCTTCGAGACATACCTGAAAAATTACTCATTTACGTTATTAAGAGACACCATTGCAGAACAATGTTTCTCAAAAATCTGTAGATGGCTGAACGTTTGGGATACTGTTTACAAATAGTTGATGCCTTTGATGCTATTTGAAACACCTATAGGTCGACTTTGGATATCTATGAATGTAAAATGGTTATGCTATGAAGTTATGATCATTCTTAATGTACCAAGAAATTAATGATGATTTATTGAGAAGAAAATTTTCAAGTTTTACCACCGGCTTAAAAATAATGCCGAATTTTTCCAAATAACAGAAAATTGCACACTTTGTTATTTAAAAAAATGCATAATAAAGTAATAGTGCATTTGTATTCCTACATCCTTTTAAACTTTTAAGGAAATTTAAAAACGCAGTTAATAGTAACATCATATAGATTGTAATGCATACTAAGTACATCAACATGCATTACAATCATATAGATTGTAATGCATGTTGATGTACTTAGTAGTACCATAGGCGTCCATATGAATACTTCTGGGGTGTAGTGGGCTGAGAAAAATTATTATCTTATGGTCAAGGTTGTCAAACATCTTCCCATGCACCAAATTTGGTGCATGATACCAAAATGCTACAAAAATAATTGATACTGCTTGAGAATTAGTAATAAACTAAAGAGCACCAAATTTTAAAATGTGACTGTACAAATTTTGAAAATTAATGCGTAGCAGAATCGGGTAAATCAAACTTTTGAACTGCCAGGTGGTCTCGAGCCACCTCTGTCCCCCATCTGAGCGCCCTATAGTAGCACCCCTGGTATATACATTATTTAAAAAGGTATATTTTGTGCTCTTGTTCAAAAATAATGCTTTCTTGGTATTTTTACCACGTACTAAAGTACTTCCACGCACAACAATTTACAGCTTTGGTTTATTTCTTAAATTGTTGATTATTTTTTGATTTATTGTTAATTATTTTTGATTTATTGTTAATTATTTTTGATTTATTGTTAATTATTTTTGATTTATTGTTAATTATTTTTGATTTATTGTTAATTATTTTTGATTTATTGTTAATTATTTTTTCATTTATTGTTGATTTATGATTTATTGTTGATTTATTGTTAATTCTAAAAGAGTCTAGACACACGCACTCACGCACGCCCACACATTAATAATAGATAACTAAAAAATTATAATTTGTAAAGTTACAGTCAAATAAAAGTTATATCAATTTATTGGCTTGTAAAATTTAAAAAAAATATTTAAAAAATCGGCATACTAAATACTCTTTAAAAAGTATTATGTATATATTCGTTCCCACGTACTTGCGTAAAAAAAATTCTGGTGTGAAAAGGGTATCTTATCCGTCAATAAAAATTAATAAATATGCGTGAATGGCATTTACTCTTATCAATATTGGTTTTGACATGAGAACAGAAAATTACAAATGTTTGAAAAATTAGAAATAGCAAAAATAATATTTCCTTGTTTGTTTGTGTGTGTATCCCTTTATGTATATATGCCCATTTGTTGATTTTAATACATGCAATTTATTTTTGGACTGGTAATGCGACATTTTTCGATATTTTCCAGGAATTACTAATTCGGATAATGCAAGTTCTAATAGTTTTAATATATATGCATGCCTTTCGAAACATCTCAACGTGACAGTACTTTTCTCAAAAAATTATGCAACCCATTCCCGTTCCTCTCACACACATACTTATTTAACACCGAAAATTTTTTTTTCAAAAATCACAAAAGGATCTTATGCTATATCCCTATCTTCATCTCTAATCCCGCGTCGTCTTGTGAAATCACATGCAAAAACACTCAACAAGTCATACAGTCAAACATTCCACAGACATCCATACTTTTACGACTTTCATGGGAAAATTAATATTTAAATATGTTCAAAAACTATGATAGAAGAACAAAAGACGTTTTTTTATTATAATGAAAAATGAATGTGCCAAAAAAACTAAAAATATTATCAGAAGTGTTCTAAAAATTCTAATTCTGAAAGACTATAAAAAATTCTAATTCTGAAGGACTCTAAAAAAATCGCGCTTAACAACTTTCTTTTCCAAAAAAATCAAAAGTTTTATGTTTAAAATTTCGTCTCCTGGGAAACATTATTCAAAGAATTTTTAATAAGTTATCACGAATGCCTAAGGAAAGTGCTTTTTTGTAAAAATTTCTTTGAAGTGAACTTCTCTATGTTCACTTATTCCAAATGAAGTTTTCAAGATCTTTGCTAATGACTAACAGTGGTTTAACTGTATGAATCACGCCTTCGTTTCTCTGGGGTTAATCTTCCTGAGTTGTCCGAAAAAGCAAGAAAATTTATTTTCTTTTGGACATATTTCAGTCATTTCGGTTTGTAAACCTAGGCCTTGAAACTTTTAGGTTAGTTCCTAACTCGCCCTTAAATGGTTTGAACACAATGCAATTTTTTTTTAAATAAGGTCTCACACAAAACTTTCAGAACACTTAGAAATTTTAATCTGAAGCGCTTCGATATCTGGAATTTATTTTTTTGGAGAATTTAATTTTAAGAACATATAAAAGTAAGTAAAATCCATTCCCATGGTTCCTAAAATGTATATTTGTATTATTTAAAATATTTTGTTTATTAGTTATAACGTCATTTATCAACCACTGCAGATTTTTAGCAAATAAGCCTCACCAGCCTTTCATCAAAAATATCTGCCCTAAGCTGTTGATCTTGCTGTTGCTGCATTCTTAATTTTTATTTATTTTAGTCAGTCAGTCATCCATTCAGTCAGCCAGCCTGACAGCCAGCTAGTCAGTCAGTCAATCAGTCAGTCAGCCAGCCAACCAACCAGCCAGTCAGTCATTCAATCAGCCAGCCAGCCCCTCAGTTATCCAGACAACTATCCAGCCGATCAGTCACTCAATTAGCCAGCCAGCCACTCAGCCAACCAGCCAGTTAGTCAGCCATTCAGCCAGCTAGTCTGTTGGTTATTTATTTGCTGCGTTTCTTTTTATTTAGAAAATAATTATATATAAGTGTTTAGAAACAAATTTCTCTACACATAACATTTTAAAAAAGAGGTGGTATTCATGTGAAATATTAGAGTAATTCCAAAAGACTTCGTTTTGGTTTGGAAATTAAGAATTTTTTGTCGAAAATAGCCGAATAAGATGAAAAATTTAATTACGTAATATCATTAATAAGGCAGTAATTAGCAAAATGTATAAATGCCAATGTTAATTTTCTAAAAAGGTATTTTATTTAAATCAATGTCTTAGAAAATAAATAACCTCTTCTTAATACTTCATAAACGAAAGAATATACTGCCAATTTGATACTTTGTTTTAATTATTCGAAATATTCTTTTATTAAGGATAATTCTCCAAAAAGAAACAAAGATTAACGCTACGAACAAATTAACAAAAGACTGGTATTTCATAGTAAAAGCATTCCGGAGATTAAAAAAATTACATTTGTTAATTAGCGCAAAACAAATCATTTGAAATGATTTACTCATTAATTTAAATTTTACGTGACATTTAAAAATATTTTAAACCATTAACGTTTGTGTAAAAGATTTGTTTATTAAAAGACCCTTTGAACTTCAGACTTCCTTATATGTTTCAATGCGGTTTTATCAAAGAAGGATTGTCTTGTAAATATATTTTCTAGATTAAGTATAAACTAATTAATTTTAAGGAAATGTACTAACCTGAAAACCTTTCTTTTTAGACGTAAAGGCAATTTCCCCTTCAGGATAAAACTGTTTCTTCCAAATGCACTCCAGCCAAGTTTAATACGTCTGTTGAGTTCTTTCATAATGTTGCCATCCATTGAAATCAGCTGGCCAAGGTAAATATATGAATCAGCAATTTCTAGCTCAATGTTGTCAACTTGTATTTTTGTTTCCTCTACAAAATTATTGAACATGATCTTAGTTTTTTGTAGGTTCATCTTCAGTCCAACTTCTTTACTTCTAGTTGAGAGCTCCTGTACCATGTCTTGGAGTTCTGATGGGTTCGTTGAAAAAATAACAATGTCATCAGCAAACCGCAAATGATTTAAATATTCACCATTTATTTTTATTCCCCTGTTATTCCAATTTATCTGCTGAAAAATCATCTGTAAAGCTGAAGTAAAAAGTTTTGGAGAAATGGTATCTCCCTGCCTCACACCTTTACCAATTTTGATAGCTTCGGTATCTTTATGTAACCGAAATTTTGCACTTGCATTTTTATACACACATTTCACCATGTCAATGTACACATCCTCGATGTCTGCTGATCTTAAAGAGTTGATGACTGCTGATGTTTTAATAGAGTCAAAGGCCTTCTCATAGTCAATAAATGCCACACACAATGGAAGTTCATATTCATGTGTTCTTTCAATTAATTCTCTTAATACTTGAATATGGTCCACTGTACTGAATCCACTTCGAAATCCAGCTTGTTCTCTTGGTTGAGCTGCATCTAATTTTTTCTGCAGGCGATGTGTTAGCACTTTTGTGAAGATTTTATAAATAGCAGGTAACAAGCTAATTGGTCGGTAATTTTTTAAATCCTCTTTATCACCTTTTTTATGCAAAAGAATTACTGTTGCAGAATCCCATTGGTTTGGTATGTTACCACTGTTGAGGCATTTGGTAAAGAATTTTGCGAGTATGTCTTCTACATGTTCTCCAGCTTCTTTTAAGATATCTAATGTAATGCCATCATCGCCAGGGGATCTTCCTTTCTTCATACTTTTTATTGCAAATGCTACTTCTTCTTTTAAGATTTTAGGAGCTGTTCCTTCGACTATCTCAGAGTCTTCGTTTAATCCACTGTTTCCCTCATACAGCTTTCTGTAGAATTCTTCAACTCTTCTAAGTATTTCTTCCCTATTTCTTGTTACAGTGCCATCCTCTCCTTTTAATGCAATGATGTGTTTCTTCCCAATAGACAAACTCCCTTTAACAACCCTAAGGCTCTTGTTGCTTTCAATGGCCTTCCTTACTAACTCACAATTGAATTTTCTTATATCTTCTTTCATGTTTTTGCGCAAAGTTTTGCAAAGTTCTACATACTCGATCTTGCGACTGGTATTTTGATTGTCCACCTTCATAAGTCTTCGCCTTTTCATGAGTTGTTTCGTCTTCTCAGATAATTTGCTATTCTGCTTTTTACATATTACACCACCAATTTCCCCAGCAGTTTCAATTATTGTCTTAACAATGTTTTCATTTGCTTCTGAGATGTCAACTTCTTCAATAAGTCCTTCCAGTGCAGAAAAGCGATTTTTTAATTCCAACTTGAATGCCTCGGTATTTTCTTTTAATTTCTTTAAATCCACCCTCTTACATACTTGTTTCCTAATGAGCTTCTGCCTTTCTAATTTAGTATTTAAGTGCACTTTACATCTCACCATTCGATGATCACTTCCAGTATTAAATCTGTTCAGTACACTGCAATCTTCAATAATTGATTTCTTGTTTGCCAGGATATAGTCAATTTCGCTGGTTCCTCCATTGGGGTGTTTCCATGTCCATTTTCTTTGCGGTTTCTTCTTAAAAAATGAATTCATGATGCTAAGATTTTCAGCTTCTGCAAATTCGATGAGTTGATCGCCACGTTCATTCCTTTCCCCATATCCGTATTTACCAACCGATGTCTCTCCTTGTTCCTGTTGTCCAATTCTTGCATTGAAATCCCCCATGATGAGTTTGATGTGTTGTTTCCCCTTGGTATGTAGCTGTTTGATTTCTTCATAAAATTCTTCAACCTCCTCGTCGGTATGGCTTGATGTTGGTGCATATGCCTGTACTATCTGAAGTTGGTATCGCTGGGTTAGTTGAACAACGAGCCTCGCTGCTCGATCTGACGTGCTTTCGACTTCAAGAAGGTAGTCTTTAATTCTTTTGTTGATTAAGAAGCCAACACCACTTGTTCTTCCAGTTTCCGTTCCTCTATAATAAAACAAATGTCCACTTTTAAGTTCCACCAACTCTTCACCTTTTCTTCTAACTTCACTGAGTCCTACAATGTCCCATTTGATCTTGTCAAGTTCTTCTTCCAATTCCTGAAGTTTTGCTTCAGAAGCAAGGGATCGTCCATTATACGTTGCCAAGGTCAATAACAAACGGCAGCCTGGGCCATTCCAGTGATTCTTAGCACCCCCTGCTTTCATGCCACGCTGACCGCTGCCTTGATCAGGAGCACTCCGGCACCTGGAGACTAGGGGCCATGGTTTTTGGTGTATTAGCATATTGGAGGAATTAGCCATCATTTCACCACGCTGGCTAGACGGGTTGGTGAATTAGCCCTCCCCTTCCGCCTTTCTATCCGTGCAGCAAATATTAATTTGCCACATAAATAGAAAGCTCAGCCTGCACCACTTGAAGGCGGGGTAGGACACTAGGTTACTGGCCTGGCCGGTTCCACACATCGTCACATACGTTCAGCGTGTGGGTCTCCTTCCAGTTAGATACCAGCAACCCTTTTGCAGGCCACATTTGAACTACTCCAGATAATATTACAGTATACTAAATGCCTGTAAAGAAAAGGAAAATATAAACTCAGCAACACACTTTTAGGAACGCCGTTTGATAATTTCCTTATAATCATTAGTTCTTAATTAATCTTCCTTCTAAGTTTATTTACCTATTTATTCCCACACAAGTCGTCAGGTGAAGTCGCACAATAAAGCCGGCATTAACTTTTTTCACTTATATCCCGAAAACTCTCGCTTTCACAAGCCCATAATTACTTCTTCAAAATCTTTCTATCATCCAAGTTGGGACAACTGTGGAGCTCTTTTTAGGTTCATTAATCTTTACTGTTAACACATGGGCGGATTTACCATTTTGCCGCCCCTAGGCTATTTTTGCCGCCCTCTTCCTACTCGCCCCTTTACTACTGTAGAACATAAAAATTGCTACATTTTATATATATACGCCAAAACGATCGTATTGACAATAAGTATGTTGAATAAGTAACTCATAAATTGAAACATAAATATTAAACAATATTAACTTATATTGAAGTATTATCTCTTCTTGGTATATAATAAATCAAATTCAATTTTATTGAAATAAATTTTATTATTATTTTATAAATTCTTTTTCTTTTTCTTTAAAAAAAAGCTTTGGTTGAGCATATTATTTGTTTGTTTGGATTTTTTATGGCGCAAGAGCATCTGGGCTATACTGCGCCACTTTGGTTGAGCATCAACAGGGTTGTTAAAAAATATCATCCATCTCAATTCCTCACGAAAAATTACATGCCCTGCGGTGGCGCAGTGTGGTAACGCGTTCGCCTAGTACGCCGTTAATCCGGGTTCGACTCCCAACAGTGCAAAGAACGCTTACTCAGAGATCTCATAAAGATCGCACTGCTCACTGTAGTCCGGGGTTTGGTTCCCTAGGCCTTAAGAGGTTCGGATTCCTCAGAAAATTGTAGGTCCAGAGGTTCAGATTCGGAGACCAGTAGGTCCTGACGCAGCAGAACCATCGTAGTCTTTGAGCCGTAAAGCCACAGAGAAATAGACAAAAAATTACATGTCTCAGTGGCTTTGTGTATTGACCAGTTGGCGATTATGTTAGCCCTTAGAAGAGTAATAAGCTCTTACAAACCTTACATACGACGTAAAAAAGCATCGTTCCTATGCCCGATGTCCGAGCAGATTAAGATACTTCGATTTATCCGGGAGGTCAACGGTTCGACTCTGGCCGATGTCTCTTTTACTACTTTGCAAAAATGCTCTGGTTTAATCTAAAAACGTGGATGTCAAAACTGGTATCTGTCTTAATCCTCACGAAAAATTGCAGAAACTCAGGTGGCTGCATATGTTAACCAATTAGATGATGAATTATTCACAAAGAAAAGACTGATTCATCGACCCTTGGTGGAACACGAATCCACAATCCCTTGGCTTCCAGTCAAGTGATTTCCCATTAAGCTATAGGCGTCAGACATTCCTTCTGTCCTTTAAGAAAGTATGAAAAGCTAAGTGCCAGCAATGCTAAGTTCCGGAAGTCTTCTATCGCTGTTCTCTGCTTGGAATGCAACCATAAATTTAATTTCTTGGAACCTTCTATAATTTTCCAACCGAGATCTTCACTCGAATTGGATTTTTGGAAGCTTTCCACGTTAAAACGAACTCTAATGTTATCAATAATCAAAAGTATATAATCAAAAAGGAAAAAAAACTAACTCACACTTAACAGCCTCCCCTTTGAATTTCTTCCAGTTATTTGTGCACTTGCGATATAGAAAGGGATCATCTGTGCTGTCCCCACAATTTTTTCTTATTTTTGAAAAAAATCTAATATTTTTGTTTGGGAAACTTTTTTTATTTCAAACAGTTGTAGGCGGGCAGAATTAATATTATTCGCGGGCCGAATATTGGAAAACCTTGGTATAAAGAAAGGCTAGTAATATAAAACATTTACCTAAACTATTTAACAGTCAAAAACTAAAAATTTTCACAGTGGGGGCCCCCGAAACCGCCCCCCATAATAACATCCTGGATCCGCCCTTGGAAACCCCAAAGGTCATCACAGAACCGCAGATTTCCACCAAACACACTTTGATAAACACTGCTCCACTAACTTCATATTAGGTTTTCTCTTCGTCACCTTTGTCTTCGAAGCATCTAGCCAAGCTTCTGTGAATTATTTATCAAAAATTAATTAAACTGCCACTGAAGGCCTAAGATTCAAAAGTTTAAAGTTTGATAATACAATTTATAGAACGTACGATATATAATTAAACTCACGGATACTCAAACAATACTCTTGTAAGTTTCTCTTGCTGAAGTTGAAATCACAGAAAACATATATCTTATTTATACAAATCGAACACTGCACAAATAAAATTAAGCAATTTTTATCAACGTTTCTTAGGCGTAGTAATATTAACGCCGATATTATGGCGTGGTTAGATAGTTAGACGTTCGAAGAAAAAATGTTTTTTGCTTTCGGTGGGAAACAAACCCACGACCTCCCACTTGCCGGGCTGGTGCTCTAATAACTAAGCTGCGAACGACAAACATTCGATCCCCCCTACGAACGTATTTAAAGACTATTTTCCGAACCCACCCGAATAGCAAAAAACATTTATTTTCTCTGCGAACGTTTAAAAACCTAACCATACCCATAACATCGGCTTTATTATATTACTACGCCTAAAAAACGTTGATAAAAATTGTTTAATTTAAACGTATATGTTTTAAGAAGCTTAACAGACGATTCCTTTTGAGAGTTCAGCTTGTTTTCTGAAAAGATTAGAAACTTATCCTTTTGCATTTAACTAGATGGTTCGATTTGCAGACAATTCTAAAGTATCGTAATGAACGTTGTATTAACTCCTAAGTCCTTTATGCGTCTAACGATGTTTCACGTATTGCGGTTGACGTTCTTCCTTATTTTAAAGAATAAACTCACCAGCGCTTTGAGTTAAAAGCTTTTGTAAACGCTACAAATTCCGCGAAAGTTTATAAACCCTATTTACTTTAAAAAATATATATGTATGGTTTGTCTTTCCTGTGTAGGAATTATCTTTGGATCGAAAAGGCTTCCTGTAAGAATGTTCAGCTGCAGAAGAAAGGGGAGAATTTAAGCAGAAGATCAATTTCTTTACAATGGCTACATCATCTATTCTTCAGATTAAACTCGATGGAGAGGAACATAATGTCCCCGATGAAAGTTTTGTATGAAATATGCTCTTGGTCTTAAACTGATTAAAGCATTTTTGAGAGCATAATGTGAATGCATTATTGGGAAATTATTCAGAAGTTGTAAAAGGAGTTTAGATTCAAAGGGATGAAGTTCCCTTTCACGTTAGATACCAATGCAGTGTTTGGACATTCACCATTAGAATAAATTTCTAATTCTTCATATTTACTACTTTTGCATAAAAATGACGTTACTCGTTTGGTTATTTTGACAATGATATTTCTTCATCTTCTTCGTCTTTATTAAAAGTGTAATCGTTTAACATTTTCTAATTTGAATATCCTTCTCCTCGGAAGTTTTTATTGCATATACCCTGGTTATTTGCTTCCAACTTTCTCACTCTTCTAAACTTTCTGTCTTTGGCATAACCAGCATCTACTCAGGGACGAATCCAGCGAGGGACGGAGGGGGATATCGCCCCCTTCTGGGTTAAATAGGAAAAAAATAAAGACAATGAAAAATATTTTATGCGTTTTTTATTACGACTGTAATAAAAAGTCTTACGGTGACGTCCAAGGTCTCTATTGGAGAAATGTGACCTAAACCTTTTTCTACGAATCTACAAGCTTTTTGCCCTTCAAACTACGTTTTCAGCAAGTTTTGCTTCAGTAGAACGTAGTTTTAATCGTTGAAATGCCTTCAAACTTAGCTTCGAACACGGATAACAGAAGTGAAACGTTTGATACTCATGCACAGAAACATCCATATTTATGTAAATAAAGTGGTTGGCCAACTGCAAAAACAAATGGTTTGATTTGCACTATAAACTTAAATTTTCTTTAAAAGTTAAGTGTTATAAAAAAAAGTAAAATAATTACAATGTTTTTATAGTTTAAATTTAAACTTGTTCTATTAATTACATTGTAAATTATCGTTTTTGGTTATTGTATATGTCTCCTTTACTAGGTTATCCTTCTGTCATACTTGACTATAATCTACCCTAAACCATATAGTTTAATTAAAGAAAAGCCCAACTTTAATTCATTGTCTTAAATTAAATATTTTGGTGAGTATAAAGGAATACTAGTAATATAACAACATTTACCTAAACTAACAACATCTAACAATCCAAAACTAAAAATTTTCTCGGAGAAGACCCCCAAGTAATAACTTCCTGGATCCACCCATGTCTCTACTTTTAATAAAGGGTACAACCCCCAACAAAATTTTCGGCACGTAGCATTTATATTTTTAATATTAGTTTCTATAGTGGGAAAGGGAATAAACCAGTCCTAATTAACCCAATGTTTTTTTCCCATATCAATAATTTTAATTATATACTGACTTGATATTTGACAATATGTTCATTAAAGTGCATTTCCAACATGTTTTTGCAAATTTCTCAGATGTTCTAGGGGTCAAACCAGAACTCCTTGACCCATATTGTAAATTGAGGAATTATTTTCCTTATTATAAGAGTTACTAAGCTTTGAAAGCCATAGAACGTGAGTGTTGGAAATTTAATTCTTTAATTCCTCTCCCTACTAACTACCACTGATAAAATCACAGATCTGAAATTTAAATTTAATAGAGATACAAATATGGAGATAAGATCTTGTTAGCTGTGTCTCGTTTATCTATTTGGCAAGACGCTTGTGTTCTAAACACGAAATCGTTGGTTTAAGTTCAGCCCCGAACATTTTTTTAACTTCCATGGTAAAAATTACTACCCATTGAGAATCCATGTCTTGAACCACATGCTTGTCATTTATCTCAACTACTTCTATGATAATCATGCTCTTCCTGTGGGAAAAGCAAAAATATTCTATTTTATAATTTGAGTCAGAGAGCTCGTATTTGAGTAGAACATAAAATTATAAAATTTAATTCTTTAATTACCCCTATGAACGTACCTCCACTAAAAAACAAATTGGTCTAAAATTTAAATTATTTTTATTATTGGTATATATGGGCATAGAGCGTGATTACACTTATTACACCGCAAAAAATAGATAGG
This sequence comes from Dysdera silvatica, assembly GCA_006491805.2. NCBI lineage: Eukaryota > Metazoa > Arthropoda > Arachnida > Araneae > Dysderidae > Dysdera > Dysdera silvatica. The sequence goes on from QLNU02015003.1 coordinate 106,808,359, forward strand.
CAATTTTAAATTCTACATTTACTTATAATAATAATACCTAATTTTATATTCTGATGTTTTCATATCACACTCTTAAGTTTTCATGCCACATTCTGGGGTTTTCCATATCACATTCTAATGTTTTACTATCAGATCCTATTATTTTGGAATCACATTCTTATGTTTTAAAATCATGTTCTAATATATCTAGTGTCACATTTTATAGGTTTAATATATTTTAAAGCATTCAATATAACATTGGAATACTTCTGAATTCAATCTTTACTGTCTTACACATCGCATTCATATATGTCCGATCTCATATTCCAAATTTCATCAAATATATTCCAATGTGCTTACTATCACAAGCTAACGTGCTTACTATCACATTCTAACATGCTTACTAACAAATTCAAATGTTGTTTAATTATCCCATTCTAATGTCTTTAATATCACAGCCCGGTGTCTATATTCTCTAATATCTCTATCAACTAGTTTTGGTTTTAAAAAGGTCTTCCTTCAAAACTACTGTCACTTTTAATAGGTTCATATATATATCCAACATGATTTCACATAAAAAAAAGTGCAATAATTACTTTTCTACCAGTATCTCTCAAAATAACCAAAATTAAATCACTGAAAATAAACATCTAACTTATGTAACCTTTAAGCATTCTGTAGTTCGTGGTCTGATGATCTAAGCTCCTATGTTGCTATGAAAATAAATGACCTGTGTTAGCTATCTGTAGAAAACTTGAAATGGGTCAGTAGAAATGAAAGAGAAAATCACTTTCTGCGAACCTATCCGCAGCTAAACTTGGGGCATCAAAAAATGAGGACTAAAAATATTTTCACATTCCGGGCCAGATATAAGCCGTTAGAAGAAGAGGAAAAAGTGCGGGCCGCAATCTCTATAACCCGCGGTCATCACCAGAAACAGCTTTTGCCTGTTATACTAGTTTTGATAAAATCCGTGGCTTCTAAAGTAGAATTTGAGAAATAAAATCACAGATAAAAATGCTCGCCTGGGAGATAGGACCAAATATGACGAAGAATGTTTTTCGACGAGGCTACCGAAGAGTGGTTTTTTTTTTTATTTTCAGCTGGTTATCGCTTAAAAACACTCGCAATAGAAACGCCATTCTTTCAAACTGAAAGTAAGTAGAATGGCACTATCAATGTGCTCATTCTTTTTCTTATCATTTTAACACAATTTGTTTCCTTTTTTTTTTAAATAACAAGCAACAAAACTTTGTGTGACGGGAGAAAAATACACAAGTTTTAAATGTGGAGGAGTTGGCTATAGCTTTTGTAATTGCATCAAATGTTTTGATAGAAACCATCTCATCTCTCCTCTTCCATAAAACACAAATGTATTTCTATAGTTTTGGATATAATTGTATAATACATTTCATTTTGACATATTAAAATATATACCTTGGCCGAAACGTTTTTATTATTCAGTTCTGCTGTTTAAAGTAACTGAATTTTATTTCTTTTCACGCTATTATTTATAGAATAATACGTTGTTTTATTTACGTTGTATAATTCACTAAAAACTTCTCAAACTATTTTTTGCAAATATTGGATAGCTCGAAAGTTAATGACTAAATAGTCAAACGCCTGGCATTCGTAATAAATTTGCGTTTCATAGAATGATAGGGAAAATAACCTCTATATTTATTGACATCTATGCCAATATATTTATATCTTTTATATTACGTTCTTCTATTGTCATTTTTTCTCTCATGTTTATAGTTTGTAAAATTTATGCGTTTTGTAATTTGATTTTGATGACTATGTATAACTTTCATGATACGAAAAAAGGAGCTATTTTATTGTATGCAATTTGGGATAAATAAATTAAAATTGAAAAAAAATATATATATTTCTACCTTTATTTCCCTTCTTTTATTACAATATCAATCTCTCGATATGTTTTCTTTATAATGTTTGTCTACCTAATTATTTTTCTTAATATCAGCAGATTACTGCAAAGATTCTGCATCCGTGCCAACAAATGAAAAATTAGGATCAGCGTTTCAATTTCGTTGGAACTCCCGTTGATTATATGATGATGTTTGCTTCAAGATTGCTTTCCTTTGAATTGGAATGCTCCCTCTCTCTCTCTGTATATGTGTGTCTCTTCGTTAATTACAAAGGGGAAAATTCATTTGCATACGTTATGTTAAGGTATTATTACCCTCCGCAGGGATAACACAATTGCCAAATATGGTCAACACAAGAAAGCCTCCGGGGCGAGAATTTTGTGAGTTTTCGTGGGGGAATTTATTATACTATAATTTTTGCCACCCACGTTTTAATTACAGCTCAAACTAGAGCTTATGTAATTTTGGAGAAAAAGAGACGCTTTCCCCATCCTGGATTCGAACCAGGGTCCCTCCGTTTAGCCCGGAGTGTCTTGGACCGCTATGCAGGCACCTGCTTGTATGGGAATAAGAAAGGATTGCTGGCCGTTTCTTTAATATTAAATGCATGAATGTTAATTAAGCTCTGCAAATTTTACAATGGAAATATATGAGAACTGTGATGAATTTTTCTTTCCTAATTTTGATCTATAGCGTTGCCTGAATGTAAAAGAAAACAGATGTAGAGTGGAGGTTGTTATTTTTGGAAACTTAAATATACAATGATTTAATACGATTTTTCATAAATATATTAGAGAAAAAAATCATAGGATTACCTATTACCCTGAAGAAAATTGTTAAGAGAAAATCCATTTACAGTAAAAGGAGTTCCGAACCAAATAGACTGGCAAGATCTGTAACAAAGGAATCCGTAGAAAATCCAGATAAAAAAGAGCTATTATCAATATAATATTAAAAAAAAGTTAACATATTGTGGACATATGACAAAAAGTGAAAAGTTCAAATCACCGTAATTAGCGCCTGAGGGGAGCATCATAGAATGAAGAGACCCAGTGGCGAAATAAAAGGATAGATGGATGATTTAAAGCAGGGATCTATAACTTTTTGGAATATTGCGCCAAATTAATACTGCAGAATTAATCCACTTGCCAGTGAAATCACTCATCAAGTTGTGCCTAATGTCACTCATCAAGTTGTGCCTAATGTCACTCATCAAATTGTTCCTAGTGTCACTCATCAAGTTTTGCCTAGTGTCACTCATCTAATTGTGTCTAGTGTCACATCAAATTGTGCCCAGTGTAACTCACCAAATTATGACCTCTTATGTTAGTGGCCTATCCACTTATTAATATGATTTAAGTAGATATGTTGATGTCATAGGCGCCGACTTGAAAAATGATTGGAGGTTCGGAAAATTTTAAATTGATTGGCTGGCGCATTTTTCAAAGAATTTAAGTGTAATTTAAATTTCATTATCAGATTATCTGGTACAATAAGACACCTGAAATGTTAAAATGAAGCAAATTATAGTTAATTATAGAAAAATATTTTTTCTCTAGATAATTATTTAATGCCCCCTAAATGTATACACTTTTCATTTTCTTTTACATTTTCTATGAACCCAGACAAAATGAAGAATTTTCTTTAATGAAAGGTTCAGGGAACAGGATAGAAATAATGAAAATCTTAAAGAATCGATGACGAAAAACTTTGGGCGTATACTTATGTATGCGTATATTCCTGACGAGTAAAAATATTACGGGTTAAAGGAACCCACAGTAAAATTATTGAGGATTCAAAAATCCAAAATTCCTCGAACCGAGGAAGTCGGCGCCACTGGTTGATGCATTCCTAATTCGTTAGAAGAATTGCTTTTCTTGAAAAATGCTTAGTTGGCTGGTTGGTTGGGTTTTACTGCGTAAAAGCAAAGAAGAAGATCTTTCTCCTATTTCAAGGTCGATATTTAGGTCTTTGGAAGCAGGCCTTCAAAGCAGAAAAAATATTTATATAAATCGAACAACAAGTGGAAGGTCGTGGGTTCAGGTCCCACCGAACGGAGAAATATTTATTTTCTTTCGAACGTTTCACCATCTAATCACGCCATACCATCGGCGTTGGTATCACTACGCCAATAAACGTTGATTAAGAAGAAATATTATTGGCTTCAATAAGATCATACTTCTCCATCTTTTTTCCTATATACTGAAAGGGGTATTCGAGTATAATCGGCGTTATAATAATTTCGAATATAGTATCTGAATCTGTTACTGTAGGGCGCGCTAAGCAACACGCTGTAGTGGAAAAACTTGTTCCCGTAAATTAAGGCGGGGGTTGGGGAGCCAAAGAAGCTTGAGTAGCCTGTGCTGAGCGAAGGTTTTCTTTTACCTGTTGTCGTGTGTCAGTGTATATTTATATCTCTTCAATCCAATTTCTATTCCGTTTATTATATCCATATCGTATAATTTATAGCGTGGCATGTCGGGGGATCAGGAGATATCTTCTGTCGAGCATACTTCCTTCAGAAACATGCCTTATATGAAAAGTCTTACGGGCGATTCCCCTTGAAAAAAGCCTGTTGGGTGTTTCAAACACTTCATTCCATTGGTCCTTACTCAATTTTTTGTTTGGCTGGATTAGCTTTTCATTTTTGTATCCTATTTGTTTTGTTTTAATAATTTAATCCGTTGGTTTTCAAAAACGTGCAAGAACACGCTTTGGATTTTCATATATCGTCCAGCATGTAAGTAAAATTATTTTGTGTATTTTTCAATGTTTTTCATTGTTCTCCATGTTTCAACTTAGTGCTAGCGCTGAAAGAGTGCCTAGCGCCATTCTTTTCTTGGGTGAGTTGATAACTTTTTTTTTTAATTCTTATCCATCTCTGAAATCGTTTACTTCGTGATTTTCTTAAGAGGAATGATGATTTTGATCCAGTTAATAAAATTTTTATTATTTCTTTCCGCCATTGTTTCTAAGCACTTTTGTCCATGTGGTATATGTAGCACTTTTGTCCATGTGGTATATGTAGCACTTTTGTCCATGTGGTATATGTAGCACTTTTGTCCATGTGGTATATGTAGCACTTTTGTCCATATGGTATATGTATCACTTTTGTCCATGTGGTATATGTAGCACTTTTGTCCATGTAGTATATGTAGCACTTTTGTCCATGTGGTATATGTATCACTTTTGTCCATGTGGTATATGTAGCACTTTTGTCCATGTGGTATATGTAGCACTTTGTCCATGTGGTATATGTAGCACTTTGTCCATGTGGTATATGTAGCACTTTTGTCCATGTGATATATGTAGCACTTTTGTCCATGTGGTATATGTAGCACTTTTGTCCATGTGGTATATGTAGCACTTGAGAGCTCTAAACTGAATTCAAAGGAAATCATCAAACGTCTCATGAAAGGTGAACAGATAAAATAAGACAACGAGTTTGGATAACATGGAAATGAATTGTTCAGTATAGACACTTTTGGTGAGACCGTCATTCAACTGTTTGAAGAATATAATACGTATAACAACGTTTTAGTTTAATGGCTAGTTAATTAAATGCCAATATATTGCATTGAATCTTATAATGAAGTTGTACACTGAAATATGGAATGCCGTAAAAGTGAATTTCTTCATGGGAGTAATTTCCCATGTTAATTATTACTTAATCAGGAGTAGAGGGGATGTTTCAACAGGTATAATATTTATACCACCCCTTCTTAATTTCCTGTGGTATGATATATACTATTCTTCTATATTTAACCATTAATTTAGGTAGTCAAGCAGAGATATGTGGAACTGTCTCATGGCCGACTACGAACAAAATAAAATAAATAACGAATTAACATAATTATATTTCAAACATTAATCACACAGTAACTACATAAATTACTTAAAATATCAAGTTTTGTTTCAAGTATCTAACTTTTTCCTGATCCCAGAATTAATTTTGTTATTTTTTTCACGGAAAACAAAGCTACTAGTTTCGGTAACCAATGCGAAACAAACGAAAACAGTAAAGGTGAAAGTGAGCTGTGCATTAACTAAAATGCCTGGACGCAACTGTAAATGCCCTTTCCAAATCTTTACGACTTCAGTACGTGTGATATTCTTTTGGCTGTTTCCTTCGTCCAGAAGAGTGGAAAAAAAAAGTGTATATGCAAAATAAAGTTTCGAATTTTAGAGTCAACTTTAAAATTACTGTGCACAAGATGAAAATTTGTTATAAAACAGTTATGGAATTTTCTTTGATTCGTTTCCTGTTAAATTCATTTTTTAAATAAAATTCATGTTGAATAAATTTCAATTCTTCTATAAACTTTGAAATACGACGTATATTAGAATAATATTTTTTTTATTACCACACGAAAGGCTAAAATTTTAATATAAAGGCGAAATTCATTTGTTTCGTTCTTCTGTAAATAATGTATTGACAAGCCACAAAAAAAAGGAACCCATATTCATTTATCACCTACTTACTATTCTATTTGAAACTAAATTTCAAAACCGAATTACAGGTTGAACACTTAAAGAATATTCTAATCATGTGTTTAATACAGTCATAAATATAATATATGGTTACAAATATAATTTTTTCGAATCTACTGTCCTTGAAAGGCCTAGGCCTCCTCCTTAGCGATCGTCACCCATTCTCCTCTATCCAAGACTTTTCTTCGCCATTGCCTTACTCCCATCCTTTTCAAATCTTCCTCTACTCCATCAAGCCACCTTTCCCTAGGACAAGAACCGGTTCTAGGTGTTTTGCCGCCCTAGGCAAGAATTGAAAAATGCCGCCCCCGCCGCCCTTTCACTACCATTACTCTTTCGACTAGATCTCCCTCTCTACCACCATCAACATCCAGCGGTACAACAATGTAAATCTTCTATTATACTTTTAATCATTAAACCTGCTAATTATATTTATATTTTAGACTTACATTAGTTATTTTGTAATATTAGAATATTGTGAATAGTAAAACAATTGCTACATGTTATAATTGTTTAATTTCAATATTTTATATTTTTGAAAACTGTAATATTGACGGAGTAATATTTTAAAACATAACGTTGTGTTATCAGAGCTAAATATATTAGATATAAAAGAACTTGTATGCAAAATTGAAAAATGACACACATTAAATACTTTTACATTCTTCGAAGTAAAAACTTTTTAAGTAATTCTTCCACATGCCTTTGAAAACAATTTGATGTTTCCATTTTTCCTCATTTGCTCAATTTTTTCTTTGTTTGATTTAAAATTAATTTTTTACGCCATTTTGCCGCCCTAGGCGGTCGCCTACTCTGGCCTAATGGTAGAAATGGTCCTGCCTAGAATGCCTCACTTTTCTTGTTCCTACGGAATTAGTTCTCATTATTCTCTATTAATCATAAATGTAGTATAGTATAAATATATTATAAATGTAATATATAATCATAAATATAATATATAATCATAAATATAATATATAATCATAAATATAATATATAATAATAAAAAATTTCGTAATAAACGTACAATTAATAACACATATACCAGCATATGTAAAATATCCATTCCCTAAATCAGTTCTTCCCAATTCATTAAATAAATTCATGAACGTAAACAAGATAATGTGCCTTCAGTAGACGCATTTTATTTTTGGCTTAGTGTTGTATTTTTAAGCTTATCATAATACGTAATATTAATATCCATATTCAGATACCTACCCTACTATATTTGAAGCCGAGAAAAGTTCTCTTAAATCTTAGGAATTAACCAATTACGATAAACTAAATATTTTCAACTCGAGTAATCCCATTGGCCAGTAAGATTATAGACTTCTGATGAAGTAACACAAATTGCTCACTGTCCGTTCGTTTGATTTTAAAACGTAGGAATTTTTAGAGCGAATTTCGTTTTACTCGGGTTGCCTCTATTAAATTGTCACCCCAAGCTACCGCTAACAAGGATGTATGCTCTTTTATATTTCTGGAAAAGTCTCGCCAAGAATTTAAGTAGAATCAGTGGGTTAAAGATATTACCATTATTTTAATTCATATTCCAGGGCCAGGCTTCCAAAGTGGAGAATCTGTTCATTAGAAGTCAAGCCAGAGCTTTTGTGCTGACGTATATATCAAACCTTTCAAAAGACGTTAATTACTAGCTTAGATGAAATTGCTGTCTTTAGGAGACTGTACCCAATGAAATGCCCCTCCTGGATAATTGCCTAGGTGTAGAAGATCCAAGGAACCCATAAATTCTAATTTAAATTTGCGGAAGAGAAAACGGGGATTGTCATATAATGGCAGGGAAGTTCCGAATTTAGTTATTTTCTGGGAAGAAGGGAAATTATGGTACTGGGGATAAACCATTCCTTCAAAAACTAATCCTTGTTTAGACTCTCAAGTCTTAAGCTAGATTAATAGCATTAATTTATTCACAAAAATGAAATTATCGCCCCTCCTTTATTAGTTTTTGGAAACAAAAGCGGGACATTAATTTTCCGTGCAAGAACGACAATCAATAATAGCGTATTTAAGCATCCTCTTGGCTCCGGATTGATATTTAAACTTAATTTGATATAATTAATTATTATTTTTAATTAAAATCATATGCTTTTCTTTCTCTTTTTAACAAACCATAATGATAAGCTATTTTTCTAAATCAATGGCACTACAAATATTTGATATAAGGTTCGTGCCCATGTAAATTTAAAAAAAAAAGCAAAATTTTGTTCAAAAAGCCAGAACGTTTATAATACAGTCATGGTCGTGAATATTTCAGTATGTTTATTATAGTAATAACTAGTTCTGGTATTGATTAAAGAGGTTCAAATACAGTGAGTTAATAGCAACGTAGTCGTATATGCTTCTAATACCGTTGATAACGTACAGTGTAGTATTTTTAGATCGTTGCGTTGTAAAAACCTGTAACAATGAAACATTTTGTACCCCTATACCGTAGGTTTTACATTTCTAGTATTCATTTAAAATCTTTTTAACTATAATCATACATTTCGTTGATAGGAATCTAGCCATGAACAGGGTCATGCTGCGACCTAAACTTGAATCAGCGACCTTTTAGTAATCGGTGCAACGTCATGACCACGTGACTACCAAGAAGAAGACATGTTTTTTCATGTTTCTTTCGTCATTAGCAACAAAACAAAAAGAGAACAGGTACGAAATTGCCAAAATCATCTCAAAATCTATTCAGGATGTAATGCTAAATTTCGCATATTAATTATTCATTCACAACTGGAAACGCAACAATCGCGCAATAACAATATCTTATATATTTTAATATTTCTTTTGTTTTCCTGATAAAAGACGGCCAAATCCTTCTGAAACCTACATCAAAACTGGCTTTGCAATTTTACTTCAGTCTTATAAAGTTGACTTCTATTTATAAATCTCAAACAAAACCTATTACTGAAATAAAATGACAACAACTAATATGCACATGTGTGTATAAGTGCGCGTGTGTATGTATATTTCCTGGATTTGCTTTCATACTTAGTTTCCAGCTGGATGAGATTTTATGAATTTTTAAAAAAAAATTTATCGCATTTATACTCATAGAATTTTCATAAATATTTCCTTTCATAAATTTTTAATTTGGATACCTATATTAGAAATTTTCAGATAATGATTAGTGTAAATACATATACAGTAAAATATGTTATAACGATCACAGGTACAACGAATTCATAGCTATAACGGACAAATGATTTCGGTTAGTTTAAATTAATGTGATATACGTATATGGTTATATCGAATAATGGTTAGAATGAATAACGGCTATGAAGACACCATTTTTATGCACATTAGAATCGAATACGTCTGTAATAATGGTATTTTAGTGAGTGTAGGGTTTATTACTTTGGCAATTAACGATTTCTGGAAGTTCAAAAATCGGTTCTAATTTTCGTTAATTTAAAATGTTTTCAGCTGAAAAATCGGAGGGGTTTTCAACTTGAAAATCCCTCTGATTATTGCCTGACAAAAATTATCTTTTGTAAGAAAATCCTACGTTTCTGAGAAAGTATCCAATAATCGAAGGAAAATATTCACCAATTTAAAAATTTGAAAGATTGCTCGATTCGTGAAAGGGCGATTTACAACCTTATAAAATGGAGCATTGCATCAACTTTCCCAATAATAGTGTGTTCACTTTATTTTCAAGAAAATCAGCGGTTGTCGGATTCCAAGCATCTATTATTTTTTTAAAAAAAAACACTCTTTTAGTTTTATTTTTAGTTAGAACAAAAATCTATACGTTCCTATTCTTTTAACATTACTAGATTTTAAAAAATAACAGAAATTTTTCTGTTTTCGTTATGTTTTACAATAATATGAATATTCTTTTTAATCTATGATGATCGTTGGACACTTTAATATGAAAGGAGAAACTTTATACAAAGAAAATTAACGAGGAAACTTTATACAAGGAAAATTAACTCGTAAACTTCATACAAGGAACGTTGACTCATAAGTTTTATATAGGGAGCACTAGAAACTTGATTATGAAACGGTGCTTAAGCAATGGGTGGACGAAGATGCAGAAGCGATTAAAATTGGAGAGCAAGCGGTCTGCGTATTTAGCAAGAATTTTCTCCAAACGGCAACGTATTAGTACAATCACTACTTGCAGCAATTCATTAGAATGTTCGGTCCGAACTTGAATTTACGCGAAAGTCGAAATCCGTTCTAGGAAATTTCCTACCAAATATTCCGTAATTACTTCGCAAATTCTCAACACGTTGCGAGATAGCGATAACCGACATCCCAGCATGTTCCATGCATGTTCGATTAGGAAAGGATTAGGAATCAGGCAGGCGAAAGGAGGGATGTAATTGTAAGCAAACATTTCTTGGAGACGTGTGCTATGTGCGACCAGCATTATCCTGCTAAAATATAACTTTGACAAACACAACATTTGTAGCACAATGGATCGCATGATGTTGGCAACATACCGTTGAGTCGTAAAAGTTCTGCGATGGATTATTAGAAGTGAATCTGTATCACAGGTGTATATCTCCTTTAAATAATAAAGCCAGGTGTGATGTACTTATGGTTGTGACTTGATGTGTAGGATGTGTGTGTGATGATATGTACTTGCGATTACTTATATCACTTCACTCCGATGTATAATGATAGCGTTGCCGGTGCCTTCTCTAGATACGAATTCTCGAGTCATCTGAGAGAAGCGAAAATTCTACGCTGAAACCATATGGCTCTATTCTGACATATGGAAAATTCAGAAAATGAATAAATCATATTTTTAAAACTGCGCGCTGTTCTATTCAATATGGTAAGATCTTTCCGCATAGATGCACTAAGTGCATAATTTATCTCTATGTCTTTTTCGCCAACTCTGGTTTTCTTTGCTCGCATCCAGTTAGCCTCTAACGTTCTCTCTGTTTACACTCTTTGCCGCGTCATCCTAGTTTTGCGAAATACTACGGTAACCCTTAATTTTGGTACTCAATGACAAAGTAGCATATTTAAGTATATATAAATATAATAGTATGTAAAAGTAGGGTATTTCTAAGAAATAAATGTAGTATAGAATTGTGTATTTAAACTGTACGTGTAGGGGAGAAACGTGCGATGGTGGTCAGCTGGTAATGGTGGTCAGTACGATAATTACGAAACGAAAAGCGAAACAGGTACGAGAGCAGGTAGTTACATCTTACTATATTCCTCCCTGGCCATCCGCTAGACCTAGTTTCTCAGTTATCACTAAGCATTCGAGACTGACGAAAGTTATTTATTTTTTTCGCACTGCTGATGCTAAAGTCCAGGATATAAGAGGTGAGTGCTGATTTTACGGATTTATTTAGAGTTTAACTATTTTAAAATGTTAATAAGCTATTAAGAAAAAGGTAAATTAAAGTTAAAGTAAATTAAAGTTGAAGTAAATTAAAGTTAAACACATTTGATTTTAATACTGAGTGTTCCCTTTTGTTCGATAAAGTGGTGTATGTAATAATAGTCACCTGAATGCCATTACCTGAATTATGCTTCTTTGACGAAGTTTGAGTGTATCGTTGTTTATCTGAACAATTTTACTTTGCAGATGCCATAAACACACAGCCCAGAAAGGCTAAGAAGGCTGTGCGGACTTCCGAAACACTTGAAAGCTCAGTAAACTTGTTCAAGAGGATCAGTCGATGAGAGCAGCATCAAAAGCAATGAGAACTCCATTTTCAAATCTAGATTCAAGTATGAAAAAAATAATCTGACTCAAGCCTTGGGAAACATCCTGTATTCAGTGCTGAAATAGAAAATGAAATAGCACAGGAAATGAAGTATTTGGAAAATATTTTCTACGGTTGTACTGACATTCAAATAAGAAAAATAGTACACTCATATGTAGACATGCATGATATTAAACGTGACACGTCATCAAACACACTGGGTAGAATTTGGGATCTTCCCCGTCCAATCAAAGCGCTGTTATCGAAGACTAGGAAAGATCAACATAAACCATACCCTACAATTTTGAGTTCAACATCTAGCAAAAAGGGTCTGATAGAGAAACAAAGCAAACAGGTAAAAGCAGCGAACAGACA
>QLNU02015003.1:106820885-106851415 GCA_006491805.2 Dysdera silvatica
ACCCCGCCTTCAAGTGGTGCAGGCTGAGCTTTCTATTTATGTGGCAAATTAATATTTGCTACACGGATAGAAAGGCGGAAGGGGAGGGCTAATTCACCAACCCGTCTAGCCAGCGTGGTGAAATTATGGCTAATTCCTCCATTATGTTGACACACCAGAAACCATGGCCCCTAGTCTCCAGGTGCTGGAGTGCTCCTGATCAAGGCAGCGGTCAGTGTGGCATGAAAGCAGGGGGTGCTAAGAATCACTGGAATGGCCCAGGCTGCCGTTTGTTATTGACCTTGGCTACGTTTAATGGACGATCCCTTGCTTCTGAAGCAAAACTTCAGGAATTGGAAGAGGAACTTGAAAAGATCAAATGGGACATTATAGGACTCAGTGAAGTCAGAAGAAAAGGTGAAGAGTTGGTGGAACTTAAAAGCGGACATTTGTTTTATTATAGAGGAACGGAAACTGGAAGAACAAGTGGTGTTGGCTTCTTAATCAACAAAAGAATTAAAGACTGTCTTCTGGAAGTTGAAAGTACATCAGATCGAGCAGCGAGGCTTGTTGTTCAACTAACCCAGCGATACCAACTTCAAATAGTACAGGTATATGCACCAACATCAAGCCATACCGACGAAGAGGTTGAAGAATTTTATGAAGAAATCAAAGAGTTACACGCTGTAATGATATACTGATGATATATATATAAAAGTTTTCCTCGCCCATTCTTGGCGGAAACAGGCTTTGGGACGGGCAGAGCGCCATGTTCCCAAGCCTCTTTTTACATCACTTCTTAATGTGCCATGTCTAGAAACTTCCTGACAATGTGACACGTGTTTAGGATTGTGGCTTTTTGTATTTCAATGTAGGTGTTTGGGTCAATGTTGAGTATCTCCAAATTCGTCGCAAGCGTTTTTGGTACTATCCCTGTTGCTGAGATGACTAACGGGATGATGAGGATCTTTTCCATACCCCATATATCTCGTACTTCATGTCTGAGATCTTGGTACTTGGTGATTTTCGTTGTGTAGGTTGTCTGTATGTTATTGGTGTTGGGTACTGCTATGTCGATTAAGTACGTGGTCTTATTCGATTTATCGACGAGGGTTATGTCAGGACGGTTATGTGGGACTGTCTTGTCTGTTATGATTGCTCTATCCCAGTAAAGCTTGTGTGTTTCGTTCTCATGCACGGTCTCTGGCTCATATTTGTAGTACGGGCATTTTTCTGTCAGAAAGCCAGCATTCGCTGCCAATTTCTGGTGGACTATTTTCGCTACTTGATCGTGTCTATGTTTGTAGTCTGACTGCGCAAGGATCTTGCATCCTGCCATCACGTGTTGGATTGTCTCCGATGCCGCATGACAGTGTCTGCATTTGTCGCTTTCTATGTCTTTTCTCTGGATGAATTTCTGATTGTTCCTTGTTGCGATCACTTGGTCTTGGATGGCTAGCATGAATCCTTCTGTCTCTGGCTGGAGAGTGCCTTTGGCCAGCCAAGAATTTGATGCCTTTTTGTCAACGTGTGGTTGTTGCAGGTCATTGTAGTGCCTGCCATGTAATGGTTTTCCGGCCCAAGTTCTCAGTTTCTGTTCGTTGGCTGTTTCCAGGACACGCTCTTCGGTACTACACAGGTTTAGTGGCGTGTAATTTGCATCTGCTTGTATTATGGCTTGGATGAGTGGCGATCGGGGACTCTTCAACTGGAAGTATTGCCTCTGTCTCTCTATATATATATAAAGAAAGAAAGTGTTCCAATAGGTGTTCCATATTTCAAGTAGACATTCTAAACGACCACTTTTCTAAGGGTTAATGGAGCTGATTCATTATAGACTTAGGCATCGGAAATCCTATAATATTCAATATCAATAATAAAAAACATGCTACGCTTTTAAAATTTCTAATTGAATATCTATTGTGATTTTTATCATTATTGTCAGAAATACGTTATATTTTTAAACGTTATTATAGAAATCTATTATAGTATATTTGCAAATTTTTATCGAAGAGTCACTCTATCTTTATCCTGAGAAAATACCAGTATGACCTTAAGAATTAATATCGATAATTAATTTAATACACGTTAATGGAAAATTTATTGATCAAATATCATAAATTATTCATTGAACGACAAATTAATTAAATTGATTACCCCAATCTTAATAAATTGGTATTAAAAATAATGATTTTAAAATCTAGTATGACGTTATTTTAATCCGACGAAATTGTTCACAACGTTAATCCTCCCTCCCTCCAGTGCGACCTAGTGATTCAGCGATTATGATCACCGCCTTTCAGCTAACAGGACCAGTTAGAATCTCGGCATGCATGGTTGTTTATGAATGCATCGTGATTAAGAGTTCAAATTAATACCCACCCTAGATAATCCACAGCGCATCCTTAAAATGCATAATATACAAATATGGTAATACTCGATTATGAAGACCAGGGGCGGACTGGACCACGGGCCAGCCAGCCCCAGGGCCGATGCGCCCTCATGGACGATAGGGTTCCAGCCTCCGAATAGACAAGGACTTGCGTCCTCCAAAAATCCAAGTTACGCGCCCTTTGAAAGGACCCAGTCCACCCCGATTAAGACTGTGGGTATAACGAACAGGTAAGAGTAACGAATAGGTGATTTGGCTTATTTTAATTACAGCGAATAACGATTATAGCGAAAAACATCCTCTGGTCCCTTTACATTCTTAATAACCGAGTTTGTCTGTACGTCCTCAATAATCCACAGCGCATCCTTAAAATGCAGAATATACAAATACGGTAACACACGATTATAAGGACCAGTGGCGGACTGGACCACGGGCCAGCCAGCCCCCGGGCCGATACTCCCTCATGGACGATAGAGCTCCAGCCTCCGAATAGGGAAGGACTTGCGCCCTACGATTATCCAAGGTACGCACCCTTTGAAAGGACCTAGTCCGCCCCGATTAAGACTATGGGTATAACGAAGTCATGGCAATAACGAAAAGGTGATTTGGCTTATTTTAATTACAGCAAATAACGATTATAGCGAAAAACATCCTCTGGCCCCTTTACATTTTTAATAACTGAGTTTGCCTGTATGTCCTCAATACGCATTAGTTTTTAGTTTTTAAACACACACACGGTAACCAGCTGTCAACGCACTTGTCAATGACAAAGTCGATTACAGAAAAGGTCAATGAACTCTGACTGACTGACTGCCAGTCGGAGATCGGTTAACTCACGAGCTCAGTGTACATAAGATCAGTAATTTGTGGAGAACAGGGGCAGCGTGACAAATGACTGGCATCACCACAATTTCCATATGCAAGTAATGTTATAATAATTATTGCTGATACAGCATTAATAACACATTAGTAAATACAATTAGCACAGTTAGAACAATTTATTGTAGCTTGAAACTCGCTTTAAACTTTTGGTGGCTTTTTCGCTATCTTCCACAGAAGCGATCTTAACAATAAACGTTGAAGCTTCCACAGAATTTTATTGTCGTGAATATTATAATTGGGTTAATAATATTATTTAACAAAATATTTTTATGATTATGACAAGGTTATTTTTGAACACTGATTTACTATTATTTTTATATATAAATTTAGCCTCAACTCAAAGATAAATGAGTATAAATAAAAAGGAATGCAATGAATTTTTATAACCTTATGAAATTATTATAAAAATAAAACAAAATTCTTATAAAAAATATTTTTTTAAATATGTATACATTATCTTTTTGTATTAACTTTAATATAAACACTAGAATTTTTCGAAAATTTTACTTTTTATTTAAACATTGACAACATAAAACCGAGTTTGGTTTAAGGATAAATTCGAAAAAAATCTCATAATATTCCTTTCAAAAAGATCTACAAGTCCTAAATAAATATAGTTTAAACTATTAAAACTTTTAAATTTTCTTTCGTAGTTTCTGAAAGTCATCAGAAAATGACAGAAAACTTACATAATACTTTAATAAAAATCAACTTTAGAGAATAGAATATAAAAGATATGCGAGTAATCACAATGAAATTTATGCCTGTTTTTTTTTTTCGTACATTAGCAAAATATAAAGCATAGTGCTATGGTACTTTAAAAATTGCTTTGTTGATAATTAATTAAATGAATTGAAAGGAAAAGAACAAAAGAACGTTGATTAAATAATAACAAATTACCTTGTAAATAATTATGAATTACAGTGAAAATCGTTTATAACGACGCCGGTTATAGTTAACGACCAACCGCATACAACGACAAAATTTTTATAAGAAGTTTGGTTTGCTATTCTACTCCATACTAAATATATCGGTTATAGCGACATCGTATATAACGACGAAACCTGCTATAACGACGGCGATTTTGTAGTCTACGTAGATTCTAACTAGGGAAACTCGTATCGGATATAACGACGCGACTTGACAGTCATAAAGCAGAACCACGTGGGTTAGTTATTAAAATTTAAAGTTAGTTATCAAAATTTAAGCGTTATTTTAATCTTGTTTATTTACAAATGTCCGAGAAATTTTTATTACTGCTAAACCTGAATATTAAAGATAGTGAACTTAAAAAGTGATTTATTAATTGAATATCACGAGGGTCATATTCTTAAAGGGCCCATTCTATTTTTTCAGTGTAGAGCCCACAAAACACTTTAACCGGCACTGTTCTGAAGTCATTAGTATAATAAAATACTATTTATTACATTTGTTTTCTAGATTATATACTTTAGTCATATTTTCTACAATTTTTTCAATTTAAAAAACTAAGAAAGTACTATGTTTTTAGTGTGGTTATAAAACATAATATAAACGGAAATTAAATTCATTATAATTAAGTATATTTTTATTTAATTTTGAGATCAAAAAGTTTAATACTTTTTGCTGTCAAAATAATATATAAAACTCTAGAGTGCATTACTATAGGCTACTATATCGTTTATAACGACCGAATTTTCACGGTCCTTTGAAGGTCGTTATAACCGATTTTCACTGTAATAATGAATTAAAAATAAAATAGTTTAAGGCGAGCGGTGCCAAGTTCTCAAGTCTACCTTCAGTGTGAAAATATTTTTGTATGTTTCATTCTGGTGCCAGGTTTAAAAATTTTCTGACTGTTCGGCAGGTGTTTAATATTGTTGCTTTTTGCATCTCAATATATGTGTTTGGTTCAATTTCAAGTGTCTCCAAGTTCTTTTGGAGTGTGGTTGGTATTATACCTGTTGCTGATAAGACAAGAGGGATAACGTTTACCTTATCCATGTACCACATGTCTTTAATTTCCTACCTTAAGTCTTGGTATTTAGTCATTTTTGTGGTGTATGTGTTCTGAATGTTATTTGTGTTGGGTATTGCTATGTCTGTGATGTGTGTGGTTTTCTAGTTTTGTCAATTAGGATTATGTCTGGTCTGTTGTGTGGTGTCGTTTTGTCCCTCATAATAGCCCTATCCCAGTACAATTTGCGTGTTTTGTTCTCTAGTATTGTTTCTGGTTCGTATTTGTAGTAAGGATTCATGTTGGTTATCAGCTTGATTCTGACAGCAAGTTTTTAGTGAATTATTTTTGCCACTTGGTCGTGACGGTATTTGTAGTCTGTTTGGGCAATTATCTTACAACCTGATATTACATGTTGTATTGTTTCAGATGTTAAGTTACATTGTCTGCATTGTTCATTTTCTATGTTCTTCCTCAGGATATATCTCTGGTAGTTTCTTGTTTTTATGGCCTGATCCTGAATTGCTATCATGAATCCTTCCATTTCTGGTTGTAGGGTTCCTTGGGTTAGCCATGTGTTCGAGATTTTTTTGTAGATGTGGTGCTGTTGAAGATCATTATAGTGTCTGCCATGAAGTGCTTTGCCTGCCTGTTCCTTCAGTTTCTTTTCAATGTGTACGGGTGGTATTTCTTTGTCGGTACTGAGACTTGATGTGTGAGGGGTATCTGCGTCTACTACTGCTTGCATGAGAGGAGACTGCCTGCTCTTTTCAAATAAATACTGCCCCACGTTATGGATTTGCTTCTCATGGAGATCTTTCAGGTCGATTTGTCCTCGTCCATCATCCTCTAGAGGGAATAGTTTTTCTTTGGGTTGTTGACGGATGTAGTTGTCTGTATTTTGTTTGTATGGTTCTCATTACCCGTTGTAGATCCTCTAGTTCTATGTTTGACCATTTGATGATTCCAAAAGGAGTATGTTAGTACTGGGAATGCAAAGAAGTTAATTGCTTGTGTGATGTTCTTGCTATTCAGCTTGATCTTCAATATTGTTTTTAGCCTGTCCTTGTACATTTGTGTGAGCTTTGTCCTGACTAGTTTATGTTCTTGTCTTTGGGCCTGCATTATTCCTAGATATTTATATGTTTCATGTTCTTGCATGGTTTCCATTATTCCTCTGTTATCCAGTACAATCTCATCTAGTTTCATTTGTTTGGCGCCTCCAGGTATTTTACATTTATCCAAACCAAACTCCATCTTTATGTTGTTTGAAAATGCCGCTGTAATTTGGATCAGGTAGCGGTGTTGAGGGATAGACGGTGCATATAACTTTATATCGTCCGTGTACATGAGGTGTGATACCTTCTGGAGGTTTTTCTTGGCTTTTTTGATCATGTGGCCATAGTTGCTCTTACTTAGCATTCTTGATAGAGGGTTTATTGCTAGGCAGAACAATTGGGGGCTAAGGGTATCCCCTTGGAATATGCCTCTTCTAATAGGTATTTCGTTGATTAATAGTACTTTGTTTTGCTCTCTGAGATGTATTGTAGTTCTCCATCTCTTAATGCTATGCTCCAGAAATCTTACTATGGTTGGGTGTATTTTCAGTTTGATAGTTCAGTTGGATGTATTTATGTTTTCAGGATCTCGATTAGCCACGAGTGGGGAACTGAGTCGAAGGCTTTCTTGTAGTCAGTGTAGGCAGTATTAAGGTTTCACTTTTGTTTCTTGTCTTGTTCTAGGATCACAGAGTCAATTATTAGTTGTTTCTTACACCCCAGTTTGATTCTCTGGCATTCTCTCTGTTCCTCAGTCAGTGTGTTATTTATGTAACAGTGCTGTCCTATTTTTTCGGAGATGCATCCTGTAAGGATTTTATAAAGGGTGTTAAGGCATGTTATTGGCCTGGATTTTGCTGGGTTTTTCGTGTCGGTCTTTCGTTAGTAAGTGGTCCTTTAGGTAGAAAATCCGGCATTTTGCTGGGGTCTTCCATTATTGATGTTAATTCTGTTGCCATCTGTGAATGGGTACTTGTAAACTTCTTATACCAACAGTTTTGGATTTTGTCCACACCTGCTGCTTTCCAGTTGTGTGTTTTTCTGATAACTTTTTGAAATTCTTCAGTGATAATTTCTTCATGTTCCATTCCTGTTGTGTACTTTCCTGCTGTTCTTGCTTCCTCTGTCCATGCAGCTTTGTAATGTTTCACTTCGTTGGACCAAAGCGATTTCCAAAACTCCTCAATTTCTGTTGTCAGTGGAGTTTCATTTTGTTGCTCATTTTGGGAGCTTGTAAGGGTTCTAAAGAAGGTTTTCTGATTTGTTGTGAACGATTTGTACTACTGTGCCTTTCTAACAGCGCTTTCTTTGTATCGCCGTAGCCTTTTGCTGTAAGCACTTAGTTTCTGCTTCAGGGTGTCAAGGTATTTGTTGGCATGATTATTATGCTCTTCGTGTTTTATGTGTATTTTAGCCTTCCTAAACACGTTTTGCTCTGTTAACTAACTTCTTTTTACGGTTTCCCTGTATATATTGTGTTATCCTTCCGATATGTCCTCGTAATTCACTTATTTTATTCTCTAATCTGCTTTCCCGTGGTGGAGCTTTGCTTGCCGCAAAATTTAAGGTTGGGGCTCTAATTTCTAGTCCATTGGTTCTTGTTGCTGCCGCAGCTGCAAGATGATAGCAATGTAATTGAAGCTGCAAGCAAATAGGTGTGTGAATATCTAAAAATGTGCCATGTTCTTTCAAGTATTCTGATAGGACATGCACATTTAAATTCACCAACGCTTTTCAAAGTTTTCGTGTTGGTTGCTGCTTTGGTATAGCAGGTCTTGCAGTTGGGTCCATACCTGAAAATTCTACAATGGCTCTGTAGATTTCCTCGGATACTTTATTCAATTCAATGTCGTGTTCAGCTATGCTGTGTTCTGCAGTCCCTGTTTCCCTTGTCATATCTTGTGCATTTACTACTACATTATTTATCGCAAGTGTTGTTTCCCTTGTCCCATTTTGGTAGTCCTTTTAAGTTGACCCTCTGCCCAAACTTTTTGCTACTTCTTCCTACAGCGTTTGTAGTGTGGTTTGGGGAATGAAATTTCTTAGTACTATTGCGCGACGTTGATATGCAACTCTCTATTCGGTAACATTAAGATGGGGGTATTATTGAATAAATTTTTTGTATAGTGCTTGCTTATATGTTGTTAAATTTGTTTCAAGTTGGATGACTTCATAGTATGTGCGTATTATGTGCATATTCATTTCTGTTGACCAAGAAATGCGCTGGCGTGGCTTTCCTACTTTGGTGGTTTCTCCTTAACTGGGTAGCAAAGCACTGTCAGCAGCCTGTGTTATAGCTGCCATACTGCATTGGGTACTGTTATTTCCTTCAGTATTTCCAATGGGAGAGTTTCTCGTGTTTATCGGACGAACTTCTCTACCTAAAGTCCCAGCGCGGTTCTGATTGCTCTGCAGAACCGGTGCAGCGTTTACATCAATATGTTCGTCGTTCATCCTTTCACGGAGGTAACCTCTATTCGAAGTGTCCTGGTGTTGTGGGCCTTCAGCTGAACTTTATATGATTATAGCCGGTTACAAGTTCAGTCTCCATTTTTCTTTATTATATTATCTTCATCATACGTATCCTGTCGGGGTTCATACAGGGTTTTTAATGGGGGTTCTACAGTTCCCAAGAGTGTAAATAAGAGAAAGAAAACATTTTTTGCGTCTTTGATTATCGCTAAGTAGGCTGGGCTGTTGACTAGAATCTTAGAAGAGACTCGAGGTTCCTGTGGTTGTCCGCATCGGCATGGGTAAAAGCTCCCATCCGTATCCAGTGCATGACGTCATTCAAAATAAAAGTGCCATCTCCGTTTCGTGTCAATCACGGCTTCAGTCATGGCGTTTCCACGTATCACTGCGCTTAAGGGCGTAGCTTGCCAAGAGTCCAGGCGGTATGGGGAAACTAGCATCTATATCCTGACATGAATCTCAGGAAAATGATGCATTGCGCATGCCCACGGACTTTGTCGGATTGTCGATGCTTCTGAATCTTTCCTTTGTGGGGTGGTACAAGAATTGCGGAAACGTCAGACTTCGACAAATGCGCTACGACTATAATCGTAAACAGAGAAAGACTCGTAAATTAATGGTAACGTTTTATCCTGCTATGAATCCCAACACAGAGAAGTGCTTAGGAGCTGAACAGCCGCCCAAGGCCGACAAAAAAGTGTAGCTCAAGTACCAAGAAATTAGTTTTGTTTTGTCAAAGCGTGTTTTTGGGCCGCTAAAATCTGTTTTGCCTAGGGCTGCTAAAATCTGTTTTGCCCAGGGCCGCTAACACCATCAGCCCAGCCCTGCCCAACGTAACACTTTTTGCTAAGGAGTGCTAGTGTGAAAGTTATTGTGTGATTATGATGTGACTGAAAACGTAAGTAGATTCCCGTGATGTTTACAACTAAGAGTTAAATATAGCATAAATACGGGTGACAGTATAGAACACGTAACCCAATGCTTTTTTCCTCTTGAAAAGAGTCAAAAGTAGTTAAAAATGGGCTTCTGACGTCATAGACTCAAACTCCCGAAACCTTCCCCTGACTACGGTACTCTGCATCGAAATCCCTTTTTGGATTCACTTCTTACAGTGGCAAAGAAACTCGGTAAATATTCACGTTAATTTGTATTATTATCGTAGTCCCAATGCATAGGCGTAGAGTAGGGGGTTAAATATAACGTAAATTGGATGGGGCAAAGAAAAAACTCAAAATTGTATGGAGGAAAATACGATTTTGCCTCCTTTCTAAAAAAACTGGGGGCGGGGCAAGAGCTCCTACCAGATTACGCCAATATTCTAAGGTACGTATTCAATGGAATGCATTTACAAATTCAGTCACATCGTAACACGCATTAAAAAAAGAAGGAAAATGCCTAACACATTGGGATCCATAGCAGGATAAAACGTCAACACTAATTTACTATTCTTTCTCTGCAGTGGTGTAGTCCTAAAACAAAAAGTAACCTAGTTCTCTTTTGAATCGGGGGGATCCACGGGGGGATCAGGGAACCCCCTAACCAGTCAACAGCCCATTAATCTGATAGGGACAGAAATTATTATTATGTATGGTATTGGCGTACGCAGGGGGTGTTGATGGGGGTTGTAACCCCCCATTGCAATGAAATTTTGTATATTTAACATAGGACTATGTGAGTTGTAGCTCTGTAACCCCCCCTTACGGATTTTCTGCATATGCCTATGATGCATGGGTTGTTGAGCCAGCATTGCAAGACCCCCCCCCCGACCAAATGCCCGACACTGCCTACAGTATATAGCTTCGGGGTATATAAGCGTGAAATAATAATACCGTGATACAAACGCATGTGCCCAGCCGAACTAAACCAGGAATGACCTCTGAAGTGAGCTAATAAAATAAAGAAAAAAATTGAACAAGATAGCCAAAATTCCACCTTTTCGCCCTTGTCGCCTCCGTTATGTTAACCAACACATTGTGGCTTTTATTATTCGGAACGCAGTTTATGACACGTGTTCCAAGCTGTAATTTCGTTTAAATTCCCACGATTCTTAGTTGATTTATTCAAAATTTTAGGGTCATTGCTCTAAAGCAATTTTCTTAATAAAATTGTAGAGCCACATATTTTTTATTTACAACTTGAACAGAATTTTGTTTGTAAAATGTATGATTTCCTAAAACTTTGCCCTAGCGCCGCTAGGCTGCACTAGGCCTCGACTATACCCCTGTTTTTCTGTTTACGATTATAGTCGTAATGCATTTGTAGAAGTACGACGTTTCCGCAATTCTTATACCACCCCCTTAGGTAAGGCTCAGGAGCATCGACAATAAAGTCCATGGGCATGCGCAATGCATCATTTTCCTGAGATGCAGGCCAGGATATAGATGCTAGTCGTGGGGGGATGTCTTTTCCTCAATTCAAAATGGCGATATAAACAAACAGTTTTTGATAGCAAAGGAAATTGTTTTTGTCATGATAGTATAGTGAAAGGTGGATCTGTTAAAGAGGAAATGTTGTCGTATTAAAAGCTGGCTTACCCCATTTCATCGAGTTGCGCGGACAGAGTGGACATGAGCGCCCATATGGGGGGCAGGGAGGGGCTCGGGTCCCCCCTTAGCCGTTCAAAAATTTGATTTCCCTGATTCTGATGTGCATTTACTTTCAAAAGTTTTACAGTCACATTTTAAAATAAGGTACTTTTTAGCTCATTACTAATTGTCAAGCAGTATCAATTATTTTTGTAGCGTTTTGGTATCTTGTACATTCACTAAAATTCTTGACAGCTTTGAGAAGGAGGTAATAATTTTTCTCAGACCCCCCCTAAAAATACTCTTAACGTTTCCCGCCCTCCATAAGTACTCATATGGGCACCGCGATGATGCTTTCCATTTATATCCCTTACGCAGCACTCCAACGTTGTTTCAGCTCCTGGCCTCATACAAGCACGCACACTTTCAAAATTATTATTATTATTACACAATTATTATTATTATTATTATTATTATTGCAGCAGTTTTTGTGGATCTCGCGTTGAATCAAAGGACACTGAGATTGGGATCCATAAGTCGTTAAAGATTTAGTTTCGTTTTAAATTTCATATATTTTAAAAATCTGTTGCCTTTCAATAAAATAATTAAAACTTAGTACTAACTAAAAACACACGTTTCTCTTAAATAAATACATTTCAAATGACCCCGTATTTTGAAATATATATATATGATTATCCAAGAGAAAGATTCCTGTGTAGAAAATATAGATCAGTTCCGTGTAGAAGATAATCCAGTGCAGAAAAGGAAAGAAGTGTTTTGTTGTGAAACATTGAAACTGCTGAAGTTCCATCCATTGAAACCTTTGAATATGAAGAAATGTTCTTAATCTACGAAAGCCTGTATAGTACAAATTAAAGAACTGCAAAAACGAGAGTTGGAGGAAGGTACGTTGGGGACTTAGAAAAACTTTGAAAAACTATCCTTACAAATTTTTTTCTGTCCACATAAAGGCACAGAGAAAACATCGTAACCAATAATCTCCTTTTGGAGGAATGCAATTTCTTTCCAGTGTCTAGAAAGATTGTTGGTTCTTTTTCAATCATACCAAGTTTGATAGTCCGTGAAAAACAACCTTCAGCAAGTTTTTTGGAGACAAAATGTGATTTTCCGAAATTACTTTAGTTATCAGTGAATGCTTTTTCTCGGATTAAGTTACTTAAGAGGTTTAATGAGCAGATTCTGTTAAAAGCAGCGGTGTTTTTTTGGGGTAAGATTGCGAGCAAAACTTTGCTGATTTCTTACGCTTATTTTTAATCAACTAATGATTCAAAGTTCGGAACTTGGTGCAAGTAACAAAGAATTTTAGCTTTCGAAGTTTCAGGTTTAAAAGTCTAAAACTTTGTTTTTGCGTTTATCGAAATTTTATTTTACTTACATTTGAATATTTATTAAAAATTCTTAGCTGTGTGGCAATGAATATAAACTCCTATCCTAAATTAAGGTCACACACAATGTTATTTCATTGGGAGAGATACATTATTAAACTCTCTAACTTTTTTTTTTCTCTAACTTATTAAGCTCTTTAACTTTTGATGTGATTTATTTACAAAAAATCATTTTGAATAATATTAAAGAGATATAAACACTTAACAGAATTACAACAAATCATTTTTTTTTCAATTTTCAAGTATCCCATGGAGGAGGATCCACGATCAAAAATGATGCAAAAATTGAAGATGGAAAACAAAAAATTCGTAGGAAACAGATTTGGGATACCAAACTTACTTACATAAACATCAACGATCATTTTCAAATAATTTTGCATATTTGTGTGAGAAAATTTGTTATTCTAAATCAGTTTTTTACAAAATTTCGTTTTTGACTTTCAATGTTTGCATTAATTTTAATCATAGATTCTCCTTCATATAAGATGCCTGAAAAAAAAAACTAATTTGTTGGGATTCTATGAAGTGTTCATAATTCTTTAACTTTTTATAAAAATTTTTTTGTAAATAAAGCACATCGAGAGTTAAAGAGCAAAATTTATACCTCTTCCACTTAAATAACTTTGAGTATAACCTTAATTTTGAACACGAGTGTACATTTTTGTAAGTGACTCCTCGTCATAGGAAGAATGGTCTTAGCGACGGCGATTAAATCAAATCAGTTTTCGGTTGTGTCTAAATTCTTTAGCTTTTAGACTAGAGTCTTTAAATTTTGATCTACAGGAGTCTAAAAATAATCCCACCATGCCCCAAGCTGAAATAGAAATAGCGGTCTTTGTGTAACTCTGGCTCTGTAGTGGCGCAATGGTACCTTATTCACCCAATATGCCTTTCGGATTTGACTCTCAACCATGCCAAAAAATTGTTTACAAACTAACAGCTCACTGTAGTCATGGGGTTGGTTCCCTAACTCTTAGGAGGTTCGGGTTCCGCGGGAAAATGTAGATCAGCTGCTTAATTGTGACATGACAGTAAAACCTTCCTCTATCGTCCCATTTACCCGGGTTCGACTCCCAATGTCATCGTGGAATCCATGCCGTGCTTTTGCCCACCGTAGACTGAGGCTTGGTTTTCTTAGCAGCAGTGGTTCACATTCCTCAGAAAACTGTAGGTACCGGCGTAGCATGACCTTTGCTGTACTTGCGCCATAAAAACATGGATTTATGCTACACTTACCGAGCCCAAACTCTACAACAACTATACTACTAAGGCCAGCCTTGCGATGTCTTGTTTGTTTGTGGTTTTACGGCTCAAGGACTACAATGGTCATACTGCGCCGGGATTTACTGTTTTCCGGGGAATCCGAATCTTTGGACCTACAATTATCCGAGGAATCCGAACCTCTTAAGGCCTAGGGAACCAAACCCCGGACTACAGTGAGCAGTGTGATCTTTATGAGATCTCTGAGTAAGCGTTCTTTGCACTGTTGGGAGTCGAACCAGCGCCCCCTATATTGTCAATGTAGTATATATCAATGTAGGGGGTGTTGGTCGAACCCGAATTAACGACGCACAATGCGAACGCGTGACCACACTATGCCACCGCAGGGCTTTGTCCAATCTGCATGTCTTATTTTAAGGACATAGAATGTCTTTAAATGGGGGGTTCTTCCTAAACGAAGTAATTATACATATGGATAAATCATCACACACACATATAGATAATATTTTAGGCGTAACCATAGTCGTTGAGAATGAGCGATTGTTAAGGAGGCCCGGGTTCTTTAAGGACTATAACACCGAAAAAGAAGCATAGGAAAACATAATCGTTGATTTAGATTGCATATTATGTTGATTTTCTTTTTGTCTTGCCTTATATGAACTGACAGGGAGAAAGCCATGCCCACTATACGGATACTAACAAGGCTGTCCTGAAGAAAATTATTGAGAGTATGCGGTGCTGTCTTAATTAAGGAGTATTGAAATTGCGGGGTAACTCTGGACTTGGTGACCTCATCGCGCCGAGCTGACTGTCATTTGACTGGTCGTCTATTGTCTATCCAAGCCCAAGGTGGTAGTTGCCACCAGTGGCGTAGCGGGGAGATACTACCGGGGGCGAAAGTCCCAGGCGCAAAATTTCAATACTGCACTGGTGAAAGGGAGTGCTAAAGGGTTTTAGCGGGCGCAATACTTAACTGGCGCTGGCAACATACGCTACGCCGCTGGTTTCCACTTTCATCAGTTTTTCATTCCTCTCCTAGTCGTACGCAGGATATTATTTTGAGGCTTGGGGGGTTCAGGGGGTTTTCCTAATTTCCTCATTTGTTTCCATTCAAGTTTGTAAATGACTAGCAAAAAAAAGGCTGAACTTTGTTGAAAGTTGCCCAAAAACCAGCAAATACAAAAACTTTTTTGAGATCTTGAGAGTATGCTGCGCATACTCTGTACATTTCAAAACGTTTTGTAAGTACCCGGCGCATACAGCGCGCGTACCCTTTGGGAACAGCCTTATATATTAGTATGACACGGCTGGCTGACTTAGGTATCTTAGTGACAAGAACGGTGTTGATGGTGTCCGAAGATTGCTGATTCGACTCCAGAGTTGTGGTAGTGGTCATCTTATTTTTTATGGTATTTGTTGGTCAAGGTATAAAGACGCTAATCTCGAACCAGATATCATAGATGCGCCGAAAACGCGATTTTTTTTTTTTGTACTCCTCTACAATTTCCCGTCTCTACCGAATGTGATTTCTCTGTTTATGAATATGAGTTCAAGAAATATTGCATGAGTGACTAGTCTAGGTAGCTCAGTGGTTCGAGTCCAGCCTTGGACGTCCTCAAGCTTTTTTTCTGGCTCATATAAATCAATGTGAAATTGCTATTGCTTGAGCCAAAAATCGTTTAAAAAACTAACTAAAAATAGTCTCCTGATTATATCACAATTTCAAGATTATTTGAATTTTACGGAGCAAGAGTAGAAGACGTTATGCTGCTCTAATATATCCTAGTTTTAAACGAAGACTATAAACGGACATTAACGTATTGCAAATAATCTTCATATGCTAAGCATGACCTTTATCGACCTTGTGCCGTAAAATATCAAATGAGCAATTCAAATTTTGACTTGACCTTTGCCGCCCTTGTACCGTAAAACATAAAATGAACAATTCAAATTCGGAGCATGATCTTTGCCGCCCATGCACCCTGAAGCACAAAATAAACAATCCAAATCCCAAGCATGTCTTTCGCCACACTTGCGCCCTAAAGCGCAAAATAAACAAATCAAATTCCGAGCGTGACCTTTGCCGCCCGTGCGACCTAAGCACAAAATAAACAATTCAAATTCAGAGCGTGATCTTTGCCGCCCATGCACTCTAAAGCACAAAATAAACAATCCAAATCCCGAACGTGTGTTTTACCACCCTTGCACCCTGAAACGCAAAATAAACAATCCAAATTCCGAGCATGATCTTTTCCTCCCTTGCGCCTTAAAACATCAAATGTGCAATTCAAATTGCGATACATCGTTTTATGACACAGATTAAACTTCATGTTATTAAATAACCATTTTCCCGTCCATCAGAATTAGCAGTGAAACTTGACTCTTGAAATTCAAATTTCTCTGATGAATGTAGGATTAATAGCTACGTATGTACCATTGTACGTATGTATGGTGTGTATTAATGTACCTAGGTGTGGGATGAGCACTTTACAGTTACAGAAATGTCTATGCCGACGTTTACAGCGGTCCTTGAAAAAATACGGTCACACCTCAGGTATTGGAAAGGTACTTTCTTCATATATTATAGCAGGGAACATTAAGTACGTCACTGGTCCCATGTCGACATTTTAACATTATGAATGGTCAGCTATAGGGGGCCGTTCAAGTATTACGTAAGCACATTTCTGGACATTTAATATTCCCCTCCCCCTCATAAGAAAAAATAAGAAAATTTCCTGCACCCTTCAAGCTTACGTAAGATTTCAGTTCTCAAGTTTTTTGGCATGGGTGTTCGAAATAAGAATGCAACGTGTGATGCAAATTATAATACTTATTTACATTTTTATTGTAATATTGAGCACTTATTAGTAAGTTTGTTATAATATTAAATGCTTATTTATAAATAGGGTAGAGTCCAAGTATTACGTAAGCAATATTTTGGCCATTTTATACCCCTCCCCCCTAGTAAGCAAAAATTAACATTGGCTAACATAGGAAAATAAAACCAACAGCACCCCCGTAATATGCTTACGTAATACTTGAGCTTTTAATTATTTGTTTTAATTAAATTGTATTGTTATCGTAGCTTTCCGTCTTGTAATTATATATAGTAGTTTTGTAATAAGATTCAGTAACCTATTGAGGAGATCCCCAAAAATTAAAAAAAAACTTCGCATAAGAGGAATTATTTTGAAAATAATTCCA
This sequence comes from Dysdera silvatica, assembly GCA_006491805.2. Taxonomy (NCBI): domain Eukaryota; kingdom Metazoa; phylum Arthropoda; class Arachnida; order Araneae; family Dysderidae; genus Dysdera; species Dysdera silvatica. Next base: position 106,837,961 of record QLNU02015003.1, read on the forward strand.
TTTATCGGGTGGGCATTAAATTTTGGGCTTGCACCGGGTACCATAATACTTCTAATCCGTCTTTGCAAAAACCCTAGCTTGAAATTAAGTGGCACTGAACTCTTCTTCGTTTTTTCTGCTGCTGCGTAGTCCTGGGTTTTATTGTTCAAAGGTTCGGATCCCTCGGTAAACTGTGGGACTTGATGCTCTCCTGACCTTAACCGTCCTTACATAAAAAAAATATTCAAACCAAATTTTTATAAAGCTCTCTCTCACACACATATTTAATTTGATGTTAAGCAAAGATCTTTAGCAACAAAAGTTCACGAAATAAACAGCTGATGGCTCAAACCCTGACAAAAAGTTACTAACAGATTTATACATGTTATATGCATAAACTCTGGGCAAAAATAATTTTAATGTCTACACAAATTAAAGGACTGATGACTGTGTGGGAAAAGAAATAGCGAGAAAGTAATTTTACTGCCTATACAAATTAAAAGACGGATGTCTGTGTGAAGAAGCAATAGCGAAAAAATAATTGCTCTCTATACAAATTAAAGGACGGATGACTATGTGGGGAAAGAAATAGAGAAAAAATAATTTTACTGTCTATACAATTTAAAGTACGGATGAATGTATGGGGAAAGGAATAGAGAAAAAATAATTTTACTGTCTATACAAATTATGTATATAAGACTGTGTGGGGAAAGAATTGACGAAAAAATAATTTTACTGATTATACAAATTCAAGAACGGATGACTTTGTGGGGAATGAAATAGCGAATCAGTTAATAACAATGGGAAAGAAAATATAAAAAATAAACGCAGAAAAATTACTCAATTTTTAATGTTTATGGTGCAAGGATCGTTAAGGTCGTGTTAAGGCAAGACCTTAACGGTTTTCCGAGCAATCCCAACCTCAGTCCTCAAGAAAACAAAACCCATAAAGTAGAGAAACCATTCTGTGTTGCATATACGGATCAATGACTTCCTTACTTCTTCCTTCCTTCCTTCCGTCCTTCCTTTTTCAAACCCACCCACCCATCCGATACAACGGAAAAATTATGCCCTTAACCCTAGTGTGGCCGTGTGGTGGAGGAAGATCGAACTTTTTCGTTTCTTGCATATATTTTTATTCTTCAAAAACAAAAAACTTTTACTATATATTAATTATATTAGCATTTTATAGTAATGATATTAACACTATGTAGCAATTATATTAAAATTATATAATAATTAAAATATATAATAATTAAAATATATAATAATAAATTATATCATAATTAAAATTATATCATAATTAAAATTATATAATAATTATTTATTGTTTAAAGCCTTAAAGTAATAAAAATATAATAAAAAATCTTAAAAATTAGAGTAAAAATAACGAAATTAACATAAAGGGTAGGTACAGCAACTTTATACGAGACGCACCTACACATATTATAAAATCAATGTGACCGTTCTAGTGTTATCGTAATGTGGGCTTCTACAATAGAAATGCTACTTGTTCACTTTGCAGGCTTCCTTAGTTGTTGCCACTAAGAATACCAAAGAACTCAAACTTTATAATTACAGTTTCTAAAATTAGCAGCATGATAAACTGTTTCCTTTGTTCTTCTCATGTCATATAAATCAATATGACAATTCTAGAATTATCATAACACTATTTATACGTGATGAAGCACACACCCCAAATAAGTTTAAAATAATTAATTCTTTCAAACATGGAAAGTTTGAAACCTATATTATTTTTTAAATTAAATATAGCTTCAAATTTGAACTCTTCAGAATTTTCAACTAAACTGCTTTGTTTTTACTTTTGCGTTAACAAATGCCTTTCTTTTTTTAATCGTCTGAATGCTTTTATCTCAAATTACCAGTCGTTTATTATTTCGCTCAAAGCGCTAATCTTAGTTTGCTTTTGAAAACATAGTTTTAGTGTATGAGACATTTTGAGTTATTAATCTTCTGAACGAAATGTTCGATGGTAAAAACAAAATATCAAACTCAGTAGCAAATTGTTTATGAAGTGCTAAAGAACCACTAATTTTCAACGAGGTTGAATGAAATAAATAAAATACCTCTTTTTGAAAATTAGCGAAGGCGTATGCGCATTTTGTTAATTACTGTCTCGTTAATGATGGGTTGTCGCTAAATTTATCAAATTATTTTTCCATAAAAATCTTTTCCAAATGTTATTAATACTTCTGATTTAATTGTTGCATCGCATCGAAACGGGAATAAATTTTCGTTCTTCAAAAGGCGACTCTGGCAGGTTGATTAAGGTGAAACGAAGATTTTTTATATGCATTAATCACAGAATATTAGGGATATTGTGGTTTTGAAGGGAAAAGGTGGTGATATACAATTTAGCCATCACTGGAGATCGATATCAATATTGGTATAGTCCGCTCGCGCAGACTTGACGTCCGATCCCGTTACCAGACGGGTTGTTCCATTGCAGTTTAGGGAAGGGCGTCTTGCCGTAACTGGTTTTTCGCGCGCAAAAAAAACAGTTCCAGCATGTGGCTCAATGCAGAACGCTTAGTATAACCCTGAATGAAACAATTCAGCAAGAGATAAATGGAAGTGCATTATGACTTTTGATGAAGCATGAGTTTACATAAATGACTGCAACAAAAAAAATTTATTTACTGTGGAAAACGCGGAGAAAAAGGTCTACAAACCTGGTTCCGAAAATGCAAAAAAAGTTTTAGGGTCATTCCATACCAAGTGAACCAAAGTTTTAGAGCTTTTAAATCTCGCCCTCTTGGATTTTTTTCAAATTTGGCTCATTAGATGTACTGTCAGAGATAGTATAAAATTCAAATTTTTAGATTTTAACTGCAGTATTTTTTAAATTATAGGCCTCTGAAATCCGGAAAAAAGCACGATTTTCTGTTTACGTGCAGTTACAAAAACTATTACTAATCAAGCTAGAAATGAGATAGATGTATGAAATAAAAACCATGTAATAGATTATTTTATGAGCTTTCATCTGATGTCCAATGTGACCAGTTTTGGGCAGCTTGGAATCTCAAAGTCATGCACTGAACTTTTTGACCTTGACTTTCTCAAAGAGCGTTATTTTTAAAATTTTTAAAAAAATCACACATAAATTTGCACATATTAGCATCATTTCTGGAAAGTTTCATTTTGGGACAGGAATGGGATCATATTTTGGTCATTTTTTAAAAAAAAGTTGGAGTTAAAAAAAAAAAAAGATAATTTTAGGAAATTCAATGGAATTGTATGAGTTGTTTAAGAAAATACATCCTACTGAAAAGGTAGGATTTTCTAAATTCGCTAAACTGCAACCCAAGCACTGCGTGTTAGCTGGAGAAAGTTGTACTCACTGTGTGCGTGTTTGCACAACACATCAAAATGTGAAACTTACGTAAATACAGGGGGCTAAACTGAAAAGTATAACACTTACAAGGGAAGCCTCCGAAGTGCCCGTCGCACCTCAAATCGAGACTTATATGGTATGAAAGATCCATATGAGTAATGAACAAAACCGAAAGAATTTTTCTGTAAAACTCAATTACTGATTGTTGGTTGTTGTTTTTTTAAGAATTTTTAAAGTTTTCATAATTACACTAAAACGCAGCTTTGCGCTTAACTGCAAAGCCGTAAGCTGAAGTCTTCTGTCAGGGGTAATTTTCATTTGGATTGTTTGGCGAAAAGTAACGATGTTTTCTTCTGAGCTAGATCTAACTAAAGTATCTATCTCCCTATGCGTATTTTAATACCCTTTTTCATCCGTGCCATGTAACATTCTTCTTAATCAGTTCTTATTATTTCTCACAAAAAATAATCCATAAGAATATTTTTACTTCACTTCTCTGCTGTTAAAAAAACAAAAAAAAAATAGAATTTTTTCGTTCTGTATAGTGGCACATTTGCATATACCTTATAATGACCCTGGGTGAATTCCAACGTAAAATAAATTCATGACATAAATTTAAGGTATTATATCTTCTGATTATTCATGAAAATGATAACTTATGTAGAAATGCATAAAACATAAATTTGTATCGCAATGCGCACATGTTAAAAAATGAAATTCTTTGCATTCATTAAAACCACATTCTTTGTGGTCGACGTAAAATGATAGAGATAAAATTTTATCAATGATTCGTTAGGAACATCAGTGTCATTGCAAGCAAACCATGGGTATACTAACATAGACATATTTATTGGACTGAATTTGATTATAAACTAATGAATGCATTTTTATTATTTCGTTGCGATAAGTTAATTTTATTAGAATTTCATTTACAGTGACGCAGTTAATAATTTATAAAAAAAATTTTTTACTGACAAAAAAAATAAATATTTAAAGATTGAATGAGAGCTATTGCGCCTGGAGTAATATGAAGTTTGGTGCAATTATCTGGTAGATCACTATACGTAGACAGATCAGTCGATCCGAGCCAAGAATCCAAAATAACGCAAGGGGGGGATTAAAATGGGAATACGGAAATTTGAAATTTCATTCTTCCATAATTATTTTACTCATTTTGTCAGATCTTGTGCATGTTGTGTAAATGTTAGTGGCATGAAACATCTCAGGTCTTACTTCCGGCCCAAAGGTTAAGTTCCTTCAGGTTCACGCAAACATATCAACAGTTTGCCTTTCCATTCCCCATCCACTGATAATAAAGGCAAAATAGTATAGGCGTGTGTCACCGAAAACGTTGACAGAATTAAGTTACGGTACTTGTTTTCACCTTTGCAAGATAATGTTCTCTGATTTGGTAAAAGGTGTTCAAATCCGCTCTGATTAGCATTAAATGTTTGACTGCTCCGGTGATGAGCAAATTCATCATATGGTGCTAAAACAAATTCAATAGCGTTATCTTCAAGAACTTCGTTATTTTCATTTTTAGCTACCCTTATATATTTTGTAACTTCACTAGTGGCAATACCATTATATTTTTTTATTTCATCTATGAATTTTCTTGAAATTGTACGTTTTATAAAATTAAAATCTTTTGCTTTTTGATAAGCCCATCTTTTTAAGTCTGTGTCATTAACTTCTATATGGTTACTTATGGTGTAATGAATTTTTTCTAACACTGCGCGTTTAATTAATTTATACTTCTCTTTCTTCGGTACCTATTTGGGCAATATATTTTTTAAAGTGGCCTATGGCTTTATAGTCTATTTCTTTTCGACAACGTTTTCGAATTTGTTGAAGCTTGTTTCTTTTACAATAATCGTAAAAATTTACGATATTTTTAATTTCTTGCAAACTGCAAGTCTCTTTACAAGTTTCATTGTTAGAGGTATATTCATTGGATTTTTCATAATCGGAAGTAGTTTTTTCAAATCTATCATCATCAGAATTGCAATCTAAGTTGCCATTGTTTCTTGCTTCGCTATTCTAACTTTATTTCCTCTTCAATAAATGCTCTGTTTAAAATTATTTCTTCAAATTTAGATAATTTCTTACCCTCATTTTATTATTCATCTCTTATCGTGAATGCTCCCGTACTTTCTAATGGTTAAATTTAAAATAGATTGCAAAATATGGATAAAACTTTGCATATTTAAATACTTATATAATATATTATTAATTCATAAATTATGGCATTGTATTGCCCAATAGTTAAATAGGATCAATAAAGGTAATTAATTGAATTGTTTTAAAATCACAGAGAATAAATAACTGGAATTTATATTTTGATTTAATATTTTAACTACCAAAGCAAATAGTTGACCACATGGAGGGTAAAATAGTCCGTCTACGAAGAAAATCCTCAATCAAATTATAAGCTGTAAAAGCTTAAATTCGCCAAACAATCCAATTTGAAGTAAAACTACCCCTAACTGAAGACTTCACTTTACGGCTGTGCAGTTAAGCGCTAAGCTGCGTTTTAGTGTAATTATGAAAATTTAAAAAATTCATAAACAAAAATCAAAAAATGAGTTTTCAGAAAAATTCTTTCGGTTTTGTTCATTACTGATTTGAGGTGCGACGGGCACTTCAGAAGCTTCCCTTGTTAGTGATGGTACATCAGTGACTATAAGTCCTGTTTAATGAAGATAATGTGTAATGATCCAAGTACAGCTTGCAACCTTAATGAATGTCCTTCATGTCCTGGTGTTGAACATCTGAAACAAGAATTAGGTGTAAAGTTGGAAGAAGAGATGATAGATTGTATAACATACAAGCAATGGGTATCCGTTGAGAGATATAATTTTGAAACTTTCACCAAAATTACCGATGAGTTTTTTGGAATCATTGTGTGAACAGCTGCTGCTTCTGAAGAGACATTCTTTTTTAGCACAAAGACAGTTCGGGTATTACAATTATTTCAAGGAGAACGTTAGAGAAAATGAGGCTGTGATACCCTTTGACTTTTTTGAAAATTATGCCTTCGTTTTGCAAGATGAGGTCCAGTTTTTTTGTTGGAACAATGACCAGCTTTTCCCAATAGTAGTCCACTACAAAGATTCTGATATTTTAAAAATTAAAAGCATTGCTTGTATCTCTGAACACCTTAATCATAACATGATTGTCGTACAAAACTAAACCTTGGCTCATATCTAAAATCAGAATTAATACCAGACTTGAAAAAAATATTCTACTTCTCAGATGGTTCTGCTGCTCAATTCAAAAATTGAAAAAACTTTTTAAACTTATGTCACCATGAGAGTGAGTTCGGCATCGAGGCTGAGTGACATTTTTATGCAACGTTGCATGATGAAGATGCGTGCGATGGTTTCGGAGGAACTGTGAAAAGACTTAAGGAATGACAAATCTAAAACAATCTTATGATGGGCAAATTATGACAACATTACAATTATTTAAATGGTGTCAAGCTAACATTAACTCTATGAAAATCTTTTTTTAATAAATAATAATAATATGACGGTGAAAAAAAGGTTCTAGAAAAACGATTTCTGGTTGCAAAGCCAATACTTAGCACCCGGAAATTCCACAATTTCCACAATGTGTCATCTGAAGAGATACTGACAAAAGTATATTCAAAAAGCAAGTAGTCCTGTAAGTTCTCTTTGATAGGAGAAATTTTGAAAAACGCTCTCAGAGTAACAGATGCGAAAGGATGTGTAACATGCAAGTACGATAGTCAATGGCGGCTTAGTATAATTTTAGAAAAGAATGAAACGACTGAGATGGTGAATGTGAAGTTTCCGTATCCTAAAAGTCCTACTCCATCCTTTACGTACCCACTTGGCTTCGAAGATAAACATGTGCAACAACAGTGCATGTTTCCAAAATTCTGACTCTGGTGGAACCCAGATGTCCTACTGGCCGCACTTACTACATTTGTAAAGACAAAATGGACTTTGCAACCACAGCTCTTAAAAATTACCTTGCAGGGCAACCACAGCTCTTAAAAAATACCTTCCAGAGGATTGTTGAAGTTAATAGCAGAAAAAGGGAAATGAAGCAGCACCAACTTGTAAAAAGGTACAGTTTTTTGTAAATTCACAAGTTAATGTTTGAGGATGTAATTTTCTTAAGGTGCACCTCAAATTACAAATGCTACCTTGGCCTCAATCACCCCCCCCCCTTTTTCTCACCCCACTGCTCTCAACTGAGTAAATTTTTTCAACTATTTTATCCTCATAATGTGATAGAGCTGTTTCTTTTAAAAACAGTTGTTCTTGCCAAAGTAATTGATAAGTGTGGACTAAAATTAAAAATTTCCATTTATGCAGATGGTCTTTCCTTGGCATAGTTTTTTTTTTAAATGACCAAAATATGACTCCATTCCCGCCCCAAGATGAAACTTCTCAGAAATGATGCTAAGATAGGCAAGTTTATGTATGATTTTTTCAAAATTTTAAAAATAGCACTTTTTGAGAAATTCAAGGTCAAAGAGTTCATGTCATTACCTTGAAATCCCAAACTGCCCAAAACTAGTCATTCTGGGTATCATATTAAAGCTTATAAAATAATCTATAACAAGGTTTTTATTTCATCCATCTATCTCCTTTATGGCTTGAGTAATAATAGTTTTGCAATTGCACAAAAGCAGAAAATCATGCTTTTTTTTCCGGTTTTCAGAGGCCCATAATTTAAAATGCTGCAGTTAAAAATCTAACAATTTGAATTTTTTACTATCTCTGGTAGAACATGAAATGAAACAAATTTGGAAAAAGTCCAAGAGGGTGAGGTTTTTCCATTTGATCGCTTGGCGTGGAATGAGCCTTTAATAAGGGGTTTATGATTGTCTCAGGTTTTTTCACAATGGAAAATTCAAATTAAAAAGAGTGGGAAAAAAGGTAAAAACCAACTCATCATACTATCAGACGAATGTTTTACGTGCGATGTCTACAGAATAAATTCCAATGTTTTAAGTGGTCACAATTCCTTTAAGTTTCCCAAAATGGAGAAATTTATAATGGTTTTTTAACTTTAGTTTTCTCAGTAAATATAAATCTAATTAAAAAATTTGATCAAAAATAACAAATCATCTATTATGTATGTATAACATGGCCAAAAATAATTTTAAATGTCAAATATTTTTCTTAATTTTACAAAATATTAAATATGATTTACGAATTGAATATTACATGGCAACAGACCGCACAGAATTTTAACTTAAATTTTGCTGCTACAGTGTTGCTCATGGGCTCAAATTGTTCACAGATATTGGGTATTCGTTCTCTGCCTAAACAAGAAGAGTGATTATGAGAATTGATTATGAATGTTATACATTTGATTTTTATTTATTCTTTTCAAATTTTACTGGGAAGACTTAGTCTCCTATGCCTCTCCTGACGAGCCTCTCCCACCACTCCAAGAACCCATCTCCAATTGTCATCAAATTTCCATATCATTATGTTTTTCCCCACCTCAAAATCACAAGACACCTAAATTTTTGTGGCCAACGTTTTTCAACCACTGTTCGCCGATAACAAGAATTTTGAGGACTTCATTCTGAATAAGAGAATAGTTCTTCTCCAAACAACTTTCCTCGAAAAGTAAAAACATTTAAATTTTTTGACATTTTCGTGGCAGGGTTTAGACATCCGTCGAATAATTCTTGCCAAAAGTTGTAATCTTATGCGTAAAATTTTCGATCTTCGTTTTTCAGTGGGGAAAGCTTTTAAGCATTAGTCTCAATACTTTTTTATAGTTTTTGTGAATAAGAATTTTCAGCGAATTTCCTATGATATTTATAGTGTAGATTTCAAACGCATACTCTTTTACAATAAATAAAAAAATTCTCTCTTTTTTATTCTCTTATTATTTTTATTAAAGTCTTAGGTTTCCTTGTGGTACCTCAATCTTTTTTATGAAACCATTGTTTTCTATGAACAGCTCGATTTTTAATTAGTCAGTCGGTCACCCGGTCTTAGAATATCCGATTAAAATGGTATTTCTTCTGCAATCGTTAACATTTTCTTTTTATATATTTCTGTGACTTAATACTTATAATCACGGTATTTGAATGCTCTGCAATGAGTTTAAACATAATTAAAGTTTAAGCTCAACGGGCGTGGTATTTAAATACCCTTTCTTCTAAATGAAAACACAAATCTAAACGTAAACGATACATATGACTTTGCTTTTTAGTTCCGGTGTGTGGGGTGTGATTCATCTATCCATGATATAATAGGTATCAAATGCAGAACTAAAACACTCCATCAAACGTGTTTCTCTGCCGAATTTTCTCGATCCAGAAAAATGCCATTTAAGCTATTTTTTCTATCAGCGGAGCATTGATCTTAAAGGTTCTTTCAAAAAAGTTTGTTGATCCGATAAATCGGCAACAATTTATGCCAACTTCTGGTTTTTGGCAAGAAAAGTGCGAGAAATTGTGCTTCTTTCGCTAACCTGGATAGGAAGATAACTTACAGGAAACTTTGTACTTCATTTCTGTGTATATAAATTGAAGGTTTTCAACTTTTATGACAAGTGCGTTTGGCACAAACTGAAAATACGAGGTGCATTCATATAGAGGAAATGGATTTTGTAAAGCTTGAGAAGAAATGAAAAAATCTGAAAACGTATTACAAAAACAATGAGATCTGTGAACGAAAGATTGTATCATCATCACTAACTTACGTAAACGATGGTGAAGATAAATTATATATTTTATTAGAAACTTCAGTATCTCATGCAATCATAGTCATGTCAATTATGTACTATGCCATTTCGATTTCTTGATAGTTCACTTATTAGTATTTCTATTTCCCTCGCATATCAGTAATTCCTTGTTAATTCACTTGTATATCAGTAATTCCTTGTTAATTCACTTGTATATCAGTATCTTGATTTCATGTGTAAATTGGTTCTTTGGTTTTACTTGTATATTTGCATTTTCATTTCACTTGTGTATTGATGCTTTCACTAGCTTATATATATATATTAGTACTTTCATGCTTTTGACAATGGGAACTGGTTATTAACTTTTTTTTCTAAATAGAGAATCCAAGTGCTCAACAAAACTATCGTTTTTACAATTATACGAATGTTCAAATTTTTGTAACTCATTACTAATTACATATTGCTTTTCCATTCCTTAGTCCAACTCAAAACAAATCAAACTTTATATCTATGTACTACACCATTCTGCGAAATAACTGGCAACAATATATATACGTTCGTAAAGAGATTATATATTGTCCTTCGTAGCTCAGTGGGTAGAGCCTCCGCCCGGCAAGTGGAAGGTCGTGGGTTCAGGTCCCACCGAAGGCAGAAATATTTATTTTCTTTCGAACGTTTCACCATCTAATCACGCCATACCATCGGCGTTGGTATCACTACGCCAATAAACGTTGATTGATTGACATTGTTGTTTGATTTAATCTGCGTAGTGTTCGATTTATATAAAATAAATAAAACTTTATTCAGACAGGTTTAAATTTTTTGCATGATATGATAATCATTTACACTTTATTAACTAGGTTAATCCGTCCAAGAAGCGAAGGGTAGAGTCATGAGGGCCGGACATAGACCCCGCTGCCCAGAATAGGATATAATTAGTGAAAATGGAAGTAATAAATAACTAAATACAATAAGATAAAAGAGTTGGTTGATTAGCAAAAGTATGGAAGGTATAAATAGAGAAAGATGTAGTGATATTATAATTCTCTATCCAATAGATGTCTGCGGATGAGTGTTTTATATTGAGCAAAAGAATAAATCGATGTAAGTTAGAAAGGAGATTCCACTTCCTAGGGCTAAAGCAACAGATGTGGAAGAGTCCAAGTTTCCTTCGTGAATACTCTGGTATTAGACCGTTAAGATTTCTTCTAAACTGGGTATGATCAAGAAAGTGTGATGAAATGAGATCATAATAAGTGCCATTTCGTATAGCGTAAAATTTAAGATGGAAGTTTTGTACGTAAATCAATCGTCCCTAAAGTTCAGTCTCAATCTCCATGGTCTCATTGGGCATATCTTGTATTTTTGTTTCTCGATTTCTATCTTATTTTTATCTTAATAATTCGATTTATTTTCATTATGGCTATACGATTACCATATGCTATTAAAGTTTTGGCCTACGTCATATTAATCTTATGCATTCTGTAATTTTAACCTTATAGATTACAATTCATCTTTTTTTGTCATTGTTTATGATATATATATGTATGTATATAAGCCTGTAGCCAAGCCGAGGCCAGCAGAAGCGTGGCCCTAGTTGCCCCATCTTGTGCTCCGCTTGCCCCATCGAGCTGTTTATATATATATATATATAATACAATACTATATACAGTATATATAATACAATCCCCGGATGCCCTTTGCTTTGCCACAGGTGCCTCTTCATTCTGGTAACAGGCCTGCGCATATATACTCTTCGAATAGAAAAATAGTATTTAAAATATTTTGCATTATTATAGTGTATGACGCTCAGCTTGTTTTTCAAGATGGCGGCCTTTTAAAAAAAAATAATCAAAATTCATGAGCATGTGGTGGTTATGCGCCACCTTAAATTCAACTTAAAATCCCTTCTAGCGTAACCTCATAGGTCATGTGAACATCCCAAGTGAGTCATATTGGTTATCTCTGATCGCAAATGTTTAAACCAAGTAACAGTTATAGTATACACAAATGAGTTCTGTTCTGTAACACTATGACAACAGTTAACACACATTGCTCAAATACCAGATGTACAATATTAGCCAATCCTGGCCCAATATATAACCACGTGGTTTCTGTACACCAATAGCAAATAGAGAGATGAACCCTAAAATTTAGTTGAGAAACGTTTTCAACCAGAGAACATCCTCTTAGCTCTGCACTATTTGGAGACTTAACAAGTACTTTCCCTTTGCTTAATGTTACATCTACTCATCCTAAAATGTGTGCATCATCTTCCAGCAACTAGCTGATGTTATCTACATATGTACCGTTAATCTCGCTTCCTGTAATGTGTTTTCTCCGTACGTCCTGATAAATACTTTCTTCGTTGTGTCTATCTAAAGCTGTTCATCAACTTCGGCAACTTTCTGATGGAATTGTCCGCAATCATATTTCTCTCTCATCTGAAACGATGACCATAGACTGACTACTTGGTGCGCGCTGTAACCGAAACCTCAATAAGCCTCAGTGGTGACTTACAAAACGCCAAAAGCACGTTCATTCAAAGGTGTTCTACCAATATTTTATTAGCCAAACTTTAAAGCAGGGACCAGAAATGATTTCTGAAATTTGGATGTCATACTGTGTATTTTATTTTCAGTATATCTAAACCAGGGTAAGAAAGAGGTGAAACATTTCTTTACAGCGGAATATAAAAAATAGAGAATTTTTAAAATGTTTTTCAAATTATATTTATCCGCTTATAAAAAGATTATTTATGAGTTAAGCTAAAAAAATATTTCCTCGATCTTACTTTCCAAGCTAAAAAAGTCCGCGTTTTTGGTCGTTTTAGTATGTAATTGAAAATACAATCAATATGCATTTTTTATTCAAACTTCGCGCCAAAAGTAATTAAACGCGGGGAAAACTTTTCGAAAAAAATTTCACGACGAGCGCATTTTTAAATTGAAAAGCTTTACTCTACTCAGAACTTCATTGATTTAGTTTGCTGCTTAGCTGGAAAAAAATTATTCAATGTCGCACAGAGTTAATTATGTTTTTAATTTAGGCGCCAAAAATATTGACGTGTCCAGAAGTAAACTGTGGCCGTAATACTTGACTAATAATTTAAGCCTTTCGATTAAACCAGTTCCCCCTAATAGTAGAAAACTGGGCGATTTTAAGCGGCAAGTTTGCGATGCTTTATTAAGACAGACTATAATCCAGAGAAACGGAATTAAATGGGGTGTACTTTAAAAAAACAATAAATTTTGAAAAATGTACGCCCAGATTCTAAACTGCTGTTCGTTATAAATTTTTAAATGATCGTCAGATAAAAAGGATGATTAAAAGACATCCTGCGGCTAAATTTTTACTGTATATTAACTTTATTTAAGGGCATCTTTTCCTCTTTTTTATGTATTTAACAGCACATTTGAAACACGTATTTTGCGTAA